>VZSR01001459.1:1811406-2084246 GCA_013398615.1 Brachypodius melanocephalos
AGATGCTACAAATACAGTTGCAGAGGATAAATCCGAACTCTTTAGAGCACATAGACAAGGTGTGAAAGAAAAGCATGTTGCACTACTGGTGCAGCATTCGTGGAGTTTGGAAAGGATGAGGCAGAACAGGTCTGGGGTCAGCATGCAAGAATTCTCTTTATTCAAATTTCTGACTCCATTTATATATACTGTACTTATGGCCAAGTATTGGCCAAAGGCATGTCACCTCATCCACTCGGATTGGTGAACGTCCCAATCATTCAAATGCTCCTCTCAAAGCAAAGGAATGTAAACATTTTCTTATTTACATGAAAAAGTGTGGGAACTCAGCTCAGAGTTCCAAAACATCAGAAGGCTAGTCTAAATATTGGAATGCAAGTTTAAGACACGTAAAAACAGGGTGACAAAAGCGCAGGAAAAAAGAAGAGGCAACTTGTTAGAACAGAGCATCCCTTCAGAAACAGCTCTTGCTTCCTCAGAGAGTGCACTAGATTTCCATTTGAACAACCAGAAGCTTGGGTGCATGTGATTTTTTAAAAAACCTGGTGCCCAGTGTTCACCTATTGCCTAAGATTTCATTTGCATGGCCCAAATGTCTAAGCGTCAAAGTTTATCTCTGCTGCTTTTGTGCCTGTTTACTCAGGTTAACTTGGCACTTGGTTTCCTATACTTGAAAGAATCACACTGAGAAGTTTTGTGTCACTTTGTTTCTTTGAAAAGCAGTGACGCCCAGAGTCTCTGCTACCACTGCCCTGAGAACAGAGCAGCTATCAGCCACTTAACTGCCTACAGATTTTAGCTGAGGATCCAACAGCTGCCCTGAAATACAAACACCTCAAACACATTGTAAAACTTGACAGACATTCCCCTCAAACATTCAGAAACAGCAGTAGCACTAAATTCACTTATGCAAGCAAGAACAAGACACTGAAGTGCTACATGAATTAATGCTGCTGAGCACTCCAGAGTTCTGCCTACAGAGAAAAGCACACGTTTAAACATTGTTGGACTTTGTGGGCTGCATTACTGACACTGCAACTTTTTATGCTTTGGGTGAGGTAACCAACCCATAAGGAGAAGGAAAAAGAAATAAACCAAAACAACATGTAATGAAGTTACTGAAGCTACAGCCACAGTATCTGTTGTAAAAAAAAATTCTCACAACCTAGCTTTTGCTCGGAAAGACAAACAATGTAGTATTCCCTTATCTACAGCTATGAAACTATAGTGAACTATTAAATTACTTATACCTCTTAAGTAATTTTCAAATATTTTGATAGCTGTTCATGTTTATTTGCTGGTTCACGATTAAGTCTACTACAGCTACTGAAAATGCTGGGTTTTATGCCTTCCTGCCTGGGCTGGGGAGAAAAGAATAAGACAAGAATAAAAATCTGACAACCTAGAGCAACTAATCTTCACAACCCACAAATTCATTCTAGGTGTGCTTACAGCACAGAACAGTTCTCAAATCCAGTCAGTGCTAACAAAAAACCCCAAACAAAACACCACACCACAAAGACACAGGAGCTTCCAGTGAGGGTAAAAAGTATTTGCTTTTTAATATGCACTTAAGTCACAGTATCTGTTTTGAGATCATTACACCAGGTAACAATTTATTGTTATCTCAAAGTATTCAAGTGCCCATCTATACATTGAAGGAGAAGGTGATAACCAAAGGAACTCAAAAACTGTTATTTTCAGAGCAAAAATAAAGCCAGTGACCAACATTCTTTTCATTCATTTTAATAATCAGTTGCACAACACACCAATTTTAAAAATGCAGAAACCAACACAGTAAGTGAATTAAATCAAAGAAGATGTGCATTTCAACATTCTCCTGGCAATCCTGATCTGATGCCAGTAGTAAAATGCAACCATAATCTAGTAAAACTATTTGAAATTATTTTAGAAATTCTAGATCTAGGCCATTTTCAATGTCTTGCATCACTTTGGCAAAAAAAAATCTTTACGGAAAAACAATCATTTAATGCAATTCCTACAGAATTGCAGATAGAACAGAATACACTAAAAAAAAAAGTAGCTACTGATCAGAACATACTGAAATGAAGACAGACCTGTTGTGCCAGTGGAATTTTAGCTGAAAGCTATGTACTTCAAGACATTATTCAAGTCGAAACTGAAGGAACACTTAAGGGTAAAGAACAGCTGTTAAAGTTTTAACTGTGTCCAAAAGCAGTTTACACAGTACATACACGCACTCACTCATTTTGCAGTATTTATTTGCAAGGCTGTAGCTCTGAGATTTCTCCTTCAGGAATAAATTATTTATTATGATACAGTGCACAGAACATGGTGAAATATTTCCTCACTACTCAGAAGACAGACACGCTGCAAAGTCCATGTCTCTGAAAATGAGAGATGGAGACAACAGCCTCCTTGCATCTTCATTAGCTGGATGCCTTCTCCTCTTTGGCAGCAGAGGCCTCCATAGAGGCAGCTTCCAAATCTTTGCTGGACTTCTCATCATTTTCATCCTCTTGAGGGTAAAGATCTGGGTACTTTTGCATGCATTCCTGCATGGCACGGAATTGGTCCACACAGTCTGATCCCTTTATTTCTTCTGTACTATAGTGGAAACAAGAAAAGGCTGACTTGAACTGCTCCCCACAGGGACCACTAGCCATTCCACCCAGACATGGGCAATTCCAATTGATATCTCCATTGGGCAATATCAATCCTGAACAAACAAGAGAGAAGAAAAGTTAATGCTCCTTCCAAACATTGATTTCATTCAGTGACAGCTGCTGGGCTGCAGGTGTGAACTCAAGCACTGTAATGCCATCTCAGTTCTGTAGCTTCAGGGCTGATAAACACCTTTCACTTCCCAGCCAGTCTGTTTCTCCCTCTGATCTGTATAATCCCTTAATGGGCACAAGTGAGATGAGTTCTCTGTCCGTCTCTGAATTAAGTCCTTCTCCCTGGACTAAATCAATCAATCTGCCAGACTCTGTTAGGGGAACAAGCAAGCATTATAACCATGCCATACAAATAATAAGAATTTAAATCCAGTAGTAAGCCTAGAAATCTTTTAAATTAAATCAAATAAATGCATTTTTCTTCTTGTTTTAAATAAACTCTGAAATAATAACCCACAACCTTCTCCCAACAAATTTCAACTGGAAGACCAGAATTGCAAAAACAAAAATAAGTGTATTTGTAAAGCACAGATTAAGTCACGTGCTAGAGAACATAAGGAACAGCAACAGCAAGCCTGCCTGTCTGGTTGCCAGAAACCAAATTGTACTTTAGAACACAACTGAAAGGAGTTATGTATCACTTCAGACTCTAAATTGGAACAGCTGTAAACCTCTGCTCTGGAACAGTTAAAGTCATGACAGAAATACTTCACTGATGGACTGGCAAGGAGAAGATTTAAGGGAGATGTTCTTCTAGGCAGCAACTGGTTTACACAATGAAGGTCCAACAGCAAGCTGAAGAAATTCTTTCCACTGATTTTAGCCCACTTGGTCCTGTGGGCTTCTATAGTCCCTAATGCATTTCTCTAAGGTAATAAATATATCTGCATTTCCCTTCTCTACCTGGTATGAACATGTATTAGTATGTTCATCTATCGAAGAACAAGAAAACTACTGTGCTATGACCCAAGCTGGCTTCTTCTCCACCTGAACAGTTTACTCTCCTCCTCCTCTTTAACAGACTTTTCTAACTTCATCTCCAGGCTGAGTTTCTGCAGAAGCTGACAGCACATGCATAAGTCTTAATTTTAAGCACTTTCCCTTTAGAAAGCAGGTATGAAAATACCACTGGCAGACAAAAAAGTTAAATTAATTCTGATTCAAACATGAAATTATCAGGTTTAAGACCTGACACGACTTCACATTACATAAAATACTGTCACAGAATTCAATAAACTAATTTCTTGTCTTTGTCCTGTGGGATCACAGTGTTCCAGGCATACATTTCACTCCTATGTGAAATTCCTTGGACACTAGGCTGCAATATCATGAATCTTGACTGGTACAGCAAAAGCAGGTAAATCATTAATTGCTATATTAAAAGCAATATTTTACTGTGATTTGCAATTCATAAGTGATGTGCTCTAATTCAGCCAATGGAGTTCAGTAGAAAATTACACTGTATCAGTCAAACCTCAGCATTGATCACCCTTTCTCACTACAGAAAGTAACAGCATCCTTAGCATGACTCAGTCAACTACAGTAATACTGTCATTTTCCATGGACCATGCATTATTTGGCAAACTATTTTGCAGTGTTTTGCAAAGTATCTGTAATATTAACTGTACTGATAAGATACACCTAATCCAGTGTATCACTGCATCTCCAGCTGCCTGGAGGAGAAGCAGGACTTCTGAGACAAGAAAATGGGTGGCTGGTGCCAGAGATCTCATTGCCAAGGACAAGATAAAGTAGAAA
Source organism: Brachypodius melanocephalos (assembly GCA_013398615.1). Lineage (NCBI taxonomy): Eukaryota > Metazoa > Chordata > Aves > Passeriformes > Pycnonotidae > Brachypodius > Brachypodius melanocephalos. The sequence goes on from VZSR01001459.1 coordinate 1,815,825, forward strand.
GATGTTATTCATACGGTATAGAAATACAATTTGCTTTGTAAACTAGATTTTGAAGTCCTATATTCCTCCTCACTAACATCAACCAGTCATTTTAAGGCCATTTTTCCAGCACTTAAAAAAAAAAACAAACCACACATTTTGAAATGTTCCTGAAGACACTAGAGCAATAAAATTACTCGTAAAACAATTCTCTTAAAATAAATTGCTCCTTTTAGAACCAGACCTGCCTTGTAAACATGCAAATCATAATAACAATGTGAGTTATCCCACAAACAATATATTTTACGGTATCACAAGATCACTGACCTACATCTATTTTATCACTGAAACAGCATCAGTTTCAGAAGTTCTGCACACAGAAACCATGCTTTAAAAAAACAAAACAAAACCACAGATGAATAAAGCAAGAATTTCCTCATTCATAATCACAGCAGAATTCACACATCAATGAGTAAGTCCATCAGCAAACTTAGAACACAATTAAATCGGAAACAGATTTCATCCATTGCTCTTCCTGAGTTGCAAGCCTGCAATAGATGAGATTACTATTTTTAATTAAAATTGAATTAAAACTTCTTTCAAATGCAGCCTGAACCTCATTGATCCAGTGAGTCATAATCTACTTGAACCTGCACTCATGGAAGAGAAAACAATCCTGTTTACATCACTGCAGATCAAGACTGATCTTGAGCAATTGATTGCTGACACCATACAACCTAACGCCTTGTGGCTCATGGAATCTGCTCATGTCATGGACAAAGGCAGGCCCATGTGCATCTGTGTCAACACTTGTCTTTGGACTTGCTGGTATCAAGTCCCACTGTTGTCTTGAGGAGTGTTTCTTCCCTGTTACATGACAAACACCCCAATAACAAGTTTATCTGCCAGGGATTCACAGTGTAAGATGACAGGAAGCAGGATTGAGAGGGACATCATCAGTCACAGAAACAGTCCTGTACATCTGGTCATGTCATCAAGTTTTTTCTTAAAAGAATATGGGGTTTTGCTTCATCAGTGCCCTGTAGAAACCACTTTAAAACTTTAAAAATAAGATGACAGGGACAAGTCTGGAAAAACAGAAAGGAAAGACCAGCAATAATCTGTGTTTGAGGTCCAATTCCATAAGTACTTTTATCCAACTTTCCCATCACAGCTGTAACACTAATAAAAGTCACTTTGCATGCATAAAACTCATCAGTGCCTTCTTCATATAAGCTTGATAAAATAAAAAATTATTCTAACTGATGGCAGCCAAGATGTCAGTGAAAACCAGAAATCTTTCATGTTTAAATTCCACCATCTGCAACACATAGGACTAGATAGCAGCTTTATAGTAACAATACTTTTTCAAAACCACTGCAAAAGATTTCTTAATTTGTTTCCATCAGCCACAGCTGTCTAAAAGGCATAGACAGTGAACTGTGATCTTCACTGCAGTATGAAATCCTAACCTGAACTTACTCCAGTTTGTCTGCCTTTCCATTTTAAGTGGCTTTTATTCTTTCAATGTTTTTAGATTAAAGTGAGTCATTAACATTTTGCCTACCAAAATCTGCCAGCTGATACAAAACCAAAATATGGACAGAAATAAGAGCAGTATACAACTGTTTTTTATTCTAAGGGAAACAGAACATAAGTTTTCCTGACCAATCCACTGACTCAAGTAGACTGCTCAAAGACTAATGCCTATTAATGTCTGGGACAAAGTAAGAACTATTAAAAATTAACAAATATCAAACTAGATATTTATCTCAGGTATGAAAAAGGCCCCTACAAAAAACCATAATCTCAAACCCAAGTTTCAGGTGTATTAGAAAATAATACAGACTATGGTAGGTCTGTGTAATCCATCTCTTATTTCCCAGAGAGGAGTAGTCTCTTTGGCACAGCAGAAAACAGGAAAAGAGTCCTTATAATTAATTATAGTTATAGTTCAACAGAATTTGAACACTGGAAACCAAGTCTCCTATTCCAAGTAGAAGCTAAATTAGAAAAGCCTGCATGTTATATTAGGTACAGCAAAACCCTCCCCAATTTTCTTTTAAATAAAAAGCCGTGCAAGCCAGAGCTTCAGCATTTCAACCAACTCCAAACCATTTCAACCATGTCTTTCCTGCCCATTAGCTTCACTCCCATTAGATGCAGCTACATTCTGATATGTTCATTTTCTCTTTTCTCATCTAATGCATTGTAGTCCTGAGTCATTCAAGCAGTTTTTCAGATGTTAAAACACGGCAGTAATTTACCACATACCAAGAAGAAAACTAACACAACAAGAAAACCACACAAGAAATCCCCTCCAAACTTACTGACAGTACTTAAACATAGTTTATAGTTCCTCAGTCTGAATCCCACAGGCATACACTGTCACTGTAAGGTGACATAAAAAGCTCCTGACTTTTCCCCCCTTTCTTCTCTGAGCTACTGTCAATGAAGAAAGTGACCTAACATTCTGTAAATGCAGGATTGCTAGGAAACAAATCCCATCATCTCTCCTCACCACAGCCTTTCCATGTCCAGCAAAATACACATAGGAGCAATCATCTGATATGGCATTTAAACAAAAATAAGCGGTTCTTTTGACTAGTTTATTACTCAAATGTATGTCACACCAGGTCATCAACAGATTTATCAGTGCAGGTGAGAAAAACTTTCAGATATGTAACTGCCTACATACAGTTATAACGAAGCCAAAAGAGTCAGATAAATGCATTTCAACACAAATCTATGTATGAAAAAAAAGTTAATTTTAATGAAGTAGGAAGGTGTGGTTCAAATTACACTATACACCTTATCAACTAACAAAGAGACCCTGAGAGCTCCAGCTGCTAAACTGCTTAAATGCTGCCCTCTAAAGGTCTCAGAGCCATTTTAGAAAGCATAACTTACACTTTCTAAATGAATTTCAAAGAGTCTGAAGAATTTACTTCAGCCTCAGTTGAGCTGAAACCAATGAAATCACTTCATTCAAGGTGAAGAGGCGATGCCTCTATGTAAACACAGAGGCAATTAGAAAAAAATTAACCTAAACTCACATTTTCAGGATAATTATTAACTGAGGGCAAAACTTATTAAATCATAATGATTGGAAGATTATTTCCTTTGCCCATTAATTAAAATATGCTCTGTGCAACCAGAATGTTGTAAGTCTTGGTCTCAGAAATACTCTGCTCTCTTAAATCTCTATTTGCAGGTTAGATATACTTCATACAAGAACTGTAATCTTCATAAAAACTTGTATCTTTTCAAGGCAAGATGATTACCGCTGAAAACTCAGTAATTTTAATTTACCTGTCATGTCCCACTGAAAGATGCTGAATATATTGCTAACAGTATAGTATAGATAAGCCAGATACTAATTTATACTAAATCAGATATTCAGAGATCACCAAATTAGGCAATTTCAGCTGCACAGAACCAGATAAGCAACACATATCAATGACCATGATATGTAACTCACTCCAGGTTCTCTGAAAATTGCATGCTGTTACTTAAAACAGAGAAAAAAAAATCATAATTTTCACTTGATTAGACTCTAACTTTATTAATAAAAGGAAAAGATATCCCTGCATATCCCTGGCTACTTAACCAAAACTAAAAGCCATCAACTGATTATTTGAACAGGCCACTAGGAAAAATCACTACAAGTGTAGAAAAAGAAATACTGGAAAAAAGCATGTCATCAGTGATGTTCTCATCAGGCAGTTAAAAATGCCAAGAGTTTGGGTATTTATTGCATAACCAGCTGCCCTCAGTCTTTAGATATGCTAATTCATACAGGGTTTGTTTTCTGTTGAATTTATAAATGATGTAACATCCCTTACTTCTGTACTTCTGTTCACTACTGACCTTGCTCTTCGTAAGGGTCATCTGGGTCATCTGCAACCAGCTCAGCACTGCTCGGTGTCTCATGGTCCTCCTTGGTTGCAAATATTATTCTGTCTTTGCCTACCATGGAGGAGACAAGAAGCAAAAGTTCAGAGAAATCTGAGACAGAAGGAGTCTTTTACAAAACTGCTGAACACCACAAGGTAATGAGATATTCAGTGTGATGCACTAATGTTAATAGAGAATGAACTGTTGTACTTAACAATCACCTTCAATTAGAACAGTTACTAGTTCAGAGGAACACATACACACCGAAATTCTGTTACTCTAAAGCTCCAATTTTCATAGCAACGTCCTGTAATGGCTGCAGATCACAGTACAGTTCACTGAACTGCTAAGTTAAAAAGCTGTTTCAAAACAAACTCAAATTTCTCCAATATCAGGACTAACACAGAAGAAGGGTTTAGAACTTAGGAAAAAAAAAGAGTGAAAGAAAAACTATAATAAATAATAATAAAGTGTTCAATAGGAACTTATTAATAACAGTGCTCTTCGCTAAAGACTAGTGTAATATTTTACACTAATCGTCTGAATCAAAAACCAAAGATAGCCGTCACCATATAGAACTAACTACATTGAAAGGCGCAATGAACATTACAAGGCATGGAAATCCAACGGTGCAAATTTCCTGCTCTTGATTTAACTAAAATATTCTGTAGCAGGGTCAGCACAGGCTTGGCTGTAAATCTCCCTAACAACCCTGCAAAGCTCTCACACACATTCTGAGGCATGCGCAAGCAGAGAATAGCTAGCTGAAACTCTTCTGAACACATAACTAAGTATTCTTTGAGTGGGAAAAATGGTAAATTCCAAAAGAATTCTCCAAATTCATAAAGGCCACTACAGTAACTTGGCATATTATAAAGTAGAATCTCCTGACCCCTCAGTGTAACCTCAGCCAGCAGATGTTCAGTAACTTAACTTTGCTCAGTAACCATGCATTCAAACATGTCTGAAAAACATATAAACCTAACACTTTTAAAAAGAAGGGAAACAGCTTTCCAACAACTCTGCATTGTACTCCAGCAAACTTTACAATGTGGAATGTTTGGTCATTTCTTATATAAAAGGAGCTAGAAACACATGAACTCTAACCCTGTCACTGCAATTTTGTAGGGTTGCATAAGGCAACTTACAGATCTTGCAAAGTCAAACAAAGTATAGCATAAAGCATAAAAGAGGTCCATAGGTTATGACTACCTCAATACAGTTTATAGTCTGTGTCCAAGTTTGTAACTTATAAGTGGCATTTAGAACTCTTGGCGCTTTTCTTTCCCCAGTCTGAAACTTTACTTTAGAGAGCAACGATGATTACTTATATATACGCAGATCTAGATATACACCGAGGTATTTACCGATATATCTCCCATTTTAAGAAGTGGACGAGCCTCATAAATGCCACCACCTGTACACGATACAGAAAAAGCTCGCACACTACCCACCCTGTCCATCGACCTTAAAAAGGCAAAACCCTACGCCTCTGGCCACTCAGCTGGGCTGGGATGAATTTAACCCCCGCGGGCAGAAGGCGCTCCGAGCTGCCCTGCCTGCACGCCCCGGCCACACACGGTCCCTGCGGAGCACCTCTGGCCGCTCTCGCCCCGCGGCAGGGCCGCATCGTCCCCACACGCCCAGCGCTGCCGCCTCATGGCCCCGCTGCCGCCTCATGGCTCCGCTGCCCTTCCCGCCCTCCATGAGGAGAAAGGTCGGCGGCGGGAGGCGAGGCAGCGCTGCTGCCGCCGCCACACACGGACTGCGAGCGGCTGCTGCGCTGCCTCCTCTCCACTCTGGCTGTACCTTCCCCTCACGGGCTGCGGGGAGGGGGCGGTCAACCCCCGGCCGCCTCACGGCGAGCCCGCCCGGCGGGGTGACATTGGGAGGACACTCGGGCCCACCTTCCTGCCTGCAGTAGGACATGGCGGAGCCGGCCGGTGCCTTCCTCCGCAGCGCGCCGCACACGGGCCCCGCCGCTCCGCTGCTGCCGTCCCGCTAGCACCGCTTGGGCAGCGCCGCGCCGCCGCTCCACGCCGCGACCTCCCGCCTCCGGAAGCGCCTTCCCGGCCCTGAGGCGGCTGCTGACGCACCTCCTGCCGGCCACGGAGCTCTGCCAGTCCCAGCCCCGTCGCACTACAGCTCCCGCCTGCCCAGTGCCCGGCCGCAGGGGGAGAGAGAGGGAGGCGGGAAGGGAAGGAGGAAGGAAGGGTTTCCCCACCGCGGCGGGAACTACATGTCCCGGCGTGCGCCGCTGCGGGCGGGGAGCGGCTCGGGGGCGGTGGAGCGCCTGAGGCGGATGAGGGCGAGGCTGGCGGTGCGCGGCTCTGGCGGTCCCTGAGTTGTGGTTCCTGGGAGAAGTGAGAGGCTCAGGATGTCGAGGAACGTAAGTGCTGCTCGCTCCGGCTCCGCCGCTGCTCCGCGCTCCGTGTGGCGGCCGCCCGGGTCGGCCCGTTCGCCCCCTCAGGTGCCCGGGCTGTGGCCAGGGCCCTGTGCCGATCACAGCCCGCCGGGCATCTCCAGATGAGAGGGAAGATGTGTGCTAATGTCTTTACAAGTAATTCGATGCGTGAAGGTATGGGTGTTAATGACTTTGAAATGGGTCTTAATGTCTCTGCTGACTTTGGGCAGTGGGTTGGTTGCAGAGCCGAGACAGCTTGGCTCGTGAAACAGAGGATCTGCACAAGCCTGAGTTTCTAAACTTTGGGGTAAAACAATAGGCTCAAGAGGGCATATGTGGAAGATGGTTCGGGAAGGCTGTACCTTCCTAGTGCCTCGGCCAATGGGGAAAGGACGAGGGCAACATGCGGCCGGGAGTTTCGGATGAAAGGAGGCTGCACCCTCCGAAACCAAGAGAGAGAAAACCGCACGGGCGTGTGCCCCTGTGGACTCTCTCCCTTTATTTGAATGAAGTTGCAGGACTCCTCTGTCTCCTCTATCGACACTGGCTTTTCATAGCTTGATTTTCCGTACACAGAGAAGTGCCATTCCCTGCCTTTGCTGTGTGCGTGTGCTGAAGTTGACTTTGGTAACTCCCCAGAAGCCGCGTACGCACAGATAAACCCCTGCACTCTCTTGTTAGTCCTGTGCCTTGTTGTAAGTTACTGTTACCCTGGATATAATTATTTTAGAGTGCGCAGGCACTCTTTTTACTGGTGAGGTGAATCATAATTTGTTATTTATAGCAGTGTTTTAGCTGGTCAAGAATTCAGGACTATTACTCAATTTGTCGTGCCCTGAATGCAGGGTGTGGACTCCAAATACAGAACCTGGAGGCAGACTGAAAAAAGCTTGAACATGTAAAACCACTATAATAGAAATTGTTGGTTGTTTTTTTTTTTTGTTTGTTTTGTTTTGTTTTGTTTTTGTTTTTTTTCCTATCAGGCTGGAGTTTTATTTATTTAATGTGTTTCTGGTATCAAAAGTGTGATAAGGCATTTCATTAGTGTGGGGAAGTTTTGGTCCAAGGCAAGAGGTTCAGCTCTGTAGGGCAGCAGTGCTAACAAAGCTAAGACTTGTTTTGAAACTGAATACTTTCGCCTTTCACACCAATATTGCAGTTTTGGTTTATTTTCAACAGTTCTCTGACACAGCCAGCAGAAAAGAGCATGTTAAAATCACAAGTGAGCCCAAACCAGGGTTCCTGGAGCGGCTCAGTGAGACTTCTGCAGGCATGTTGATTGGACTTGTGACATTTCTTCTGGCTTTCTACCTTCTTTTTACCAATGAAGTAAGTGCAATACTGTCAGTGTTTGTACACAGCTTTATTACTTGATCCATAAGAAGAGGAGGTTTTGTCTGGGGACCTGGTGCTTATGCTTGGGGTGTGACAGAAAAGTGAAATCACAAGCCACAGGTTGTATTTCTCTGGAAATAGGTATAGTAGAGACAGTAGCAGTGTGTGATGAGAGAGAAGATCCAAAGCTTGTAAACTGATGACAAAACAGCCTGTCGTAAGAGGGTTGCATGAGCCATCCATGTTCCAACTTTCTCTTTTTTTTTTTTTTGAGGTAACAAAAGGTCCTCATTTCTAGTGTTACTATAGTTACTTTAAAGAAATTCATACCCCATGTTGCAAAATTGGGGGTGTTATTTATTAATTTTTTCTTGGTATTATTTCTTGGCTTTAGATTAAAAAAAAAAGTAAGCCAGGAATCTTAACACCCTGCCATTGAAAACGTACTTATTTTGGCAATTTTGGAGTGGAGAGCAGAATTCTCTGGATTTTCACTTAGAGACTTCCTTTCATACCTCTACAAGAGGAAAAATAACTACTCCAAATTTTGATGACTTTGCAAAAAAAAAAAAAGAAAAGCATATCAGGATATGATGGTAAGGCGGGGAAAACTTTTGCCAAGGAGTCAATATAGATGTGTGGGAAAAATGAACCATAATTTGTATCGTTTTTGCAGTTACTCAGGAATGATGAACAAGGTAAGAGTTGAAGAGCAGTAAGTTTGGACCCTTGTAGGAAGAATTTGGGTCTGTTTAAGAACCTTAGTCAACATTAATGGTCCTGCTCCTTGGGTGAGAAGTACTGCCCCAAACTGGCTCAGACAGAGAATAGAGAAGTACAAGTGTCTATCACAAATATGCCTTGGGCTGATTATCCAAGCATTCCTTGTGGTCATCAGTTCACTTGTCTGCTAACCTTGTTCACAAAATACTGCTGTGATGTTGATTCTCCACAACTTGATTTCTGTTTCTTCATTGCAGGGACGAGCTTTAAGGACAGCCAAGTCTCTTGAGGAGGGGCTTTCTCTTGTGGTCCCTCTTGACAGCATCCACAGTATCTCTCAGCAGAATGAGGGGAGACTGGTGCACTTGGTTGGTGCTCTGAGTACATCTAAGGTAAATAAAATAGTATCTTGAAGATATGATTATTTCAAGCTTGGAAGGAAGGAAAAGTCTTTGCCAATTAAAGTTTTGTTTCATATCCAGGAAAAGACACATGGATTTTCTCCTCCTCTAAGCATTGCCAGCTACCATTTAAGCTCTGATTCTTGGCCTGGAATAAGGGAGATGCTGAATATCCTTGCACTCATTCTCCAAGCCAATGCCAGGTCTTGCTGTGTTTACCCTCAAGTTGCCTTCCATGGATAATTTCAATTGCCATTTGTGTAGGGAACCTGTCTTGTGTTCATGATATTGTTAAGTCTTCGGGCTCTTGCAGCACAGGAGCTCTGCGAGTTCTGACTTTTCAGTAGTGGTGACATTTTCCATGATCCACCCACATTGCAGAAGATAAGATAGCATCTTCCAGCAAAACAGAATCTCCTGGTTTAAACACTGAAACCTGGAAAACCCATAGTCAGCAGTTCTGGTTCCATTCTTCACTATGGCAATAACTTTTGATGATGATTCTTCAGGTCAGATTTGCCAGAGACATTCCTTTTTGTCTTTCATAATGTTTATACCATGTTCTCCTGTGTGTAAGATAGTGCTGGCTGTACAGTGAGGTATGTAAATGGCTTCAGCAGTAAAAGTACAGTGTGTGTACAGATGTGAGGTACATCATTTAAACTGACTTGTATTTTCTGTAATTTTTGCACAGCCTTTGTTTGACCCCAGCTATGGGCTCTCCATCCAAGCTGTCAAACTTAAGCGTAACGTGGAAATGTACCAGTGGGTAGAATATGAAGATTCCAAGTAAGTGAAAGTAATCTTTAAAAGTAGTTTATGAGGCTGTTGTGTTACCAGGTTCCTATCATAATTTTTTTTCTTTCCTTATACCTAAGGGAATCCACCCCCCTCCCCCCCCCAAAAAAAATTAAAAAACAACAACAACAAAACAAAACAAAAAAAAACCCCAAACCCCACCTCTTTATAGCAAGAGAATCCTAGAGCTCTTGGATTTTTTTCCTTTAGAGAATCACTTTAATTTCCTTGAGAGATGTTAACTGCTCTGTTAATAGTTGCAACCCAAATAAGGAAAACATTTTTGCTATTGCTAATAATTCCACTGATGGTACTATGAGTGTTTTTAGCTATTATGTAGATGTGACTGCACAGAATTCATGTTCCAAATATCTTTCATGTCAAATTAAAAAAAAAGGTCAGAGGTTGTGAAGGTGTGAAAAATAATTTCTCAGTTTTAGCATGCTTATGGTGCAGCATCTGTTAGAAATTTGATTTGGGCCAGCTTGTCTCACTGTATTTAGTTCTGGTTGTTCCTCATCGATGTAGTCAACACGTCCTTGTTCAAAACATGGGAATAAAAATGTTGTGGCTGGAGCATTTGTGTATAGTTTTCTCCTGGTACAGAAAATCTCTGTCTTCAGGACAGGTAGTTCAGAGAAGAGTTAGGTTCTGTATAAAGATAAGTCTGTGTTGCCAGAGAATCTGTCTGTGCATTTGATTGGTGAAGTGTATTTTGCCCTGAGCAGGGGTGTGTGTGCACTATTTTGGTTCTCATCCCAGCCCTTTTTCTCTGCAGTGAATATGAGGAGGATGGTGAGATTAAGAAAGAGACAAAGTATTCATACAGTAAGTTGATCAACAGAAAGTCCTTTCCCTTTTATGCATGTAACTTTAAACTTCTTTGTGTGTGTGTATTTTGATTTCTGTTGTAAAACCTGTATTTTCTTCTTGGGAAAGAAAGGAAAGGAATGTGAAGAAATAAGCAAAATTTCTCTTTCCTAAACAAATGACAGAACCTCCCTTTCCTGAGGTAACTGAGGTGAAAGGAGATGTGCTGTCAGCAAGCAAGAGCTACAGAAAATCTGAGTCTTCTTTTGAAACCCCTAAAAGTTCAGAGGAACATCCAGGGATAGGATGCTCCAGAAATAGGGCCTGTAAGGTCCTCAATGACCAGAGATAGGAGTGTGTTCGAAGCTACACCTGAGATTACACATCAGACATGGAGTAATTGGGAATATGTCAGCTGTGAGTAGAAGAATAGACAGAATAGCAGAAGAATAATTGAAGAATAGACAGGGAAAAACAGGGTAGATCCAGCCTGTAAGGGAGCTTGTTGAGAACCTGTTTAGATGTTGATACCAGCCAGTGAAAACCACCAGCACCTTCTGATGTGCACTATGGCTTTTGCCAAGTGCTTTTCTGGCAGGAGCAGAACTGGGTGCGTTATTCTAATCTACCCAGTGGCAGAAAAGTACTCTTGAGTCATCATGTGTTTGGAGATTGGTCTCTGTGCTTCGTTTGCCTCTGATCAAAGCACATGCATGTGTAATGTGGGCGTGCAGCAGTTTCTGGGTGTGATCATATGAAAATACTCAGCTGAGTGAAGCATGGGGACTCTGTATCATAGAGGTGCTTAAGGGGCAAAGCTGGTGGTTGTGAGCCGTGAAGAACAGGCTCATAATGACAGGGAACAAAAAGAAATGCCATCTAAAACAACAGCTGTCCTCTCAAGATTAATGGATTCTGTCCCATAAATGTCTAGGTGTGCCAGTCATGGACTCACACAGCTGCTTGATTACTCTCCCCTCAGTGGACTGGGGAAGAAATTTGGAACAACAGGAGTGAAGGGCAGGTTGAAACAAAGATAGGGAGATGGCTTTCCAGTTGCCATCATGGACAAAACAGACTCATCTTAAGGAAAGTTTATTGTCGATTAAAATAAATACTTAATTACTGACTTTGTGTTGGCAAAACACATTTGGACTCAACCTTTCCCGGGCTCAAGTTCACTCCAGACTCCTCTCTCTTTGCCCCCTGCTCCTTGTTATCGCAAAACCAGCTTATTCCCAAAGAGTGGCGCCAGGAATCAAAGCCTGATCACGGAAGATGCCAACAGCAAAGCTGAGTTACAATTTTCTCCCAGAAATACCTATGTTCACCCTAAATCCTGTCATTCCCTGTTAATATGCTAGGAGGATGGATCTAGGTATCAGTACAGACTATCACAGACATTGATGTAGATGTTATTACTAAAAGTGTAACCTAGAACTGATTGATTGAGAGGTGTCTTCAGTGACTGAAATCTGAGTGTCTTTTACTCAACCTTCTTATCATTCTGTTTAGATACAGAGTGGAAATCAGAAGTTGTGAACAGCAGAAACTTTGATCGAGAAATTGGACACAAAAACCCGAGGTGAGATTCCATCTGGCACAGTCCCTCTGAATTCTGTCACTGGATCCGATCAAAGTTGAAAGCTAAATGACTGATTTCATAACAGAGTGCAGTAGGTAGAAACTACTGTTCTTTTGGTAGTTGGGAGAATGAAGGCATAAAGAAATTAGAGCAGCTCAGAGCAATGGTGCCTTAACTTATTTTAATGTCTCCAAAGGTATGCAGACTGGATGGTTTCTTAATGGATTTGTTTTCACATCAGGACAGTCTTTTAGCTCTTCAAGTTTCTTCTTCTGATGTTTGCCATAGTACCTTTTCTGTGCTATACATTACATACTGCAAATCAAGAGTTTGATCACAATTCTGAGACTAATCAGGGACTCTCTCTGTTCTTTAGTGCCATGGCTGTGGAGTCTTTCACTGCTGTTTCTCCTAATGTCCAGGTTGGCAGCTTTGTTCTTTCCAAGGGTAAGGACTGTTTTGTCCTGGCTTTGTGTCTGCTGTTGCATCAGCAATGGACTTTGGTTCTTTCCACAATAGCTGTCATGTCAAGTGATAATCAGGAAGCCAGCCAGCAAATTGGCTGTTCCAGGTTAGATGCTGAGCCTCATCCTGATGCTTTGTTCTGATTAGGTCTCGTGGATAAAATTGATGATTTCAAGCAGTTGAGTTTGTCACACCTGGAGGATCCCCATGCTGATGTTACCCGTAGAGGAGATTACTTCTATCACAGCGACAACCCCAGGCGTCCAGAAGTAAGATGGGAAAGATAAACTAAAGCAGTGATTACTTGTGTGTGAAAAAGGAATTGGGGCACATTCCATTTCTATTTAATGTATAGAAAATGGAGTGCAGACCATCACGTAGGATCACTCCCTTAGTGCAGCCCTTCAGAATGAGTGCTTCTCTTGCAGAAAGCTTCCAATCCCATTTCTTCTCTGGTTTCTCAAGTCTGCTGTGCATTTAAATGGAAAGGAGTGTTGCTGGGAGGTGGGTTCTGCCTCTACCTTGCTGTATGACTGGTTTGAGCAAAGGAAAACCAGTGAGAGGCTCCAAGTCAGAAATACAATTTAATAGGAGGAAAAGAAAGAAGTGAAATAAAGTAAAATAAAATAAATGCAATAGTACAAAAAGAACCACTGACAGAGTCAGAATACAACCTGACACTCTGTTAGGATGATGGTAGCAGTCTGGATGAAGTAGTCTCCTTGAAGCAGTGATCCCATAGAAAGATCTGGTAGCTCCTGTCCTCTGGGAGTCCAGTGGGTAATGGCTTCTCTGCTGTCCCAGATTATATCCAGGTGGGAATGCTTGGCTCCTCCCCCTGGGCAGAGCATCTCACAATGGGATGACATCATTCTATGAGTCATGCAGTGGGTCCTTGATGGCCCATTGAACAGAGATAGCTTCCGCAGGGAGTTATCTATGAGTCATGCAGCACAGCACAGCACTGATGGGCCAAAACAGAAGAGAAACGCTGCCCCACCTGGTTTCAACAGATGGTGATAGAGTACATACTTTGGGCACATCTTACATTTTAACCTAGGACACTGTATTAAGGAGTACAATCCAACAGCTTGTTGTCAGATTGTGCTGCCTGCCCTGTTTTGCCAAGAGATGGAATGATGAGGGATGAACAAAACATATCATGTGCTCCTGCAGCTTAATCAGAGGGGGTATTACAAAATAGCATTTGAGCTCTCCTCTTTCGCTGCCAGCTAGCCCTGAAAAAAGGACAGCCTGGAAGTCATTCTGGCTATCTCTTACTTGATATAAATGTTCAGAAAAAGTGTTGATAAATAAAGGGTGTTCCTGTGCTGAGTTGTCTTTTGTGTGATTCCCTTTTGTAAAACAGTCTTTCTTGACTTCCAATCTTATCTTGTTTGTAGGTGGGAGACCTTCGTGTCTCCTTCTTCTATGCAGGTCTGAGTGGAGATGATCCCCATTTAGGCTCTGCTGCTAAGGTGAGTCTTCAGATGTTTCTGTATCTTGCAAGCTCTGTTCCCAACTCAGTAGCCAATAAATATTTTTCCCTGTCTTCCAAGGTGACTGTGATTGCTCGGCAGCGAGGTGATCAGCTGGTTCCATATCATACCAAATTTGGAGATGTTCTGGAGATTCTGTACCCTGGGGACCTCTCTGTGGAGGTGAGATACCGCACTCTTCTAGTGAAGCGTTAAAACTCGACGTGGTAGTGCAGAAGCAGCAGAAGAGGAAGCTTACTCTCCTTCAGACCTGCTCTAGAGGAGGAGTTACTCATGCAAACATCGACTTTTCTCTCTCCTTTTTAGACAACAGGTAGTAGCCTGTGTTTGCTTCCAGGTTTCTACACATTCTGCCTGTTTGCTTTAAAGATTGTTTCTGCGCCTTCTCATTTTGTTTTTATTTGCTCCTTTGTTGTTTTCCCACTTACACATGCAAGCACATGCTTTTGAACAGGTCACATGTAAAAATAGCAAAAATCAGGGTTTAATTAAATAAACCATAAAAGTTATTCTCTCTTGAGCTTCTAATAACAGGAGTTTAGGCTTCTTTGAAATGTTTATTACTACTCTGGCTGAGAAAGACCCTTCAGGTGAAGCATTATGCTTCAATAAATCCTGCATGCTCCAGCAATCTGGTGATTCATTTACTCCTTTTAGTAGGTATGTTTCCATTAATGATTGGTTGAGGCCCTGCTGCAAGGAAGAGCAGATGTCAGGAGTTACAGGTGCTCCCAGAAGCAGTTAAAAAGGCTTTGTTTTGACTTGAAAGAGTAGCAATAGAATCAACCCTCCGCTGTAAGCTCTGAATCTTCATTAGATAGAATTCTGTTTCATTGAAAACTAACTGGTTACAAATAAAAAAGGCATTAAGTACTAGTATGTGCAAGTACTTAATCAGTCTTACACATCTCTTACCATTTAGTGCTTTCTAATGTCCCAGCCATCTTCACGTGAATGTTTTGTTGAGCCAGAGGGTCACACAACCCATTTTGAAAAAAATCTTTCTCAGAATTTGTGCAAAGAGATGCTTTGCTTTGCCAGATGAAATGCACGCATACCTTTCAGCTTTTCTTCTCTGCATCCAGCTTGCTCTCTTTCACACACCTTTCCCTCAGCTATCAGTGGATATTGTTGCTTTTTCTCTCTTCTTTCAGAGTGAAGTCAGACTCCTCCTCCTTTATTACATTTATTTATTAGTGTCTTATTTTCCTCAGTAATGTTAAATGTATCCAATTGCAGCAAAACCTATGTGCTTTCTGCCTGTGGGTAGTGTTGAATGGTGCTTTTCAGGTTGTTTTAATTAAGAAAAGTGCCAGTATCCCCAACACTGCACTGTTCAGTCTATTGCAGTGTACTGCCATACTGCACAGACCCTGCAGAATGAGCTGCAATGTATCTTCTGCAAGAGAAATTGTACTCCTAAAATGCTCTTGGCTCTTATTGGGTCATAATATACTGGAATGAAAAGGATCTTGAAAAGGAGCACAGAACAGGCTGCATGTGATGGTGTTTGCTTTCAGGAGGTGTTTCAGAAAGAGCATGAGAGTAACACCATGAAGACTTGGGCCCTCCGTGCAGCTGGCTGGCTCTCAATGTTTGTGGGCATCAGCCTAATGACCCGAATCTTTTACACGTTAGGTAAGTTTTTCACAGAAAGGTAAAATGATCTAGAAATAAGATTGTAACCTCTAAAGGGTTAATTAATTTGGAGATGACAAGAAATCTGGTTTGAACTCAGATTTGATTTGATCTGAAAAGTCACTGTAGGCAACTGCAGGTTAAGAGGATGCCAAAACTAACTGGTTGCCTTGTGAACATTAAAAAACCCCCCACAAATATCTTTTGCCAGTCTCAGAAGATCCCAGCCCAATGCTTACCAAAATAAAAGCTGAAGCACATGTTGGGCTGGTTCTTTCAAATCTAACTCAAGGTGCTGCAATACAGTTACCTTCTGCACCCACCCGCAACTGGTCCCTCAAAGAGGTCCTAATCAGCAGTTGTACAGAAATACGATTTGTGTGTGGTTATGCTACACTGTTGTAAACAAACAGTGAAGAAAGTTTTTGTTTATTCTTTTAATATAGAAAAATGCTGGAGTAAAAACAGAAAAACAGGACAACGCCTCAAACTTGCATAAACTTCAGACATCAAAGATATCATTCACTGTAGCTGTAAACATTCTTTTTTCTGGTTTATTTATCCATATACATGCTGCTCCAAGATTTATTGTTGCCAGAAAGAAATTTCTGTGCTAGCAGCCTGTATCAGTTGCCCTAGACTTGTTCCATAGCTGCAGGGCTATCTGGCTCCTCTGCCTCTTAAGCCTTGGACAAATCTTCATTTCTTTCTGTGTGAAGAAATGAGAATAGCATTGCCTTATATGTTTAACTGTTGCTTAATGATCAAATGTCTTGATGATGCTCTGCTGAAATGCCTAATTGAGTGCTCTTGATAAATAGTCTGTCTTGTGATTATAGTTGTTAGGGTGCAGATCCTAGGCATGAATCAGAGTTGGTTTTTTTTTTTAAACTGTCATCTTGCCAACTACTTGATGCCATGCTTAATTCTCTCTGCAGTGGACTGGTTTCCTGTTGTGAGGGACCTGGTTAACGTTGGCTTGAAGGCGTTTGCCCTGTGCGTGGCCAGCTCGCTGTCCCTGCTGACCATCTCCGTGGGCTGGCTCTTCTACCGCCCGCTCTGGGCCCTGCTCCTCGCGCTGCTCTCCGCAGTCCCCATCGCCGTGGCCAGAGCCCGTGTTCCACCCAAGAAGCAGGAGTGACCCGGAGGTGGTTGAGTCTTGCACTGAGTCCTGGTTAGGGTCTTCCCAAGTGCATTTCTGCCCGGTTCCTGCAGCAAGCTTACACCAAAATCACAGCTCAGCAGCAAGCACTGAAAGCTGAGGAGGGGGCTTGAATGTGGTTATTGGTACATATTATGCTTAGGACTATAGGATGCTGTTTATGGGAAGTCAGTGGCACCAGCTTTGGGGAAAAAGGATTTTTGGGTGTGTGGTAAGTTAGTGAACAAGCAGATTTGTACTTCTTACTGCTTAGTAATTCCCCCTGATTTGAGAACTGGCAAGTCCTTGCTGGGTGGGGCACCTTGTGTTTTGGAGAAAGTGCCAGCTGCATCATCCCATGGACCCTGGTTAGATGTCCTTAGGAAATGCGTGTGCCTGCATGTCTCTGACAAACCCTCCCTCTGCTGCTTTTTCTTGTTTGCACAGCCAGGAGCACTCCTTTGGCTGATGTGTTTGGCAGTGTATGTGTTCAAAGGGAAAACATATCTTAGGTGAATTCCACACGATACTCATGTAAACCCTCTGCTTTTGGACTGAGGATTTTCAAAGTCATTGGTGTAATGAGTGGCCAGGTTAACAGTGCTCTGAGGTTGGGCAGATTTATCAGGACATGTTGACTTCCCCCAGGTTTTAAAAGTGTCTGAAGTTGTTCTTGGTTAAGCATACAAAATGATAGCCTGGACTATATCATTGCAGAACTGTTTCAAAAATCTCACTTCAAATTGCACTTAAAGGGATACTCAGAGGTCATTCACCTGTAAATATAAAACCTACTGCCTTGAAACAACTTTGACTTTTATAACTGAATGTGTAGTCTTTAATATAGTTGGGGTTTTTTGCTCTGTATACTGTTCCTTTCTTTAATTTCACTTAGTAAGGAGAATGAATATACTCCCTGAAATTAAGTAATGGAAACATTTTTGCCTGATTAGTTTTCATATATTTTAGTAGTCTAAATTGTTAGTTTTGTATCATGTTAGAGAAATGCCTTGTGTTGTGATGGCTCCTTTATGTGCTGTAACCATTACTTAAAGTTAGAGACACCCTTAAGTCTCTCCACCAAGCTTAGAGTCTCACTTCCAGATGGGCTTCCCTATACTACTGTGTTTTGGGGCTTTTTGTAAGTATTCACAGTTCAGTGCAAAAATGTTTTCAATTAGGAAATCTATTTATGTCCATCAGAGGAGTGTTCTCTGTACCAAAGGAACTTCACTTGAACATACACAGGAGCAAATGTTTGTTAGAAATTATACTGAAATAGAAATCTGAGTTAGAAATCATAACTGTTTTGAGAATTTGTAATTACTTTATTAGTCCTAATTACTTTCATTCTTTTGGTATTTGAATGTTGTCAGTTTGCTCTCAGCTCTATCCTGCTGGTGAAAGCAGGAGCAGTGAGTGACAGGGCAGGTACAAGAGATGGCCTCGTGCATGCACTGGTACTTGGCAGTGGTGCTGCAGTCTTCCTGCTGTTCAGCAACACCAGCTCCTGCTGTCAGGAATTGTGCTCCACAGGGGAGAAACTGGGTTTGAACTGCTGCTGTTTTGCCTGTGATGCAGAACACTAGCCACCATTACTTATTGGGAATGAAGTGACAATTTTCTACAGAAGTGCTGAGCTTTTGTATATTTAATAAAATACAGTTTTCAAAAGGTTGGTCTGTAGGCTTTTTTGTTACATTCAAGTATTGCATGTTTTATATCCAGGAATAATGTCCATGTAGGTGGAGGGTTAGTTTGTAGCTTCCACAAGAACTAGTTTCCTACCGTTGGCTTTTGTTTGTCCTGCAAATATTTCCCTGTTTTGGGAAGCTGTTCTCTGGTCTATGTACTGCTGCCAGCCTGCCATGGGTTTACTCCCCATTACTTACCAAAGACGTCAGTCGCTTCCTTGTGCCTCTAAGACTTTTTGAAAAATATGGTGGTTCAACCTGACTGCTACAGCCTCTTGTTTTTTACGGAGACTGGGAGTTAGCTGTGCATTCCAAAAACAGACAACATATTGTTTTTTTCAAACTTTATTTTGATCTACAAATACAGTACAAAAATAGATATTTTTTTTCTGAACATAATTACATGAAAGCTATTTTCTTACATTTCAGTCCCTGTGACAATGTCGAGCAATGACTAAATTGTTTTCCCCTCCATTTTTGAAGAGATTGTGTCAGTGAAATTTAGATACATAATACTGCCAAAGACAGATCAGTATTTCTACTATAAAAGTGCAGGAAAAGCTTATGTAGATTTAACATTCCTCTCTCAACAGTTTTTTAATGCTATGATACTAGATAACAAGAATCCTGTGGTTTTAGTGAATTTTGTTCCAGCAGTGAGATTTAGCCAGTTTTACATGTTTTGCTCCAGCACAGGATCTTGATAAGCAACAGAAGCAATTATGTATATATTCAAATTGCTTAAGAAGGCATATTGAACCTTAAGTTTGTAATAAAGACTTCTCACAGCACAAGGTTTCTAAGAGTAAAGGAAGATGGTAGCCTGAAAAGCCAAACTTACATCATACAATGCAAGTATTCTTTAGAAAGTATTTATTCCTCCATATTCTGAGTGGAGGGGGGCGGGGGTTACACCTAAATGGAATTGTTTCCCCCTGAGACAGAAAGGCCAGAACTCTAGCACACCACTGATTTGGGTAAGCAGGCATCACCTTTGGCCACCTCTCTGCAGACAGGTAAAAAGCAGCTGGATGCTTTACTTCTGAGGAAGCAGGGAAAAATGAAACGAGAAAATGGGAAGAGACTGCTGATGACAGGAGTGCCTCAGGAAACTCAACTATTAGTGCTGAGTGATGCAAAAGAGAGCAAAAACTTCAACAAAGCAAAGTGATCTCGGAAGGTGCAGCTCTTCGTCCAAGGACAAAAGGAAGAATCAAACTGATACCTAAGTGATACCTGTGATCTCAAAGGAAAGTGGATACTGAATTAGGTTGGTCCCTGACAGCTCAGAAACACAAGTGCAAAGAAACCCTAACTGGTAAAGCAAACTTTTATCATGACTCTTTTTCCTGCATCTGAAAACAGCAAAGAAAAGCTTGTCATCACAGTTTCTCAAAAGGGAACAACTGAGCTGCTTCTCCTCTCTTCTCTCGCTTGCTCTTTTTGGTTATTTTCTCTTCTTGTTTCTCTAGCTGGCGATTTTGGGGCCAATAAATGGCTGTGTTCTCCACTGCACTCTCTGAGCTCGGAGCTCCTTCTTCATCAGAAGAGAATCCTCCTCCTTTCTCTGTCTCAAGTGCTGATGGCTCAGTCTGGAAAAAACAAGTGTGAAAATCAGGAAGTCACTCTAAGAATCACTTGTAACTGCCCTTTTCTAAAAGGGCTTGTCTTTGGTTACAGTGACGCTGAGTGACCTTACAGAAGTTGGTTGCTCTGGTTTGGGCTTCCCACCCAAAGTGCTTCTATTTCTGAACACCAAACATGCTTGCAACGCAGGCATTTTTGACAATGGAAGAATAAACCAGTTTTAAAAAGATCAGGCTTTTCACATTTCTCCTTGCTGAAAAAATTAAGAACTAAAACATCTAACTAAAAGAAAAAGCACCCCACTCTTGTCCTGTTAGCTACATGCTTGCCTTGGAGGAATAAATTTAGGAAGGAGTATGACAAAACAGAAAATAGTAATAAAATTAAAAACCTTCATGCCTTGTTACACAGTAAAAAAATCTTTGATGAACATGACCAGCACTGAACTTCTGGCACAGTTTTTTTCACTAGCTGAAGACTTTTGAGGAAATACACTCTGGAAATTTCATTCTACAGTTAAAATAACCTCCAGAAAAAGAAATGACTAATAGAAATGTAGGATACCTTGATGGAGTAGCGTTGCTTCAGTCTCTCTCTGATGAGAAGTCCTTTTGTCAGCAGCTTCCAGTTCCCTAGAGCTCTTTTCTCACGCTTCTGTGGGGGATTGGTATGGGAAAGAGAAAAATTTACTACTGTGAGTTTCAATGTATTTATGCACATGGAAAAGGAAAGCTTTAAGATTTTTAAATTGTTATCAAAAAAGCCTCGTGCCTGTTGCTTACACAGCCCACCCTGTCTGACTGCCCAGTTTCAATGAAATTTATATTATAAATACAACAGTAAGGAAGCTGCAAAAATAATTCTCACCTCCTTCTCCTTTTTTTCTATTTCTGCTTGTTCGTTCTCCCAGGCAGCAACAAGGACCTCTTTATACTCCTCACACACCACATACCCATCAGTACTAGGAAGGAGAACACAATCTGTCAGCTACAGAAGGAAAAAGAAAGGGAGCAAATGCCTGCTGACCCAGCCCAAAAGCTACAGAATACTGACAGAACTGTCTGTCTCAAAGGATCAAAGTGTGTAACTGGTCACAGGCTCCCCTCAACACAAGATATACAACTTCTGCAGGACATCAGCATCTGACAGGTGCAACAAAGCAGGTTTTACATACACTGGGTGTGAGTAGCCTCCATGAAAATCAAATCCAGTGATGGCTTGAGCACAGTCAATGTTCAACTTCCGTGCCACTCTGTTCAGGTTTGGAAGTTTCAGCTGCACACAGCCAACAGGTAACATGGATGGCAAGAAGAGATAGACATTTCCATATTCATTCCGAGGAACCTGTTATGACAAGATTAAAGAGAGATGGTGATAATCCTGCTTTCTGGAGAGAGGTGAAAATACCTGCTGCAACTCAGGGACTCTCCCCTCCTGACCTGCTACATTTGACTCCAGTATTCAATTACTATTCACATGACAAGGTACAAGCCTAGATTTTAGCTGCATGGTTATCTCCTAGCTATGTCCTCTACCCAAGCTTTGTTACTCAGGCTGTAAATGCAGAGAATTAGCAAGGCAAAACATCAGCCAGGAAGATGAGATCAACAAAATTTTGACTTTAGCAGTCTGCACTCACTACCTGTACTTGTGAAAGAAAGGCCTTGGTAGAGTTTTGACTATTTCCTCCTGTGAACATTTACCTCTGAACTCTTAATCCAGAATCAGTCAGTTATTACTGACTAATCTCACATCTTAAACATGCAACTTCTGGAAAAATAAAGCCCAGAGCTCCACAAACCACTTGCTTCAGCACCAGCCCTCTGCATTCCCAGCTACCTTTCCATCCACTGCGATGGGAGGCTGATACTCCTCTGTCTGCCAGCGGCCAAACAGCGCCAGGTCCTCCCGGTCCCGGTTCGCCGGCTCTGCCAGGCGTGCCTTCCTCGCCCGGTTGGAAAATCCTTTTACCATCTGCAAACACAACAACAACAGGCCTGGAACATCACAAGAAGATGACAGTGGTTTCAGCTTTTCCTAGGACACTGAAGGAAAAGGTTCTGGGACAGCAGAAATGCTATTTCCTAGCTTCAATATCCATTGCCTATAAATGACAACCCATGGCACCTGTATGCAACAGGCAGAGATCCAGCAGTGCATATAGAGCAATGGGATGCCTTGGAGAAGGTGAAAAGGGAGCAGTTCTGCCAGACAAAGCTGAGGTGGGAAAAAAACAAAGCTGGGCTTTGGGCAGCATGTAGAAACTACAGGCACTACAGCTACCACAAACCATACAAGCAAGTGTGAAATCGACATTTGCTGACAAGACAGAAGATAAAAACCAAAACAGAACTGAGCTTGCGCTTTAGAGGGCAGATGGACTGCACAAGAGGAAGGTGAACCCTCTTACCTTGTAAGGCACTTCTCCAACCCTCACCACTCGAGCTTGCTTCAGCCAAGTGTCCCTGGAGTGCAGCGTGTGTATGCAGTCTCTGAAAAGGCCAGAAAGAAGCAAATGAAAGCGTTTTCAAGTCATCCATAACAGATCCACAATAAACTTATCACATTAGGAATAGTAAAACAGCTGTATCTTAGTCATACACAAATGCTGTCAGAGCAGCTAAATGCCTCACCTGTTTATACATGTGGTCTGAGACTACTGCTGATACCATCGTGCAAATTAGCTCTCCAAATTGTTATAAAGATCACAGATGCAGGTGACAATAGGTGCACAACTGACCTGGAGTAGACAGCCTCTCCCCTGCAGTACCCCAAGATAGCAGCTGACTCAGGATAGATGGCCTGGTATTTCAAGAGGTGCCTCTTCAGTGCATAGAGTGGGTGGTTTTTGTACTCTCCTATTGCTGTTGGTAGAGGTTGGTCTTGAAGCTTCACTTGAAACTGTAAGAATTATACAGAAAAGAGTAATTTCACAATTTTTTCACTACCCTTTGTAAGAAAATAAGAATGACTATGGTATGAACCAAAGAAAAAACACACCAGAAACTTACCAGATGAGCCAACAGACCAAAACACTCTCGCTGCAAGTAAGTATTTAGATGTGTACCTTGACGTATGTATTTTAAAAACTCTCTCTGAGAAGAGTAATGCTAAACAGTACACAAACCTCACTAGTAAGTTTCCAGCACAAGCTGTGCAGTACTTCTCCTATGGAAACTTGTCTGAACAACCTCCATTATTTAATATTATATAAATTTATCACTGTATGTTCTCTTTAAAATATGTTCAATCTCAACATTTCGAGTGCAAATACAAACCTCCTTCCTCATGGAAAGAGATTTCTAATGCTTTTTGGCTGAATGAGAGTCAACTATGTGTCCTTAACTACGTGTCCTGAACAACCTATAGCCATTTACCTCATTTTCTTCCTTCTTGTCCCTCTCCACAAATGGACTTTCATATGGCTGCAGTGTCTCTTCCCACCACTCCGGGTCCACACGGCTCTTCCTTGTTGAGGTCATCCATGCTGGATCATATCTTTGTGTCACATCCCTGACACTCCCATCATTGTCAAATCCCACAACGTAGAAAAGCGGCTTTGTGGCATGTGCAAAGCACAGCTGGGGCTGACCCACATTGCCATGAACACAGTCTACACAAACCCACTTGTCCTCAGTCTCAAGGAAAACCTCCAGCCACTGGTCCGTGCCCACTGCTTTCCTCACCTCCTGCTGTCCATCATCCTCATCACTAGAAATTATTTTGTTTCTCTTTCTCTGTGCTTGAGGCAAGGCTGGAGCTGTACTTTTTGCTGGCTTAGTCTCAGCTCCATACAAATTTTCTGACAGCCTTGTTTCTGAAGTGTCAGTTTTTGACCTTTTTACAGTTGTCAGCTTTGAATTTTGGGAGGCCTGTGAGCTTCTCCGCCGTTTAGGGACAGTTTCAAAATCCTCATCAGAGAGATCACTCTCCTCCTCTGAAACCTCAAAGTCTGAAGCACTGCCCTCATCACTTCCACTCTCTTCCTTGTAACATACTTTGGAGGCCACTCGTCTTCGGCGGTCGTTCTTGGGCCTGACTGGCACATCTTTTTCTGCTGAATCGGTCTCATTACTTGATTCCTTCTGTTCCTGGCTGCCTTTAGTCAGCTTTGACTTGTGTGTCCTTTCAGTCTGAGCAGTTTTGGGTTTCTTTGGCTCCTTGCTGTTTTCTTTGCTCTCTGAGGATTTCTCATCCTGCTTGGCTGTTTTGCAGGGGCATTTTTTTGCCACAGCTTTGGGTGTTGTGGCAGAATTCTCCTGCCCCTCAGAGGTGCGGCTGTGAGACAACCTCTTGGATGAGCTCTTTCCCTGCAGAGGAACAGGCCAGGTCACTTTTATCACTACAGCTAAGAATATGGTGAAAAAAAGAGACTGAAATCAGCCCAAGGTTCCTGCAGACCAAAGGTCAGCAGGCATAGTCAATTCACTTGAAAACTTCAGGCAACTGGTTGAAGAGAGGTGCATTCATGCAGCAAGAGTTGCCATCTAAGTTTTCAAGAAATGTAATCCCACTGAAATGTTAATAGATCTTTGCTGAAATACAAAAATGAGTGGATTTTTTAAAGAAGAAAATTAAAAATTAAGGGTGTGCATTTTCTACCATGTAGACAGAACCCTGGTTCAGGCAGTAAGCGATTCGCTGCAAGCTGTAATAGCCAGAAAGTTTTTTTAATCCTACTAAATCAGTGATCTAGTGCTTTTTCCACACAAACAACAAAAACTACCTTTGGTCTTGTCTCCTTGAGAGGAATGGGCTGAAAAGACAGCACGAGCCGACACAGCAGCTGTAATGCTCGCAGAATAATTAAAAATATCTGCAAAACAGAAAAGTTTAAACTGAGTAATTTAATCCCAGGAGGCCTTGAGATAAAAATACAAGAAAATAAAAAGCTACAGAATCACTTAAGTCACTGATCTGCTTTCTTCAAATCACCCCTCTCACCACTTTGTCTATGACCTGCATCCAAACTCATCAACCAACCCTGCACTTCCCAGTCTCTTACATGAACAAGCTCCTCATCATCCTGTGCAGCATAGATGGCAAACCTCCTCTCCAGTGTGGAGTGAAGGGGCTCTCCTTTTTCAGCAGAAAGCTCATCATTGACAGTGAAGGTTCCAACAAACCTGAAATACAAGACACCTGCTTATTATTCAGCATTTGTGACTGTATTAATGAACTTCTGAGTTCACCCTCTCCTTCTCTAAAAAGGAGAGCCCCTCTCATCCTTGCACATAAAATTAAAAAAACCCACAGAAAATTTCTAGTCACAGTTACCCCTCTCCCTGAACTCTAGCTCTACATTCTATGCAACAGCACAATCAAAAGAGAGTTTTACCATTTCACCAAGTTGGAAAGGTAGACAAGGTCCACTTGACCTGCGGGCACTTGAGTGAAGCGGGTGGGAACGATGGACAGACCAATGGCAAGGAGATCTGGCTGGCTGCAGATCCTGTTCCTATAGAAACCATTTGCTAATAAACACAGCAAGTGAACCTGAGAGAGAAAAGTTTAAAATCTGAGTTCACAAGACATTTTCTTATTGGAACTACTGTCCATGGTAAAGACAAGGAATATTTCACTGCTCCTTTTAACAGTAACAGCTAACAATGAAGCCTCCCAAGCATTCACAGTGCTGTCTTCAGAAGACAGTAAAGCACTGAAATCTTTGCAAGCGTTTCCTGCTCTACACAGTTTAATCCCAACAGAATGAGAAGATATCCCTCCATGGAGAAATGTACATCCTACTCATTTATAATTTGAGTTACAATTTTGGTAATGCAGGCACTGGTGTTTCTAATTCGCATTTTAGAAGAAACCTTAACAAACACCTGTCAGGACTACAGCCTCTATTTTTTCACTTCTAGCCACAGCCCATGTTATTTGATAAAAATTAGTTTCTTTTGATTACAGATCAGTTCAGACACCTTTATGCTCAATTTCTTCTCTGCCATGGTTCTCTGTGACAAATACCTTATGTGTGTCCTCACGGACCTCCTTGCTGAAACGTTTCATCATTCTCCGAAGGTACATCTCAAACTCAGCTTTTCTTCTTTCTCTGCCGAAGATTACAAAAGAAATGGATGTTGTGGGATTTCTGTGGACCTGCTTTTCTAGATTCCTGAACTAGATCAGTTCACAAGGAGAATCCATCCCACTGTCCACACTTAAGGAAAGGTTTAGTAACTGGCTATGTGGACAGGCTTTAAGATTTTGCAGTAACACAATGCCGTTCACCCACGTCTCTGCTTGAAGCAATCTCCTGCTGTCCCTTCACTGGAAATGGAGACAGTAAAACACAGTGAAGTTACATTTGATTTTCAAGGAATCTGAAATGCCTCCTCCATTCCTGCCAACTCCCACTAAAGATTTTTGATAGAATTGTCAGTGTGTAAACCGTTCTTTATCCCACAACCCTGCATCACTCCAACTCAATGGCCTGCACCAACTGGGGATTTTCACCCAGAACACAGCAAGTCAGTGATAGCCAAGACTTAGGGTATTTTTAACTTCAGCCTTTAGCATGCTCCACCACATCCTTGTTCTTACCTCCTCTCTCTTTTCTTCACCTGCTCTGGGGTTTCAATCTCTATCTCAACAGGATTGCTTGGCAACCCTACTGGCGGAAGAACAGCAGCTTCTTCTAACTTATCTGTAGCAGGTTCCTGAAGTTCTGTAAAAATAAAATACTAAATTAGAAGTAAACATGAAATAGATTCCCAGGGAGGACTTATGATGGGATAAGAACCTACACTTTCCTTCTTAAGTGTTCAAACAACCTTTAAACAGAACACATCCAGTAACTACCAGCTCCTGGATCTTCCATAACACAGCATATGTTGTTATTTCAAATAACTGTGAGATGCTGGTCACCTGTTGTTGAAGAATCACTGGGATATACAAGCTCTTAAAGAGTACTTAACATGAAAAAATATGCAATTGTTACCTTCCACATCCTCCCATTCATCTTCACTTTCATCATCATCATCATCGTTGTCAGTATTGTCTTCATCCATCTCTTTCTTAACAGGAGATTCTGTCTTTAACTTCATCTCCTTTTGAGGATGCTTCAGTGAGTCACTGTTAAAACCAACAAAACAGTGTTAGCATCAAGAAGCGCAGGTGCTTGTTTATCAAAGACTAAAAATAGGGAAATAAATCAAGCATGACCTCTGCATCAGTAACAGATTGAGTATTTCACAATCAAACCACAGAAAGAAATAAGATTAAGAAAAAAGTCCTATAGACTTGAACAATAAATTTACCTGCATGTTTCCTCTTTGGTACGATTCTCTTTATTTCTAGCATTCTTTTTACTTTCTTCTATTTGTGATTTTCCCTCTTCCCGTTTTGAAGGTTTGGAAGTTTTTTCTGAGTTGGAAACTTCAGTATCGCAATCTTCTTCCTTTTTCCTAGCTGGAGCTTTTGAGGGTTTTTTTATATTAGGCTTTTTCTCTTCAAAATCATCTGCATGTGACAAAAGAAATGAAGATTAATGTTAGAGGATGGAGTTTCATCTCCACGGCAATCTGAAACAACATCTCCATGGATTCATTACAGGCAGCTACAGAAGAACATGAGCACTCACAATGCTGACCATGTCTTTGTTTGTTTATAAACAGGCAGGATTTAAACAGTGAGACCTG
This sequence comes from Brachypodius melanocephalos, assembly GCA_013398615.1. NCBI lineage: Eukaryota > Metazoa > Chordata > Aves > Passeriformes > Pycnonotidae > Brachypodius > Brachypodius melanocephalos. The sequence goes on from VZSR01001459.1 coordinate 1,843,427, forward strand.
CTGGAGGAAAATACTTACGTAACTCACAAGAAGTACCTAAAGATTCCTATAGTCCTACCAATGGAATCGGCGGAAAATCAAGCATCATCTTTACCACTCACAACAACTTATTACCACGTGACGCTGCTCTGGAGAGCGCGGCCGAGATAAAACAACCCTTCAGGGGCTCGCTCAGCCTTTGTCAGCGTGCGCGGCAGTGCGGGCCCGCGGCACACACGGGTTTAACGCCCGCGATCTGGGGCACTGATCCCACCCCGATAACCCTGCTGATAACGCAGCCGATAACATGGCCGATAACACAGCCGATAACGTGGCGTATAACACAGCCGATGGCACAGCCGATGGCACAGTCGATGGCACAGCCGATAACCACCGCCCTCCACCCGGCGTGGCCGTCCTTCCCAAGGGCGCGCTGGCACCGCTGCCCCCCGACCCCGCGGCCTGGAGCGGCCCGAGCCGCGGCGGTGGCGCAGCTCCGGCCCGCCACGGCCTCCCCGCCGCACTCACCCTCCTCCTCCTCCTCCTCTTTCTCCTCCTCCTCCTTTCGCAGCCCCCCAGAGCGCCTCTTTTTGGCGGCCGCGGGCCGGGTCGATGCTCTGCGCTTCCTGGCCATGGCGCTGCCGGCGGGGGCAGGTCCCGGCCGGGCGCCGCGCCGGGGAAGGGAAGGGGAAGGGAAGGGGCCGGGCCATAAAGTCTCGCGGGCGAGCGCGGGAGGCGGTTTGAAAGATGGCGGATGAGGTGGACCAGGTGAGCGGCTCTCGGCTCTTTCAGGGCTGCGGGGGAGGCAGCTCGGGGCTGCGCGGCTGGGTCGGGCGCGCCCTGGCCCCCCGTGAGGCGCAGCTCCTTGGGAGCGCTTTCCGTGCGAGGGGAAATCCCCGCTCGGCCTCGGAGTTTGTGCCGCTGGCGGGGCGCGGGCAGGGCTCGCTGAGGGCCCGCTGACCCCGGGCGCTGCCGGAGGAGGGAAAGAGGGGAAAGCTGCCGAGGGCAATGCCCTCGGCTCTGAGGGAAAGGGGTAGCTAGAGCGGAAATATAGGTTGTATATGAGATACGGAATATGTGGGATATGCACGGAGGTCTTCACCCCTTTTAAGTTGCCGTGCTCCAAGTGCGCCTTTCTCACAGAAAGGGGCTCCCGGTCGGTGTGTGCTGAGCTTTCACGCCAGCCTCGGGGCCCGCCCGGTTGCTGTGTGGCCCAGCAAGGCTCGAGGGCGGCGTGTGCCCGGGTACCCGAGGGCACCCGAGTGTGTGCCCGGGTAACTCCCTGTGCTGGCCCCGCTGTCAGCGTGGGTTCGGCTGTGTCAGCCTGCCCCGTGCCACGGCACAGGTGCGGTGCTGGCTCACACAGTGTGCGCTCTCTGCCGCGGTGTAAACTGTGGCTGCTGGTAGGAAAAACAGTTCACATTATAGAATGGTTTGTGTTAGAAGGAACCCTAAAGTCCCCCTGTGTGAAGAAAAATTTGCTGCAGACTAAATAGAAATCTTTTGAATCACATTGCTCATGGCTGGTGAGTATCAGTAGTGTGGTAAATCAGCAGCACTCAGGTTCACCAGGATGTGAAGGAATGATTTGAAGTATTTGCATCTGCATTTTCACTCCTTCGTTTTGTGTGTCTCACAAAGGTTGAGGAATGGAGAAGTTCACAGGCTTCTTCTGTACAGATAATAATTTTATTTTGTTTTTTAGCAACAAACAACAAATACTGTAGAGGAGCCACTTGATCTCATCAGACTCAGTCTAGATGAGCGAATCTATGTCAAAATGAGGAATGACAGAGAGCTTAGAGGCAGATTACATGTAAGTAAAGCTTTCAGAACATTGTCGTGCTCATTCAGCTAAGCACTAGGCAGCCTTTCTTTATGTACAATAGTCTGTTAAACAAGTTTACCTGTAATATTCCACTGGTTGTTGAAAAAATTAGTTTTAAAACATGAGTAATTGCATTTCATGGTTGAAAGTGCAGACATTGGTTGGAGAAAGTAGGTTAAGAATTGTCCTGGTTACCAGAACTGTAATGTGATTGGTGGAAAAATCTAATTTCCTCAGAACTTTGTCAGCTATTAACTACTTTTCTAGAAAGCTAAGAGATCTATTTTGTTTTTCTTGTCTCCTGAATGATACCAAGCAACTATAATTTCACTGCATTTGGCTTTCATTTCTCTGTCTGTGAAAAAAGCAGTAATGCTGCAGGCTTCTTCCTATTATGTACCCTGAGGCCTCTTCTAGACTGAGGTCATCATTATCAAACAAGAATCCCTTAAGGCACACTCTGGGAGGTGTGATGGGATATGTACTCAGCTGGGTTCTCAGATTTTTGCTTTCTGTTAAGTCAGTCAGCCTCCCTGATTGCTGTGCTCTGCTGAGGAAGAGAACAAGTTGTCCCATGGGTTAACTGGGCCTCAACTCTTCTGGAAACACAGAAACAACAAGAAATCCATGAGGGACACATGTAGTTTGCAACATGCTTTTGTAAGGTTTTTGGAACATGTGTTTAAGTTTTTCTAGCAATGCATGAGAAACACCTTTCGTGTCCTTTAAGTTGCCCCCAGGCAGTCAATTCCAGGAGGCTGGACTGGCAGCAGCGTGTAGCTGTTAAAGTGTGTCTGTCTCTGAGGTCTTGTAAGTGCTCTCACAGAATGCATCAGAGCTATCTCCTGCAAGTGTTTCAGTAAATCTAAATGTCATGCCTTCTTTTTCCTGATGCAGAGTTCTCATTTGTTTATGTTTGTGTTGAGTTGTAACTAGAACTGATAGTACTTTATTTTGGTCAAAATCAGACTAAACTATTTATGTCTGAAAGTCTTGCTAAAAATTCTCATTTTAATAAACTCATGTTTGAATTTTGGAAAACATAATAAACTAAACTTAATTCCCACAGGCATATGATCAGCACTTAAATATGATTTTGGGTGATGTGGAAGAAACTGTGACTACAATAGAAATTGATGAAGAAACTTATGAAGAGATTTATAAAGTAAGGACTAAAAAAGGAGTTAATTTATCCTCACAGATTTTTTTTTTATTTAAAACTGCACTGTGTTATATTGTTAAAGTAGTTTATTGCTGACTGTTTTTTGAACCAAGCTCTAACAGGATTTGACAAACTGTTATGAAAGTACACAGGATATCTAGAGACTTGGTGTGAGTTGTATTGATCTCTTCAGCATGCCAGAACATGGGCTGTTTGTTGGAGTTGTTTCAGGTGTGTTTTTATGATTGAAATGAATATTTTGTAAATGTAAACTTTTCTTTCCTTCTTTACAGTCTACCAAAAGGAATATTCCAATGCTCTTTGTCAGAGGGGATGGCGTTGTGCTTGTAGCTCCCCCATTGAGGGTTGGTTGAAGCAACAAGGGACTTAACCTTCTTGGAAAGTTCCAGACTTTTGGACAGTGGTTCATGTTTCAATCATGTCTCAAAATTCTGTATATGTTTTTTATAGGATATTTTTGTTGGTTCTTTTGAAAAGGGGAGGGAAGGGGAACCAGTTTGTCTTGTGAAAAGTACATGTAGTCAATTGAAGCAGTGTAAAACGCAACCTGATCTCAGAATTAATGTAAACTGCTATGAATTGGCTGCCTTGTCACATTCAGTAAAAGAATCCTTAATTTTTTCTATCTTGACAGTAGCACTGTCTTATTTTTGTTGTTTTAAATAAATTTTGGTTTAAGATTTGACTTGTCATGTTTTTTATGTTGATAGTATATATTCTTCCATAGAGCTAGTGCTTTATGAAGTTACAGTGTCACCCTCACTGTCAGAGAAAGCAGTATCTTCGGTGTGTCGTTTTAACTTTTGTCCTTACTAATACCCAAGTCTTGCAGATTACCGGTTTTGGGGACAGCACTACACCAATCACTGGTAATATATGGCCGTAATATATGGCTCTGTGTTCAAATTGGTGATGCGTATCCTCATTGTAGGGAAATGGTGTTTATATGAATCATCTACCTAAGATAACAAAGAGGGGCTTCAGTGCAATGTTTTCAGATATTTTCAATGTTTCATTTGCTTTATTAATAGGGTCACAGTTTGCAAGGCCATTAAGTAGACTGAGGTTGTTGCTCACATGCTATGCGTTCCCTGCTGCATTAATTTCCTGCTGTTTGCAGCATGTTTCAGTTCTTGAATACATGAAATTCTGCTAGATGCCTTAAGATGCATATAAGTTACCTGTAGAGAAGGTGCACTAGAACCTGAACAAAGCGACCTTTTTAATATGTACTTTATCAGGCCCACCTTGTTTGCAATTTACTTTCCTTCTTGTGTGGAAAAAAAGACACTTCTGCTATAATTACGTTCTAGAGTCATAAGAGAGATGTAGGTCTGCACTTCCTACAAAGCTTGACTTTTGACTTAATAAACTTGAGTATCTATTTCTCTGTAGGATTACCTGAAGAAGCTTGCTATGGCACTTTCTTCTACAATTAAAAATCTTCATAGCAGTCCATAGCTTGAGACAGTGGTGCAGAATATAAGGTCTGCCAAACATTTTTTTTTCCATTCCTTTTTGTACTTGGATTTTTGTATTGGAGGACTGACATAATGCTCAAAATTCTGAAATTTCTACCTTGATAAATTTTACAATTCATATCTGTTAAAAACATTGCTGAGAATGGCAATGGAGGAGTGTGTGACTCCCATATACTCTACTTGAGCCGTATTTGCCAGCATAACACATTTATCTGTATGTACAGTATTTTTATATCACAAGGTATCAGCACAGTGGGAAGAGGTCAACTCACCTGACATAGTTCACCTACATAAATCCCTGGAAAACTTATTAAAAGTTGTCTCATTTGTCACCTGCTTCTTTTTAAGTGAGAGATTATTATGGTGGTTGGTAGCTCAATTATTGTCCAGTTGATTTCTTGGGTATTTACTGTCTAATTATAAAGATCTGTTATTGTTTTGTGTCACTGAAATGGCCAGTAGCATCCTTGATCTTCTGATTTGAAATGAGCTGTCTGGAGCGGGAGCTAGTCTAAGCCTCTCCATGATGAATGTGGATTAAAAAAAAAAAAAAACAACAAAAAACAAACATCCACTCCCAAAGAAACAAAACTCACAACAGAACAAACAACAACAAAAGAATGTCTCCCTAAATGAACTCCCCCCAAAAAACAGACAACAAACTCCTCAAATTAAAAAAAAAAAATCCCAAATAAACCAAACCCCAAAACATTTGAAAACTTTTTTGCAGTCTGGTCTCTTTCATACTGTTGTTCTACTTTTTGACTGTATGTTTGCTGTACTAACCATTTGTCAAAATTTCTGTTCCTGATGAATTTGAAAAATAATTTGTTAGTTTTCCTCATATTTTCTCAAGGTTTCTATAATGCTTCTTCGTGTTGTCTTATGTTTTCTGTCTGCTAGAACTTTTAATACTATTGAACTTCTTGAAACTTGGCTTTTTATTTCTAGTAGCTTTTTACAGACAATAGTAGCCTTCTGGTAAGTTACAGCCTTTGGACTGTATATTTTTCATAGGTGGCAGAATAATTTCTTAGTTTGCCTTTAAAGAATTTCTCTTCTGCCTGAAAACATCTCACTCTTGGGAGCTCTTTTTTAACAGGACTACTACTGTGCAATTCTCTTTATCAGACGTGCTGATAGAGTTAAACCTCTGGTGTCCTACTGTTTTTGTGAGTGTTTGCTATCTTGAGATTTCTGTGTGGGCTTGTGAAATTGATTTTTGGATCTGACTACTGTAGGGCACTAGATGGTGCTGCTTTTCCTCAAATTCAAGCTTTGTTGGCTTTTGATGTATTTAGCCTGTATCAACAGGCCCTGTACTTGTACAATTAGTCATTTGTTTTTAATTAGGATGGCACTTACCGACAGTTTTAAATTAACTCTACTGCTCACCCATAAGTAAAAATGAAAATATGTTTTGATGTTTATGTAGGCGCAGAGCAAGTCCCCACAAGAGTTGCAGTGAAGCAGTGTATGGGCCTTGCTCTGTCAGAGGTTAAGATGCACAAGGTCCAGGCTGGCAGCTTTTCTCAGAGAAGATTTAGCTCAAGAGTTGCACTGTACAGAATGAATTGAGGTTGACTATTGTGCTGCTGAACCCTGCTTGCTGAAGAACAACCCTTGTTGTGTTGGTTACAAGGCTGCTGCTGCTGCTGCACCCACTGATTCAAGTGCTGTCCACTGCCTTCACCAGAGAACTTCACTGCAGTTCAAATTCAGCACAGGGGAACAGCCTGCACTTAGGTGTTTCTTTACATTAAACTCCTGAAAAGACAAATATTTCCATTTATTTCAAGTCACCACTACTGCTGTCTTTTTTTGGACCCATATAAATAGATTTTGAATCCATCCTACATACTTGAACAAGATACAGTTTTGTTCTGGGCCATCTAGGGTTTGGGGGGATATGTTTTGTTTGGTTATTTTTAAAGTTGGATGGAGATTACAATACGTATTTCATTAATATTCCCTAGCACAGGACAGGCCCAGGATTTGGAACATACAGTAAGCCTTGAGCAGTGTGAGCATTGGCAGGCTGCTGCAGGGATTTGGGCTGGAAAAGCAGGACAGTATTGATCATGTTGTGAGTTCTGCAACAGCACTTTCTCCTCTTGGTGTTTCTGTTCTGTAGATTTCATTGGAAATCTATCCTTTGAAATACTTAAGAGAAGGAAACTTAAAAGCCTTCTTACTACATTTTCCTTACTAGAACCATAGGACTGGGAAGGGAGCTTATTCAGTGCAAGATGACAAATGCTGTGCATTGTTTTTTGAAATGATGATGATGGTGACATGTGCAGAAAATCCCATCAGACTTACTAAGATTTTAAGGCATTCATGCCAAGATCATTGATGGGCTGAATACATCATTACTGAGGGTGTAGGACTCCCATGTTTCTAAACAGGAAGCTCCTTTCATATGCTAAACAAAAAGAATGGCAAAGAAAAATAGAAAGTTCTACAGAAAATTGAAGCACAGTGTCCAAGCCAGCCTTTTTTGGGGGGAAGAATGGGTGGAAGGAAGAGAATAGATGATGTGGGTTGGAGCGGAAAACGAGAACCACTGACGGAAAAAGATGTAGTCAGAAACCCTGTTCATGAGTGATTTTTTTCATTGTTGCCCAAATTAGTTTGAATGGAAGAAAGGCCCACTCCCAAATTTTTGAAACTTAGTCCAAAAAGCCTATTGAGTTGTACAATGGCATTTGATCAGTTTATGATGTGATTGCCTGCACCAGCAGAGGACGAGGCAGGCGTGCTGACTGTCTGGGTGAGTGGACAGGCTGTTGCAGAAAGCTCTGCACAAAGCTTAGGAAGAGCTGGGTATTGACTGATCACAAAGAGGGGTTTTAGCAAAGTTTTCTTCTAGGTGGCACATGGTAAAACATGGATATTTCCTTCCTCAAGGTGCACGTGGAAGGCATCAGGATGTTCAAATGTAGGCATATTTTGCAACTTTCTCTTCGGTTTTAATAATGAAAATTCCTTTAAATTTTTAGAACCAGTTGTTTAATTAATTTTCTGATAAGGATGTATGTTTTACACACCTGGGCTGGCTGAACATGGTGCTCTTGGGTCTCAGTCTGTTGGTTCATATCACCCAAAGCCCATGTCAGTACCTGCAGTAGATGATGTAGTCCTCTAGCTTGTTTCTCAGTGATTTGAGCAAGGGACTTTCACCAGGGGCTTTAAACTGTTTGACAAGTCAAATCCTGAATTTCCTAAACTCTTCTGCAACAGTGGATCAATTTTAGTCTCTAAAGTGCCTGCAGCCTCTTAGTGCTGTAGGCGACTTACTCCTGTTCCCTTCTCACAACACTCAGCTATGGCACAGAAAAGTTACCATCGTTGTGGGTGAGGGAGGCTGCAAAAGCCTCTCTATCAATGGCACAGTATATTATGTGATTCATAGTCTAATTGCTACATGACAGAACTCACAGTTGTGGCACTTCTGCTACAGTAAATTTTCATTTGTGCTTCTTGAATGCACCAAAGTGTTGGGCAGCAAAACCTCCAGTCTGATGCACATCATGGCATCAAGTGTGTGTGTCACTGGAGCTTGTCACTTAATGCTAATGAGGGTGAAATGCTGTGTAAAACCTGGACCAAGCAACGCGTATAATTCCTTCCCCAGTCTATGAACGTCACAAGAGCTTTCAGGTAAGCAAACTATTTCCATTTAAAAAGAAGAAAGAATGCTGTTCTAAATTTATGTTAAAGTATGTAGGATATTAAGGATAAAGCCTGTAGTTTTCTTCATGAAATGCATTTACTGATTTCTTCAGGAGCCTTCAAATTTCAGTGGCAGGGAAATTTTGAAGTAAGCAAATGGTGCTCCAAATCTTGATTTAAATAGCTGCTGCAACAGATGACTTTGTCACTCATCCTTAGCACATAATTGCAATGATTAGGTTGCCTTTTTGTGCTGTAAATGTGACACATTATCTAGACTGAATTAACCCTTTTCACAGCAGGTAACTGTTCTGGTTCATCCTGCGGTGTAGGTGGTGTGGCAATGCAGCGTGTTGTAATTTGTTTTATATCACCTATATTTAGTACTTTTTTAGTAAAACAGTTGCCTCCCCCCACTGCCCAGATGTTGTGTTCCAGTGGCTAGAAGTCTGAGGAAGAAATGAGATCTCGACAGATAACATCTGAGAGCTAATTTGATTTGTTCTACATTTGTAATGCATTCCTCCAAGCTAAATTCTTGTTGACTGACATGCTGCTTATAAAAGGCAAGAAATCCAGAGCTCCACTGCAACCCAGGAGGATACACTGTAGTTAAATTGAACACAATTCTCAACAACTTTCTTATACCAAACCTTCGGATTGGATCATTATTTCTGCCTGTGGGTTTAATTCAAATATTCAGAATTGTGTCTGAATTAATGTGGTTCTATCCATAAGGCACAGGCTCTGATCTCAGTGAAGATTTTCTAATGTAATGGAGACTATTTTCATGTTTAAATGTTAAGCCTTTATATTTTACTTGCCCTGCATTCATTCCCTGAAAACCAACTTAAACCCAGCAGTGCTGTTTGCTTGCAGCTTCCAGGTTTGCAACATCTGTGGGTAACACAAGACCTCTGTCCTCTGTACTCAGTTCTAAAGCCAGCTGCTGGTGCTATTTTTGCTTTCTTAAGGCACTGTGATGTCCATACAGTGATTTTTTTTCCCTCTCTCATGTGCAGCCTCATGAGTTAAGGAGAAATACTTTACATGTGGTATTTCAGGTGCTGAATATGAAGTTCACTTTAAATGTCCATTACTTTTGTTTTCCTCTGGATTTTCTTTTAGTACTGTTGTCCTACAAACAGTGTGAAAGGTTTCATTCTTGTGAAAGGCTCTGACATAGCTGGGATGAAGCTTCCCCAAGGGACATTTCTGCATCTCACTCTGGTGCCAACCTTGATGCACAGCTCTGAAAAGCAGGGGAAAACTGTTCTTCGACTGGCTCAGCTGCACAGAGAAACAGTCCCATCATCACACTTTCCATAGAGATCTGCTGGTTCTTGATCAAGCAGGAATACATACAAAGAGTTAAGAGGAACTGAATGTGGTGTGATTTGTGGTCTCAAAAAATAATTCCCAGGAGTTATATGGAAGGTATCTGCACTCATAATCAGCCTATTAATGAAGCAAACTCTTCCTTAAACATGAGACACTTAAAAGACTATTGAGTTGAAATTTGATGTGAACATTCAATAACCTGTTTGGTTTTTTGTTACTTTATCAAGAGCTATTCACCCACAACTTATACAGCAGAATTGTGAGATGCCTACACAGAAAGGTTGTAAACAGAGCATGAAAATATATGATGTAAGCAGCCAATTGGCCTCAAGCAGTTTTTTCTCTTTCATGGACTCTGTTGCATAACTGTTCTCTCCAGCCTGGCTCTGGTGTTTATGGGTTGGATGGTTATGTGAGAAACTAATCAGGGCAGTTTCTGCTTCTAAGGATGAGGAATATTTTGAGAATTATGGAAGTTCTGCATGTAGTAATAGCATCCAGAGAAGCAAGAGTTAATTTCCATAGGATTCCTTCCCAGAGTTTCGTCCAAATAAATACTCTGTAAGTTAGGACTGAACTTAGAATTTCGTGTCCTTTGAGCTGTAAGCTTGGGACAAGAGCCTTCATCTTATCTCTCTCTCTCTTTTACTTTTTTGATGGTCAAGGGAGTTGTGTAGGGTGACTGCTAATCCTTGGTGTGTGTCTGAGAGCAGCAGAATTACTGCAGGTCATGCTGTCCTAGTACTAGATTCCTTTTGGTTTTAGGTTGCTTATTAGTTGCTCTTCTAGCACGACATCCTTTGTTTCCAACAGAAAGCCATTGCAGGAATGCAGTAGCAAGGGAAGGAGGATTGCTTCATTCATAAATCTGAGAGCATTTTAAAAGGAGGCTATAAATTATTGTCTAATTTATTTCATCTGAAGAAAAGAAAGCAGGATATTGCAATTATTTGTCCAAGGTTGCCTGCTGAGCCCATGGCAGAACTGCAAACAGGGTACATCCCTGTCCTCTGTAAAGGGTCTCTTAAACCCTAGAGCCCAGGAATGCAGCCTGGGCCATGAGTACATGGATTGTTGTTTCCACTGTTATACTGCTAACATGGAGAATGCTGGAACCTCCAATGCTGAAGGCATTGGAGGAGGAATTTAACTGAACCTACAGGATAAAATATAGTTGCCTTCTACATGCAAAGCAAAGAAAAATGGTTAATGTTAGTAGAGTATAACAGTTTCCATGTGAGTTTAATACTAAAAAGATGAAAAGCTATTTTTGAGTATGAGACTTTAAAAAAAACAAACAAAAAAAACCCCCCAAAAGATCAATCCTGAATAACTCAGTCTCTAATCTCTTTCTCTAGAGGGAGCACTGATGGTTGATCAGGCTGCTATAAAGTTCAACTCAACAAAAGGTGACTCAAAGGACAGAATAGAATACTAGGCTAAGAAACAAGATGTGATCCTCAGATTTGGTCCAAGACCTGGGAATGAGAAATTACAGATTTATTCTGGTCCTTTCTTATTCTGTAACCACGGCTGAATAACTCTGTCATGAGCACAACTGCTGCCTCTCAGAGGGTTTTTGTACGGGTAGCTTTGGAGCTACTCTAGGCAGTCATCTGACTCGACTGAAACTCTTGGCATGCAAACCCTGTTCGTAGCCATTTCACTATATGTATGGAGAAATTGTCTGCAACATTTCTTATTAGTAATATGCCATATCTGTGTTAATCATAGTTATAACTTTCCACTGGCAATCTGAGAAAGTAGATTATGATACCAGATATCTTCATTACAGTTATACCATGAAGTCTTATAAAGGTATTACAGAGATACAGCTGCAGCTTCACTCATCCAAGCTTCATTTTTCTGACACTCCTCCTTATTTAACACTAGGTCATGAGATATAAATTATCTATCATGAAAATTCCCTTGTTTATGTGAAATTTTGCATTACCATATTCCTTAAGATATCTTTACAACCAAGCAGATACTTGATTTCTATATGAATTTGGAGAGATAGGAGGGACATGCAGGAGCAAAACATACTTGCTTTGTGTTTTTTAGTGACTTGTAAATCTTAACATAGGACACACATTACGTGAGAATTCAGTTTATCAGGAACCAGCAAACTGACGGGTGAATATGTTCACTATTTATTAGTAACTACTGAAAAAGAAGCAGCCTTGTAGGAACCGCTGGTTACAGAACTTGCACCTTGGTCTCATCCTCTTGAAACCCAAATGAAGCCCCCCCACCTCCTGAATGCTTGCATAGTGAGCTGTCAGCCTCTTCAGTTGTGGTGTGACAGTGCTGCTCATGGGAGATACAGGTCCTGGCATGTGGAATGCATTAGGTTGGAGCAAGATGGAGCACTGCCTGTTGAGATCCTGTAGTCTCTGTGGGCTGTACCTTGGGTTGCTGAAGATGAAAGCTTCAACAGTGTGAAGTTCTGCGTGGGCTGTGTTTGGCCCACAGGCTATGTTCACCATCCCTCATGCTCACTGGAATGTAGAACTTTCCAGCCTAATGCAGATTATGTTTGGTTTTTTAACTGTTTTTTCTGTTTAACAAAACTGAACTTGTAATTTTCTGACCCTAAGTGGGAGTCACTTAAAATGCATTAGTCAAGGCGAAAGGAATTTCCATTTCACCCATGGCTCACACTAACCTCATTCTAAGCTCTTTTATGTTGAGAAACTGTCAACTCAACTACAGATGAACCATCTTCACTGGCATGGTGTTACCAGGCATTTTTCACTTTAGACTTAGGCTATTACACAGGAACTCTGCATGTCCCTTGGGTGTATTTTTACACAGGTGTGAACTCCCCACTTAGCTTTGTGCCTTCTTTGAATAGTGATTGATAAATCACAGCACCCCAGCTTATTCTTTGTGGCTTAAGCAAAGAGACTTAAATAAGTTCTGAATGAATTTTACCTTTTAGAGAAATGTGGCAAGCAATTGAGGAGAATCTCGCAGCTGGATAATAAAATCCCCTCTAAGGATTACAGTGTCATATAATTTTCAATAAGGATTCAGCCCATGAAGTATCTCTGGAAAAATCTAGCTTTTTCAGCACACTGATAGTAGCTTCATCCTTCTCTCATACCCTCTGTAGATCTCTCTCCATATTTAAGTCTCGTTGAAGATAAATGGACATTCATTTTTAAAAGTCAGCATTTGATCATCAAAAATTCTACTGGTTTTGGCAGCATATCCTGTCTCAGACCAAATGTTCTATTTAAATTTGTAGAGGACAATGTACAGTGTGAGTTTAGAGGAACATAAGCATGTGCTCAGCTCCTCACCTTCCAGGAGGAAATACGAGTGGCTTGCTCTTATCCTTAAAGACAGCATCTACAAAGGCAATGAGGCACAAAGACCAATCATAACAGAAAATATTCTCAATTTGGGATTGTGTAAATGACCAGATGCTATGGAGGAGGGAAAACTGTCTGTGCACAGCAGTTCTGCCTCATATAGTTTTGTGGCCTTAAACACCTGATGATCCGTGGAAGTGGAATATTTTTCTTGTTTTTCTCCTAGAACTTCTCTGATCGATAGACTTTCCAATAGTTACACGACGGAATGACAAAAATGCTCCTGTTTCCTAAGAAATGTCTCTGGTGGCAAAGTTTTTAAAGGTCTGGGAGTTGCCCTATTGTATTTAATGGGGCCTTTGGCTCATAAACACATTAAACAAAGAAACAATAGATCCCTAGGGGAATTTTAAAAGCTGAAGTGTAGGAGCTTTAATAATATTATGAGGACCTAACATGTCTGATGTGGGAACTTAAATCTGAGGCAAGAATTATGAAAAGAATGTTCAAAGTGAAGATTTAATTACATGATTTATTGTTAATAGTTTATTATTATATATACAGTGCCAGGGGCACTCCTGGTGCTTTACAGATGATTACAGAATAGCAATTCCCCAGATCAAAAATCTTGATCATGCAATCTTTATTCATGTAAGTATTCCCCATGGTGCCTGATCTTGTTCTCTGTTAAAACTCAATAGTCTCTCCCAACACAGACCATCATAGACAATTAAAAGAACTTCAGCAATAGAACACTGAATAATTATCCTCCCCAGAACACTGCATATTTTGGTGCCATATATTGTATAGAAAAAAGTACATCTATTGTGTTTTAGCAAACCTCACATTTTTCTGCAGCTTTAATTCTTAATTACAGTGTCAGCAAACATTATTTCCATGATAGAAGTAGCTTATTTGTGGAAGAAAAAAGTCCACTGACTTGTCCCCATATGTTTCAGACCCCACTGAGTTAATGGTGTCAATTTATTTGCATGTAATTGTTCCCTCAGTGACCAGTATAGAAAGTTTCACCTTCAAAGACAGATGCTGAATGTGAAATACTCCTGTGAGCTAAGCAGATGCTGAAATCTCTGTTTGTAGAAGGTTTTGCTTTTCTTTGTTTCATCCTGTGCTGCTTTGCACTCCCCTAAAAATGCCACCAATGAGAAATGCACTTAGATGGTTTTCCTAATTCTTCAGCTGAAATGCTGTTGTTTATCCATTGGGATGCTGCAGGCAGCCACAGAAGTGAGCACAGCTTGTGCAACCATCTTTTGGCTTCTGTCTTTGAGACATAACAGTTCTGGTGGGGAGAGACTGAGGCAGTTGTATGCAGAAGGCAAAGGAGGCTTTTCCCCCTCCATCTGTTAGAGGATTTTAATATAACTTTTTGCGGCAGGCTGTCCTATTGCTCTCAGAGCAGTGGCATGTAGCACAGAGAGAGATATTCTGGCCAGGGATGTGTGATGGTCTACATGTCTAAGATTCCAGTACAGTGATCAGGATTCAGATTCTTATCTGAATATTCTTGGTCTAGACAGTGGGTAGGGAGCATTGCTAGAGGAGGAACTTTGGATGATACCCAACATTGCCTGCTCTTGAAAATACCTTTTTTTTCCCTTCCAAGGCTGTGTTAAATCATTATTATTTAAAAGCACTCTAAGGTGTCTTAATTACCCAGGATGTTAAAGAAGTCTAGTACTTTGTGCTGAAATGAACATTGCTCTGACCATTAGCTACATGGCACTAACCAGTTTTGTGTTTACGGCTGGTAACACAGAAGCACAATTTTGTGCAACACCTAGTTTTGTGCGGTTCAGAAGTCAATGTAGGTTAAAAATGGGATTAGGATAATTTATGGAGCGTTGGTCCGTTTGTGACTGTTAAATGCAATAGTTCTGGTGTGATTTCTCAGTGATAAACTGTTGATTGCTAGAGAGTAGGAGGCTGTCCCTGGGGAAAAATTGTTCTATACACACAGCTTGTTTCTTGTATTCTTTACCTTATGTTGAAAACAATGCACTGGGTTAAAGGGAGCTGTCAGCTGGCTCAGTTTGATTGCTCTTACATTCTCACATATTGCAGGTTCTTGGAAACATTTCATTTCAGACTCTAATGGTGTGGCTTATAGCATTATTAGTTCTCCTCGTATCATATTTACAATCACACAACCTAAACTACAACCCTTCCTAAACTCCCTCACCCCTGTCTCAGCATGTCTGGAGCTGAATTCTCAAGAAAGGCTGATTTGTAGTTGCTATCAATTCTGCACAGAATTCTGCCCCCCCTGAATCGACCAGAAACCTTCAGAGGGACTGGATGTTCATTCACTGCAGTCATGGATCGCTTGGAGATTGTGCAGCGTCAGCAGCAAATGAATGCTGACTGACCTTCACATCTCCCTTCCAGATCCCTCCTAAATGTTTTGTCAATGAGCAATTTCAATGTGCAAAGTTGAAGTCTGCATATTAAGTGATTTATTTAAGGTGCAAGTGAAGACATTGTGAACCAGAATTATGATTACCTGGGTACACAATATTTAGCTTCTGACCACTTTTGGAAACTTCTAAACCCTGTAACATATCAAGAATCAACTTTACAGTCACAGACAGGATTGGCTGCATATCCTTGCCCTTTTCTTTTCTTGCGCTATCACAGTTTCTAGGCTAATACATTAGCAAATGTATGGTGCAAAATCATTTGGGACTGGGAGAGATTCATCCCAGAGATCAGATATGATCTGTAGGCAGCCATGGTAATTCAGGTCTAGTCAGAAGGCTCCTAAACATGATTACTTTTTGTTAATTATTCCTGTGCATATTTTGGTAGTGCTTGAAAGCCCAAACTGAGATTGGGGTTCCATTATGTTAGGTGCTCTGCTAACACATTCACCATGTTTTTGTCCTCAGTCTGTCTTGAGTTCAGGAAGGAGCATCAAAACAAAATTGGAAATTAAATATTAGGGATTATTGGTAGGAATTGTCACAGCTTCCCTGAAAACAGTGGACATTCTCAAGTTCAGCTTTTGCCCAAAGATACGTTTTCTTAAAGACTGAAGACATTCTCTTCACTTCATGAAACAACTTTAGACATGTTGGGTTTTTTTGTTTGTTTGTTTGTTTGTTTTTAATCTGTAATGCCTGATATTGGTATAAAGCCCCACCACTGAACCTTAAACTAGACTACTGATCCTGACACGATTGCAAAAAAATTTCAACAGAAAGTAGGAGAATTGAGATCCACTTTATCCAGAGCTATATGTTTTCTAAGTTTACTGTAAATGGATTTTTAAGAAGCAAGTGACCTCCTGAAGACCTCAGGATTCAAAGAATTACTCAGAAGTGTCCATACAGGTTAATGTGACCCACAAAATATCCATTACTCATTTCTCTTTCTGTGAAACATCAATGCCTTTGTTTTTCTCTCTCTTTAACTTGAAGGCAATAACAGGACCTGTGGCTTTACTTCATACATGTCACTACCTGCCAAGAACAGCAGGCAAATGAGTAATACTATTCCTCCCTTTAAATTCTTTCCTTGAAGTGAAATTAATGAAGATCTTTACCATGAAAGAGAAGAATCTGGTTTTGTGGAGAGCCAAAGGCAGGCATTTAGACTTAGATTGGTTTTTCCCATTTTCAATTGTTTTTAAAATAGAGGTGGTGGAAATAGCTACAGAAACAATGAGAAAAGGAAAAGAATTATTTAAGTATCAAAAATCCCTTTATCATCTGGCAACTGGCTAGTTAGAAGCTGGTGAAGTGAACTTAGGAGAACCATTGTGCTCCAAATGGGAAATCCAGTTGGGACAAAAATACCTTTCCAGTCTCTGATGCTTGATTAGTCATTGTTCACCTATTTTTGCACCAAGATCTGGGAGCTTGAGGACTGAACTTTCTAAAGGCCATCAGCTGAAAAAACAAAAATCTGTTCATCACCAAGTAAGCTGCTCTGCTGATTCTTCGAGGCCAGAAGGTAAACATAGAGACAGTGTCAGAAACAACAGAGGAGATGAATGGTAAAAGGGTTTGCTTTCTCTTTCTTGTGTCTAAACATAGTGCTCACCAGATTTTGGTGTTGTTATCATCAGACAAGCATTCTCTTGTAAATTTGATACCTCCCAGTCCACTACTTACCAGTAATGTAATAGCCAGCGGTCTGGGGATGGAATGGAAGCTCAGCACGCAGAGGGAGATGAAATCTTTTATTAGATATCTGTATGTACACTCTGCCTTCCCTGAGAGAGCTTAAGGACTGACAAATTTATAACATAAGCTGATGAATAACAGGAATGCTTTCTCACCCTTAAACTTGTTCTCTTTGGTCATGGTGCAAGAATGATGGCAGGGTAATGTAAAGAAGAAGCTTCCACTATTGTTGTCTGTGCTGTTTGCTGTGTGAATTAACAAAGGGCTTCAATCTCCAGCACTGTTTCTGCTATGATGAATGCTTTGTAAATGCTGATGGATGGATCAGGAGAGGATAGAAAGATAAAATTCTGACATATCTTGCCAGTACTGAATTCATATATGGATTGAAAGTGAAGTGTAATTACCACCCAGATCAAATTGTTTCAAGAGCCAGAACTGTCTAGACCAACAGAAGAGATTTATTTTTATGGTTGATCTTTGTGGGTTTTATTAGCAATGCTGCCTTCCCTGGGGTAAAAGCAGGGGAGGGAAGAATAAAAAATCCTCTTGAGCTTCTATTGTTAAAAAAGCTATGTAAACCTATAGGAGAAACCTAAATTCTGAGAGCAAGTTGTATTTTTGTGAGGTTCCTTCTGAGATACCCTCTGCTTTAAATTGACTTGAGAAATCACTGTAATAAAACTGGCATTTGAAAAGTAGGTTATGTATTTAGAGAAAAAGGAACTTTGTAACTGAAACAAGGGATGTGATAATGAAGTTTTCTTTTCACTTAAGACAATCCCGGAAGGTTAATTTTACCAGGAGTCACAATGTTTGTATACTGAGGTTTGGAGGTTAGCACAAACCTAGCTATGGCTCTGTTCAGTTTATCTAGACAGAAGGAAGAAATCAGAGTCTTTCTGCTAATAGTGCCACTTTTCTAGCAAATTGATAAGTCATTGCTGGGTGCTGATATGCATTGCTTCTGTATTTCAGATTTGCCCCCACAAAACTCTGGCACACAAATCTCTCAAATGTAGCAAGCACCAAATTCTTTATTATGTTCGGTTGGGTTGGGAAAATGAGCAATCTGAAGGTGTGTTATGAAATTTTTCAAATGGGCTACTCAAATCAGAAAGCTGAAGAGACAAACTTGGATGTGTTGTTAAACGACAAAACTAAAGAAGCTGGAGTGGGATCCAAGCAACAGAATTTCACCACCTGTAAGTGGCTGCTAATATTCCTTTTTGCCATCTGGGGAGAAGACAGACTTGCTTCAGACTTTCAAAATGTTCCACTGGTCTTGTGTTGATTGAGGGAGGGGATTCTGCCCCTCTGCTCTGCTCTAGTGAGACCCCACCTGCAGTGCTGCATCAGCTCTGGGGTCCCCAGCAAGGGGCAATAGCTCCAAACTGACAGAAAGTAGGTTTAGACTAGATATTAGGAAGAATTTATTCTCTGTGAGGGTGATAGTCCCTAGCACAGGTTGCCCAGAGAAGCTGTGTCTGCCCCATCCCTGGAAGTGTTCAAGGCTGGGTTGAAAGGGGCTTGGAGCAACCTGGGATAGTGAAAAGTGTCCCTGCCCGTGGCAGGACGTGGGACTGAACGATCTTTGAGGTCACCTCCAGCCCAAACCATTTTATGATCTTCACACAAAATGAGGTTTTATTTCTGCAGAGTTTGTCTGAACAGGACTCTTCTTCCCAGCAAAGCCTGGTAACTGCCTGTTCAAAATGTACCAAATTCCAGCACTGGGAAGAGTTTCTGTTCAAACATGTTGAATCAGAGACCTCTAGCACATGCTTTGAAGAACTTTCTAGTAAGGCAGCAGTAAACATGTTTCTTTCTAGCACTCTTTTCAAAATGTATTTTCTGCAGAGGATGAGAACAAGAAAGAATGAATAGCACGGGATTCCTGTTTGATAGTAGCAGCAGTTCGTAAGTGAGAAGAAGCAAGCTGATGCTCGGTTGGAGGTGGGTGACTGCTCCCACACCTACTCAGGTCCATGGCACTGGGCGGTCTCTCCAGGCTGGTCTCCACTAGATGCCGATGTTGTACCAGGTTAGCTGGGAAGAGCCCGGGCCGATCCCGCGGAGCCTCGGGAGCCGCGCTCGGGACACGGAGCTGAAGCAGGGCTTGGGCACTGTGACAGGTGCTGTGCTGGGTTTGCTGTATAACTGCACGGCCAAAACCGAGAACGAAAAGACACCGAGACACTCTGCAAAAGTGTTGGCTGGCTGTTGTGGGATTACAGACAGTATTCAGATCCCACATACCCACGGAAAATCTCTGTGATGAGGGTGGAGTGCCACCTTTGCTGTGATACCTGCAGTAGCGAGTCAGGGTGCAGGGCTGTGTGACTCTTGACACCTCTGTGCATGTGTATAATGTGATTGTTACTCATGCTTCAGAGACCAGCGGGAGCTGTCTGCAGTTTCGAAAATATAGGAATTTTCTTCCTTGGAAGAAGAATTAGGTTTTAAGCAGATGTGGCACCCCAGGTGTTAGAAAGCAGTATTGCCTAGGTCCTCATGTGGGAAATGGGATTCAGTAGCCAGGGTTAGAATATTGAACATTCTGGGTGCCAATCCAGAGTCAAGAAGGATAAATTAGAATTTATTGTGTTGATGGGTTTTTTTGGTTTTGGTTTGGGGTTTCTTTGTTGTTGTTGTTGTTTGGAGTTTTTTTCCCAATTATGTCAATAGTTTTATCCCCTAATGTGCCGGTTTTTATAATTTTTGGACAGACAGTGAAGGTTTTATGTAATAGTGAATAAAACAGGAGAAATGGATCAAGAGCTTCTAACCTCTCTCTCAGGACATAAGAGCAGACATCCATATAATTTCCTGACTGTTAACAAGTTCATACTGGATAAAAGCAGATGCTCTCAGCTACCATAAAGCAAAGTTCTTTATTATACAGTGTTGCAACTGATCATTCTTGTTGATAGATTCTTTTCAAGAGGTTTGGGATAAATTATTGTATAAAAGAAAATTTTACAGCTGCTTTACATTTTGGTTAAGTTTTTAAGAGTAAAGATTGTAAAAGCAATCCTTCAGGAGCATGTATATATGGACTGGTGTGATTCTGTGTCTGAAACGAGCACTTTCTGACCTCTGTGCAACTCCAGGGGCACAACGAGTGTGGGTTCTGTTGTTTGTGTACCTGTAAGTTCAGAAGCCAACAGCCTGGAGCACAGGACAAATATAAATGCTTTGTTAAGTGAAATGGCACATGGTGTCCTGTTTGCCTGTGGCTTCATGTGGTAGAGCTGAAGCAAATTTCAAGGTGGTGCTGCAGGCTGTAGTAGCAGGTGCAGCTGTAGAATTTGTCTGCCTTGGAAATGAGACCTTCTATGTGCATTCTCTGATTTCCTACTCTTTGAGCCTCTGCTCTTCCAATATTTACTGTGGGCAGTTGGGTGGCAGTTTATGGCACTCAGCTTCTCAAGACAAAGCTCAGAATGCATTTTTATGATATTTCTGTACCTTTTCCTGTGGCACAGATACTTTCAGTGCACTTTTCTGGGTTTCCTCTTGTCCACTTTCCAGCGTGGCTGGAGAGCTCCAGGAGGTGTGACATGAGAATGCCTACAAATCTTCAGAGATTTCCAGTTCTAACAAGGCTACATCCATTCCTGTTCCATCCTGACCCTGTTGGGATGCCTTGTGCCCCTGATGTGGTAACTCCTCTGTCCTGTCCTTTGTAATCTCACAGTGAACAATGCATTTTTCATTCTGCATTACCCAAGTTGCTCAGGAAGACCTACAAAACCTTACACTCATGTAATGATATTGCTAATAAGACTCTCTATACGTACCAAGAATAAGTAGAATTTATTGTCAGGATTAGTACTGCAACATTTCTGGAGGCCAAGATAATGAAGAGGTCCACAGAAACTCTCTCATCCCAGGGAGGACAAATCAGTACAGAGGATGCCAAAGCAGAATCAAATCTTGTTTAGTCTTGAAATTTGAGGACATCTGGATCCAAAAAAAAAAAAAGCTGTGGTCAGCTTCTCTAATGTGAACTCAATCCAGACACCTTTGGACTTTGTGCTGAGCCAGTTTTGGAACCCACCCTCCGTTCTAATATTTATTGATCTATGTCCCCTTTTTTTTTTTTTTTTGTGGGGAGCTAAATTAAGAGGATTTGGCGTTCTTAAAAAGTGGTCAAGACAAATACTCAAACTGGGGGAATGCAAGAACTCAAGTTGTTGCTACAAATTCTCTAGAACCTTTGTGTCACATGCAGTAGGACATTGTCTTTAATCATAGGCTCACATACTATTAAATCTCTGCTCTGTTTAAAGTGCAGGATGAACATTGCTCACTTAATGAGCAGCTATTTAATATTTTCTTTTATCTTCATTGTTCAGTGTGTACCCCATGGCTTATTTACTGCACAACATTCAAAGCCGGTTCTGAATACAGAATTCTTAATTTCCTTGGGAGCTTTTCTTCAGCAGTCATTGTTATTGTATCTGGGTGCTTTACAGACATTAAATAATCTATTTTCACAATGCCTCAATGAAATGAGGGGATACTGCACCTCTATTTGGACAGATGGAAAACAGAGATATGAACATGAAAAGAAAACATTGCCAAAGGTTTTTGATTGTCTGGGATTTGATTTTTTGGGACTCTGACTTCATGGCACCATATATTTTATATATTAAATCTAAATATATATATAAAATAAATAATTTTTTTATATTATATATATAAATCTATATTATATGAATATATAATATATTCATATATTATATATTATAATATATATAAATATATTTTTCTTTAAATATATATTTTATATATTTAAAGAAAAGTTCCTACCAGTTTTAGTTCTTGCTGTGACTATCCAACAGTTTTGCAGATCAGACTCTAGAGTCTCCTGTTGGATCCCTGAGAGGACAACAGACAAATTGTGGGAATGTGGGTTAATCCATTTGCTTAGCAACACACAAAACCACTGTGGTGAAGGGCTAGGTGAAATCTAGTCTTGCAGGAGCAACACTCACACATCTGTAGGAGATACCTGGACTGATAAGCAGGAGAAGAAACTCAATTTCTCTACACCTAAATGAATTCTCAAACCCTTCTCTCTAGCTGAAACCTGGCAGTGAATCTTCTCATCCCTTTGCCTTTGTCACATCTTCTCATTTACAATCTAACTTTCCCCTCCGAATGCTCATTTCTCCAGTGAGAAATATTTCTCCAGAAGGCAATTCAAACTAGGAGTTTAATTTGGTCACCATTACCAGCAACCTGGTGGCACAAGTGCTTTCCCCATTAACCTTAGAGGTACTGGAAGGACACCATCCTCACAAGGCTGAACACACTCAGTGTAAATGACCTCCATGTCCATGTCTGCCAGCTGCCTTAAGCCCCACTCAGGGCATTTCCAAGGTCCCAGTCCCAACAGCTGTTTTGTCTTCTTCCCCCTCCCTTCCATCCACACTCATCCTGAACAGCCCTGTACTCAGTTTTTGACCAACTTCTACTTCCTGCTTCTCCAAAGACTTTCAGCCACCTTCTTTCCCTTCCTACTCATCTGGGACATTTTACCTCCTGTGTCAGGACAGATTCTCCATCAGTGCTACTGGTGATTATTAGAAGAACAGCACAGTTGAGGATCTTTCCCTGCCTTTTAATGCCAGGATGGGATAGGAATAAGAATGAGCAGGGGAAAGAAAATCAGGTCCACCAACACAGTCCTGAATTCTGCAGGCTCAGTTTAGGGGTTTCAGTATGCTGACACACACATGCATCCCTTTCCCATGTAGGTGCTGCAAAGAAACAAAGATCTGCAGTGAAAACAGTTATGGGGGTTTTCACAAACCTTTACCTAGTATTGAAGATATTTTCCCCTTCAAGGAATATTGATTAAAGTCTGTGCAACACAATTTCTGAGTTTCACAGGAACAGCACAAGACATTCAATGATAAAATTGAATCTTCTGCCTCAGGATCTTTTCTGAAGAATATGGATTTCCAGATCAGTTTCTTGTTTAAAATATAGCCAAAATGATGTATTCTTATCCAGTTTCTTTCTTGGTAAAGGCTGACTGCTGTGGCTAAAATTTTCCTTTAGATAAATCAGTCTAAAAGAGAGACTCAGCATGGAAAATTTCAGACTGCCTAGCTAAAGGCTGGCAATGTTTGAAGCAATTGAAAAGAGGATTTTATAATGAATGGAAAGTGTCAAGCAACCTTTGTAATAACTGATTCTACCAACCCTTGCTTATAGTAACTACAATTATCAAATGTTTCAGTAAAATCTTCTCTGTCCCAGAAAGAAATTCCATTTTAATGCCAAATCCTTCAGGCTTAATATCTTCCTTACTAAAGAAGCCTCTATTGCCAACCTCTAAGTACTTAGAAAGGAATGTTCTACTTAATTCTCATTCATAGGTGTAATTCATGACTAGTCTGAACTTTGAGTGCACCTGTAAAGGCACTGTTTGTTTGTATTGTATTGTTGGTAACAGTGTCTGTAGTAAAAGACATGGAATAGATGGCACAGGTAATGCATTTTCCCAGGATATAGGAATATATTCATCAATTAGAACAATCCAATCGAGATCAAAATCAGTAGAGATGGTAGTGGGGTGAGGTAACTGGCACTGCTCTTACTTGTACAGTGTTTTCTACAGAAACAAAAAATGTCACTCTCCAGTCTTAAATAACACTAATCTGGTGTTGAGAATATCAGCAGTTAAAAAGAACACGGACTATCTGTGGGTAAAGGTTATTGAAAGCTGAACCTATCTTAATTTTGAGGGTGTGTTTGTGTAGGTGATGATGAGTTCTGAGATCGGTTTTTCAGACATAATTCACAGACCAACTGCAAGGAAACACAAATTAGAGTCAGGAGCTCTGTCTGAATAAAATGTAACTTTGTCTTGCAAAGGGGTTTGTCAGAAAAGGATCTTCCTTCTCAGCTGATTTCTGGACATAGATATATATTCAAGTCAAACTTTTCTTCAGACTTAAGGAAAATTCACACTTCTTTTCAAACTCAGATCTGAAATTTAAGGTCTATTTCAGTACATATTTGAAATCAAACAAACTTTTATCTGACAAGCTCAGAATTTGTGGAAATGAATACAGGATTTAATTTCATGGCTCAGATTAATCTTTAGATGGCATAAACCTTTCTTTACAGTTCAATTTATGGTTGATGTAAAATTTCAATAAGAATGACTAGCCAATATAGAGTAGAACACCTGCTGGTTTTCCCTGTGAGCAACCGATTTTCTTTTTTTCCTTTTTTTTTTTTTTAAGATAGTAGCAGTGGACAACAGGGGCTCTGGGCTGGAGAATGATTTCAGGGAGTAAGAGGAGTATTCTCCTAAATAACTACCTCCTAAATAACTGCTGTTTGCCAGCAGTTGGCAGGAAGATTCCATGTAAATATTGCTTTCAACTGATTTAAACTCTACAAAAGGTGCCTCTGTTGTCTCTACCTGCCAATTCCATGTGATCTTAACAAAATATTGACTTCAAACACTATCTTTGGCCCTGAGTTGTACTCCCCAGGCATTTTGTTCACGACTCCTGAATTTTAAGTGTACTGTCTCAAAAAGTTTATCCAGCTTCTTTTCACCACGTAGCAATGATGATTATTTCAACCTAGGGAAATAGTAATTTTTTAAAAAATCAGTTTCATTTTCAGGACTTCATAGGTTAAGTAAGAATTAAGAATGTCCCTCTGTAAAAGTGGTCCTATTCAAAAGATTTCTCTCACATAAATCATACCTGGAATGACTTTTCACTCATTGATCTTCAGCCACTCCTTACAGGTGGGTAAGATGGAGAGTTCCTGACCCTTCTTTAGTCCCTTTTCCATTTGACTGTGCTGGCTCACAGCTGGTCAGTAAAAACATCCAAAGGCTGCATTTTGTGCTAGAGGAGATTACATCTCCTTTTCAGTGGTGCAAAGCATTCAGGGCCAATTCTATTCTCCCAGAGTACAATGGTAGCAATCCCAATGAGGGGCATCAGTCCTGGGAATCATCTGCTTCACCAAGTATCTGTTCAATTTGCTCTCTGATGCCTCCAGATACATCCTTCATTTTCCTCACACTGTTTGTTCTGGTGCCTCAGTACACAGGGTATTGCAGGGACAGTGCCAGATCCTCTAAAATACTTGTGATCCCATTGCAGGCCTGTACTAATGTTTGTTCTCTTGGGTAGGAGAGACAGCACATGCTTTTATTGGACATGTTCTGTACCATATTAATCTATTTGTAAGGTACCTCTGCCCTCTTGTTTTATCTTCTTCACTTGTCTGTGTTCTGAAGCATCCATATGTTCTTAAATATATGCTACATCTCCCAGATTGCTCCATTTGATTGGCATAAGACAGAACATTTGAGCTGTCAGCGAGTTCCTGGTGGGTATGGCCCCTTTATAGTCCAATTTTTATGTGTTTGATGTCAGAAAAAGTATTTGGTATTTAAACCCAAGCATTCATCCACAAGCAGGAGAAGGACTTATGCAACTGAAATATGTAACTTTCCTCATTCATTTCTACATTTTCCAAAAAGTAATATTCTTTTTGTTAAAGAAGATCAGAAAATTGTTTATAAACTCTTAATAAGGAGAAAAAGAAAGCACTTATGTTCTTCCTCTGTGACTGAGAGAATCAGCTCTTGAGTGGTAGATCTTGCAGATGCTACAGTTAAGTACATTTAGGGGCTATACATATCCATGTTTTTAAAACAGGCAAACACTGTATTTTCTTCATTTAAACTGATTTTTGAGTGCAGTTCATGGGACACTTTTAATGTTTAATTTTCTTCATGGCCATAAACAACCTTGGAATCATGATTCATTCCCTATATATGGCTTGTCACTCTCATGCTTTCTAATATCCTCCCCAAGCCATCAGCTGCAGAATTTGGGGTTGGACACTTGGCACTGTGCAGTATTATGTCATGTTCTTTCTATGCCTGAGTTGATCCTAAACTGTAGCCACAGTATAAGGTCACCTGGAAACACGCTGCTGGGAAGGGTTTGAGTGTAGTATTTAGCTTCTGTAACTAAATTTTGTTTTGGTTTGGTTTAAATCCGTTTTGGGTGGTTTGGAGGGGTTTGTTTGTTTCATTTCAAGAACAAATAATTGACACACCTTTCTAGGTGGAAAGTGAAGGTAGCAAAAGCCAACTTATAACCCATTTTAATAAGTGAGGAACAGGGTCTAAACCTGGAGAGTTTTCCAGGAGTGCAAATGTGAGAACTGAGTCCTGTAGCTGCTGAGAGATACATGTGCATCACTTGCAGTTTGTATACACTTGTATACTCAGCCTGGCAACATTTGAGCTGTGTCTCCACAGAAATAATAATCCTGATGACTTTCAGAGACTTATGGCTTTGAGACGCTCTCTGCAAACAAAAGAAAAACATAGCCAGTCTAGAATGGCCTAAGCCGGATGAAATAAAACAAAGACATCATCAACAGAACAGTACTTTAAAAAATCATTTTGAATAGACTGGAGTGTTAGCCCAGATTTATGGTGATTGTGCCCCTTGAAGCACTTACCAAGTTTATATGCAGTTTGTGTGTGGTTTTTGAATACTCAGCACAAAATGAGATTGGGAAGGGTTTTTTCACATGCTCTGCTTCTCCTGTTAATTCATGCTCCCTGGGGCTTCTCATAGAATAATTTCAGATACTCTTAGCTAATATGTTCATCTGCATAACATTATCTTTAGGATTTCTCCCTCCTAAGTGTGTGATCAGCATGAGGTTTTGGGAAGGTCATTATCTGAATTGGGATCTCAGTGAAGGGGACCAGGCATTCAGTGTGTACATCTTGAAGAGCTCACTGCAGTGCTGTGATATTTTAGAATTGCCTAAGGTGCACCTTGTGCCAAAAGACAAATTGAATGCCTGAAGGAAGAAAGGGCAAATCAAAGGCTCCAATGGCTGCATTCAATGCATAGGTCAGGCTGTAACAAAAGGTTACCTACAGCACATCCATTGGATTCGGAAAACTTTGACTCATGTCTCTGAATTCAAAAGTGTTTCTCCCACTAGATGATTATCCTGCTTTTAAAAATAAGACCTGCCTTGCTGAGTTGAGCAGCATTTGTTGAGGAGATGACTCAGAGCCATTAAGGTGGACAGTAGCTAAACTGTCTGGTTCTGCAAGTTTAGGATTAAGAGATGCCTCAGGAGCTTTCTGGCAAATACTTTTCTTCCTAAAATGCTAGTTTATCAAGAATCAGCTGGACCAGGTGAGGAAGTCAGCACTACACCAGCTTTGCTGGTAGCGAAAATGCTGCAGAACTCAGCTGCAAGAGGACTGAGATAGAATTCAAATCAAATCAAAGACTTCAGCTTTTTTCTGCCAGGCTGTCAGTCAGTCAGTGCTCTCACATGTACACACATGCTATCATAGTTTTGGCTCATTTTGCTTTAATTTAGTTATACAAAGTAGAAATTCCCAAATAGACAGACTGGGTCAGAAACTGGTGAAAAAAATAACAGGTGGGATATCTAAGTTGGATGACCCAGGGACAAGTCCAAGGCCAGAATCTGGCAGGAAAAGGGCCTGAGTTTGTGTTCTTTGTGAGTACACAGAACACTGAGCAGGTGGAGGTCTCTGCTCATCAGTTTTCCTTCTCTTGGCCCCTAGCCCTGGCCTTCACAGCTTGTTTTTTACAGAGTAGGCTCTTGGAGGCAATGGCTTTGCTCTACTCACTTTATAGGGTGCCAAGTACAGTGAGACCCTGATCCTGACCAGGACCAGGCAGGAAATGAAGCTCGTTGGCAAAATGTCTCAGTGCCTTCTGGAACCACTTACCAGCAAACAGCCCTGTGCCATCAGTGAGGGACTTGCACCTGTACTTTCAGTGCCATGGGTTTGGTGGCATCTCGGGAAGGGTTTGAGTGTGGACCCAAACAGCACCCTTAGGAGCTGACACAGCAAGAGGCTGAAAAAACCCTGTGTGACATAATTGTGCAGGTTTCACTATTTGTGCTCAATACAGGAACCCCTGCAGTAGTAACTGTACAGCTGAGTCAATGGCAAGTTTTTCTGTCCAAAGAACATCAGCCTTAAGGGCAGGGTAACATACTGAAACAGATAGTGCAGCCAAGGGAAATTGTTCTCTTGCTCACTTCAAGAGAAATCTGTTGATTCTAGGGAAAAAAGATCAGGTTTTATTAGACTTTTCATCTCTCTCACATATATTTCCTATTTTGAGCCATTCTGCTGCTTTCTGCTCTCCAGGAATCTGAGGCTTTTTTCCTAGTACAGGATTATTAAGTCCAGGGATTCATGAAATTGTAGATAAGAGGTAGCAATACTGGAGCCAGCCCAATGCTTAACGTGCTCTTTGGGTTTGAAACAGATGAAAACTTCCTAACCATGCCTGCTATGGTGTCTGCATAGTCACTTCTCATGACATATTCAGTCTGCACTTTTCAAGATATTTAATGCTCTTAAAGCCACAGCCCCTCAACTCATGTTACTTTTGTCATTCGACTTTCATAAAAATAAGGTTTCTAGGCCCTAGTTTGCAGAGAAAAGTCTAGAAATTAAATCTCAATGGCTCAGGTAACAGCAGATTGAAGAGGAGGAAGAAACAAACACAAAGCATGCAAGCAAATCTGAGAGTTCCTGATTTCTAACCCATGCGATTAGTTTTGACAGGTGAGAATTGATTGTACTACAGGATTGGCTGTGAATTTGAGCCTTCCTTTTGAAAGGCAAGAGGCCAAAGAGGCAAATGAGAAGGCCATCAGCAAGTGTCTTTAAAATTACATTCCAGTAGAGAAATGGAAAACCGTAGTCTGAGAAAGCAGTTGTAAACAGCACAGGAGGGAGAAGAATGAGGGACCAAAGGCTTCATAGTGAGGGAAAGGATTTGAGGAAGCTGGAAGAATAACGACATTAAAAAGAGGGCAAATTCTAGCGTGATAAAAATGAGATAATTTGGAGTTAACAGCCTGACATTACTATACTATCAGCTCTATTGTGTGAGCTACGTGCCATATCATTTTGAATGTTGTTCTCTAATGGCAGTGTTTTGCCCATTTGGACAGGGACTCAGATAGGGCACAAGCTTCTGATTGGCAATTTCTAGTCATAGGAGTGTAAATTGCCTGCAGCATTAACGTGACACCAACTAAAACATCTCCTTTGCAATGTTGTTAGGGTGGGAAATGGCTTGTAAATGCAAGTCTGGAGGGAATAGATGTGATGCTGTTTGAATGTGTAATTTTAGGGGGGAACAACGTTGTGCTAGACTAAGGGTATTGATTATAGCATTTTAAATGTGAAATTCTGTGGAAAGCTATTCTGAAGAGAGGTGGCCTATGGACATCAACAGCACTATGATATGTGAGATGTAACAAGAAAATGATTTCAAGTCTGCAGGGAGAAGGAACAATGTCCCTTTACATGGAAAAGTAATTTCAGTGCAAGTCCACAGAGACCTGTAACAATACTGTTTGGGTGTGAGATTCTATGGGAAATGAATTTCAGTACCACTTTGTTAGGTCGAATAAGGTCATTAGATTATGATGAGAAAATTATTTGTTGAAGGCTCAAACAATAGCCACAGAACAGATCATCAGCCCTAGTGAGCTTCCATTTGAGGCAGCAAAGATACCCAGCCTTTCCTGTTCCTTAAGAAATGGAGGCTCAGCTTCAGCTCCCAAAGGAAGTGAGCAGTTTTTTAGTCCTTGGTGACCTCACTGGGCCTCTGAGATGGCTGAGGAGCAGGTACAGCCCTGGACATTGCCTTTTACTTTTTCTTCCCCTGGCCTGCCCACTCCCCAAGCTCCGCCACTGTGGTGAGGAGTGCAAGGACCAATTCCAAGGATTCACAACTATGCTCTTAGGCAGTGACTGATCTGTTTTGCTCTGCAAAGCTCAGCCTGAAACAGCCCCAAACAGGGCACAGGAGCAAGCACCATGTCAGAGAAACTGTTTTCTCTTACTCACTTCCTGCAGGTACGGTCGCAGCAGGCCCAGGGGGTCATACTCAATCCAGATTTGTTTCAACAACTGCTCTTATTACACAAGTCTGTTACTCTCCCTGTGTCCAAACATAATCACAGTTTAGGGAAATTTGAGCTCAAGTCATCCTGTCTAATAACCTTGGGATTTCAACAGCTTATAATGTAGTTGAGGTTTGCATTCAAATCTAAATTTCACAGTTCCAGCCAAACTATCTCAGCATAAGAGTGCACCAAAACAAGATTCCCATTTTAAGAAAAGAAGGACAATTTCCAGGCAAATGATTCACCTTGAGTCCCATAAGCACAAATTCTTGGAATATTGCATTAAGTAACATCTTCGGCAGATGAGGTTATGATGACACAACTTGAACACGTTTCTGTGTTTCCTATGTATTATGTATATAGAAATAGTTTTCAACTGCCAAGGTCGTCAGCATCCAAGAAATACCATAGATAGGTGGGAAGAGGAGGTGTGAATGAGTTGCCTGATTCAGTTATATGTTTTGAGAATATGATAAGCCATATTTATATAACTTACAGGCAATAATTTCCATGATACAACTGTAAGAAGCTGTTGGAAAATGTAGTAATTGTTGTACTAATATGAAGTAAATAATTACTAATAGAACAATGATCTAAAGCATTATTGGCTTGCTAGTCAAAGTAGAACCTCTTCTGAAGTAACCACTCTGTGTGGTCCCACTGTATTCACCGAACCATGGCTGGTCTCTCTGATGGCAATCAATTTTTTGTCCAGTTCTTTCCGCTGTCATTCCAGAGAGAGACCTAAACTACTTCCCATTTGTCATGAATTTCTGAAAACAGTTAGCCATATTCTGGGCGAATGTGATGTCCCTCTTCTAAGTGTTCACAGCAAAGATAAGGAATTGCAGTGACAGGGTCCAGAAAGCTATTTGTCTGAAAGGAAGATATCAACACTGCTGAGCCAATTTGCCACTCTCTTTGGATCTGTGTCACAACCTGTCTCCCACATTTCTCTTGTAGCTCAGCAAAAAGTGTGCAGCAAATATAAAGGGAGATTAATATCGGAGGGATGTTCAGATGCAAAAATCAGTTTGTGTCCATCTCTAGTTCCCAGGATATGCTGGTATGAAATTTAGGGAAGGCTCTGTGCACTGGTTTGTGGTTTTTTTTTTTTCTGTAATGAACTGCAGGAGCAGTAAATCATATCCAGAAGCATGTAGTCATGGCAAGTGACTCATTTCTTTCTACTAATAAAAGCAGAGGCTTCAGTTCCTGTCTTACAGGGTAGCTGATTGATTTACAATATAACAGCTTCTCTTTCAGGTTTCCTAGTATTTGTGTTCAAATAGATTTGGAAATCAAACTGATGAAACCCAAAGATAGGGACCAGATTGTGATCTTAATTGCTTTGGAGAATGGATCTGTTCAGATTTTCTAGATTGTAAAGAAGGAAAAGCCAATTTATAAAATCTTGTAACAATCCAGTGGAATTTTTTTTATCATTGTTTGAATTAATCATCTGCCTATTATTAATCTTAATCCTTTGGAGAACACAGACAGCCTGTGTCACATTATCTTCCAGCAGAGCTCCCTGGGCTTTCAAACTTTCTCTTAAAAGGGCAAAGGAAATCTTATCTGTTGCATTTCCTCACAGCGATGTTGGCAAAGGATCTTGGGGATGGTCACAGCATGGCTGGAAGCAACATAAAAGCAGAACCCCTTACTATTGTAGATGTTTTGGGGTTGGATGTATCTTCCCAAAATCTTGGAGCAGCCGCAGCTTATTCTTGCTTTGATCAGCTTTGAGCTGATTTTTGTTTCTTGTGTATGGGAAAGCAGCAGCAAATCTGCATTCCTTGGGGATGTATTTGGTGGATACTGCATGTGAGAACCCTGGGAGCCTTTCCTCTCGTGTACTATGAGCCACTGAACTTCATTTACACAAAGGGTCATTCTACACAGAGAAATTACAGAGACTTAATAAAATTATTTCCCAAATCTCTGCTGTAGATGGGTACATCTCTGTTACATGGATGTACTTACACTCATTAAGCTTAACTGAGTAGCAGACCAACTGCAGTGGGTAGAAACTTGCTGAAGAAACAAAGCTTCATTAAAAAAAAAAAAAAAAAAAAAGAAAACAAAAAAACCCCACCCCAATGTATTTTTTACAACAGTGTAGACTGTAGTTTCTCAGCCTGGCAAATCTTCACCAGAGATTTCTTTGTAATTAATGGAGTCACTCTGAATTCATATTCAAAGAAGGGCAGAAACAGAATATAGTTCCTTTGGAATTCCTGAGTCTCTCTTGCTTGGTCTCCCAGTCTTTTTAGTGTACTCATTTAATCGCTTATCTTAAATTGTTTATTGCTCTTTATTTTAATACCCACCCCATCATGTTACAACACAATATATTGGGAAACAGTTTATGCAACCTTCTATTACTGCTGAGAGAAGGAAATGAAGCCTCAGTTACATTTGTTAGCCAGAGAAGAGGGAACAGAAGTAAATCAGCTTGGGCTGTAGCAAGGTAATTTAAACAAAAGGTAAACTTTTATGTAGTGTACTTTAGCTGTGTATCAAAGTGCTCAGGACCAGTATGGAATCAGCACATCAGGACATCAGAACTTGACCAGACAGCTGCATCTCAGGGAATAGTAGGAAATAAAGAAATCAGTTGTGTTGCACTTGATGAAATACTTTGGACTAGACAAGCTAATATTTCAGTTCCATTTAAATTACCTTATGTCCATTCCTCTGTAAAATGAAGTATCCTTGGGTTGAAAAATGCAATGGATACACAGGAAATCAGGTGAACAGCAGAAATTACCAGATCTTCTCAGCACTGGAAGTGTCCCATTTCTCTTTCCCCCAAAGCAGACACATAAGAACATCAGAGATACACACTTTGATGTCAGCTCACATCTGTACGTTCTATTTCACACACACAAATCCAGTAAGCCTTTGTGCTTCTGAAACACAGATTCCTTCTCATTTCCCAGTGGTAGAACAAAGAATCTTGATGGATGTCAGGAACCCATCACAATGGACCCTGCAGATCAGACTTGTGCTGTTCACTGGATACCACACACAGGCCATCACACTGGGAGCACATGCAGCCATTTCTTTCCTTTAAAAAGCCAGCATTATTTTATTATTTCAGAGTCTTACATAACTGCGTGGTGAAAATGAGAACACAGATCTGGGCCACAAAATATTCCAACAATTCTCATTGCAAAAGAAACATAAACTTCAGCATCCATCAAACAATTCTCCCTGCAAATGAATAGTGAACATACAAACCCACCATCTCAGCTTGAGTTCCTTTGCAAAAGAAAGCCCTCTGGAGTTATTAAAAATAATAATAAAGTAATCCAGGCTCCCAACAGACAGCATTTGAACATCATGTCAAGTTCCTATAAAGTAGTGCAGCAACACCTCCTTTTACTAATTTCCCTGAATCCCCAGTGGCTTCCCACTGCCACAAATTAAGCTTACATTCCTTTCTGTAAGCCTAGCAAAAATTGCAGACCCGGTGTCCCCTGTGCACAGCTCTTTGAGGTCGGATGCTTTGGGTTGTCTGGTTGTTACCCATGCCTCCCACTGTGACGCCCAATATTTCCCTGCCCCATCGTTTTCCTGTCACCCCCCAGCGTGTTACAAATCCCTGTTCCTCTGCAGGGTGTCCTGGAGAGCGACTTTGCCGGGACAATGCCGGGTCAGTGACAGCATCAGGCGCGTGTTGAGTGATCTCACAGGAAGCAGTGTTCTGCCTTTCATTTTATCTGGATCTTCATTCTGATGCCTTGGCAAATCCCAATGATGGGCCTAGTGCAGATGTGGCCGTCTGTGTCCAGTTTCTCTCTGTGTCTGTCGTTCTCCTTCCTTTTAATCTCAGTTTTATCTTCCGACTGTGTTTAGAACTCCTTCTCTATTTTGTTGTTGCCCTCTTCTCTGCATATTCCTGATCAGCTTCTTCCTTTCCTTCCTTCCTTCTTGTAGAAGCACCACACGCTTGGCTCGGCTCAGCTCACAGAACCCCATCACGTGTCTGTTCAACAAACCCAAGGCAAATCTCCATTGCTGCTGAACCAGACCCAGAGGAAGCAGAGAAGCGTGGCTAAAATATGGGGGTACATGTCACCTCTGAGAGACACTAACTGCCATGTGGATCCGTCCTGGAAGCACACAGATTCTTAGGTGGCTTTTAGGGACCATAAAGCAGCTTCTTGGAGGGAAGGTCATTCCTGTGATCAGATAAAGGTCAGTCAGCCTTTCAGTTGTCCTAATTAAGGACCTCACAGTTCTGATTAGTCTATAGACACAGTCACAGTACTCTTTATACTCTTTATTTCAGTGACAGGAAGAGAACAGTGGTGGCATTGATATTCTCTTAAGAGAGCAGCACAATTTGAGCTTAGGTCTAGGGGCACCCATTTTGTGTTTGTCAGCTGTAGTAGTCAGAGCCAGAGCCTGGCAGTGTTTCCCGTTGGGTTCTGCTCCCTTGTCTCTACCAATGTCTTCTGCAGAAGTTTCACCTTTTTATACATTACTTTTTCCAGACTTACCTTCATAAACATAAAGATAAATAAAATTTTCCCTCTTTGTGAAGCATTGTCAAGGCATTGGGCAAAAGACACAGTATTATAATAAAGTGTTATTGTCATAACTATTCATTCAGTGAGCACGTTCAAGGGAAGTTTGTTTAAACTGTGCCACTTTGACTAATTAAACAGCCAGCCATGAATGAAGCCACTCAGAGACAGATCTTTGTCCTGGTGCCACAGTCACCAAAGGTCAAAGCAAGGGCAAACAGGGCTCCTCTTTCCCCATGCTGAACTACAGCACAGCAGTAAATTTTCATGAGGAATTAGCATTCCACTCACAGGCAGGTGTCAAATGTATGTAAAAAAGCCAGTTTCCAAACAGCATGGTTTTCAAAAACCCTTGGTGACAGGAAAAATATTTAAAGTGGGAGGAAAAGTGATCAACGCAAAATGTTAAAGGCATTAGCACACATAGAATTGGTGGTGAGAGTTGTGGCTGGCACTGCAGGCACAAAATAAGTTTGCTCTTATTTTCACATGAAAGAAACCTGCAAGTGAGAGGGAGAGTGTCCATACATGACTTCTCTTCCCTTCTCTTCCCAAAAACTACATTTGCTTAGCACTCCATGTTTTTTCCCAAAGATCTGGGTAAGCCACGTGGAGTAGAGTTCTGGTGAACCACTGGTGAAATGGAGTCATGGGGGAGACAGAGGTGTGCAGACAAGTCAGGCCAGACCTTCCAGAAGCTGTCAGGAAAGGAGATTGATTCTTCTGCTTGCTGAGAGGATTGGCCCAGTGAGTGCTTTCTGTGCGGTGTGCCCACCAGTAATCCATGGAAGGACAGTTTGGAAGAATATGCCCTGGGCCCAGGCTAGGATGGACCATGAATGGATGCAACATCACAGTGCCAGCAGCTGGGAAGGCTTTGGTGGGGTGAAGTAATCCAGGCCTTTCTCCCAAGCAGCTAGAACTTGAAGGCTGTCATCAGAAGACTCTCCTAGATAAAGCCTGGCCCTTTCTGGATGTCAGGTGGCAGCAGTAAACCTTTGCCATCCCTTGGATCACCTCTGCTTAGGGCCCACAGACTCAACTGTGTTCCCAGCACACAAAGGTTCTGCTTTGTCAGCAGCAGCTATCACTTCATCTCTTGCTCTGAACCTCCAGGGACTTAAACACAGTTATTCTACAAGTGCATGCACAGCAAAAGGAGTCTGTATGACTCCTCTGTATGCCTCCCCCTCCACCCCTTGTAGCCCTTTTGACACAGGCAGAACATATTTCATCCTATAGCCCCAAAGCTGCTTTGCCATGTGCAGCAGCTCCAGTTAGATTTCTTTCTTGGCCAGATTCCCTGGCATGACTTAGGTGCCTGGAATGTGTGTCGTAGGCTCAGCAGATCCCACCCAGGCAGTGATTTAATCTGACAGTTGTACTTATTCATGGTGACATCCCGGGCAGCAGCAGCACAGAATGTTCAGGCAGTGCAGGGAGGAGGAGGAGGGATGGGTGGGTGTCACCAGCACAACGAGAGCCCGGCTGAGGGGAGCTGAGGCTGCCTTTGCATTCAGCCTGTACCAGTCCTGCTGCCCCCAGAAGGAGCTTATTACAGATACCCACTCAGCAGGCTCCCTCATGCAGAGTAAATGATGTATTTGGAGGAAAAAGTGAGGGGAAAAAAAAAGAAGTGTAAAGCAGTCAGCCTGATGGAGCTGTCCCCAGGCTGCTCTTTTTGGGGAGCACAAGTGTGCAGTTAGCCTGGAGTAACAGAATGTTATTCTTTGCCATGAGACACCCACTGGAAGCTCCTGGTGGGAGCCTGGGCCTGTAACTGGTTTTCACACGAGTGTGGGTCTGTGGCAGGCTCAGGTAACTGAGCTGTGGCAGAGCTGTGCTGGCTGGGCTGGGGGACTTGGGCATCAGGAGCTCTTCAAAAGGCAAAAGCAGCATCACACACACGTGCCTGAAAATGGGGCTTTCATTGCAGGTCTGTGCAGCATCAGCATCTCCATATTTCTTCAGGTCCATGGTGCAGGCTTTTGGCGTTAACAGGAGTTTGTGGTACTTACCAGATATGAATGGTCCTTATGATTCTTCATGGCCCTCTCTGAGCTGGGCATTCATTTATGGAAATACTGTAACCTGAAAAAATTAATAAAAAATGGTGCTTTAGACATGCTCTGGCACAGAAATAGGAATACTAAGCTGAAACAAAATGTCCAGCTGTGTCTGCTGTGCACAGAAGCACAGAGCTGCATCTTCTGCTGGGATCAGTAGCTGCTCACAAATGTCTCAGAGCAAAAATAAGGGCGTTAGCATATCGCCCCACAAATACTGTTTGTTCCCAGCTTCTTTAATGTCAGCCCCAGGATCTCCATGTTCCTCCAGGATCCCAGACTGCTGGGTTGCACAAGTGCCCATGGTGTGATATGTAAGTTTGCTTTTGCCTATCCAAGCAGGTCTGCAGAAATTTCTGTATTCCATCTGCAGCCTAAATTGTGAGAGGACAGGAGTCTTTTCTTCTTGATGCACTTGCCAAAGCACATGCCAAAAGATCTGGCTATCAGAAATGCATTTTATGCTGTGCTCTTAGTCTGAATATATTATGTTACAATTGGTAGGTATCCCAATAAATTGGAACAGTTCTGGTTTCTAACACTGTGACCCACATTTGAGGTAAATCCTAAACATCTGGATTTGTTGTCTTCTGCATCTGACAGCCTACAAAGAGCACTTTGCTTCAGATGTCTGTGAAGCTGGGACCTGGTCTCAACAAACTCCATTTCATTTTATTTTTGGAGTTCCAGCTGGGATTTTTAAAGGGGCTGTGATCTGTGAAGGCTGACTTAAAAGCCAAAAGGGAAAAAAGGAAAAGAAAAGGAAAAAATTCTTGCAAAGACAATGTCCTGAAGTTGCATCCATTTGTACATGTGATTTGACAACCCTCTGCTTCCCTTCTACTTCTCCTACAGTAAAG
Source organism: Brachypodius melanocephalos (assembly GCA_013398615.1). Lineage (NCBI taxonomy): Eukaryota > Metazoa > Chordata > Aves > Passeriformes > Pycnonotidae > Brachypodius > Brachypodius melanocephalos. Next base: position 1,880,848 of record VZSR01001459.1, read on the forward strand.
TCCAGGTACATTTAGGACTTTTCTCTGTTGTCTGTGCAAATTTTCAAGAACATTGGCCACAAAGCAAACTTCTGAAGGCACAGACAAAGGTTGTTGGGCACATTCTTTGCTCCAGCAAAGCATTTATGATTTAACCAAGATGGAACAGGATCCTGAAAGGGGAACTGTGCAGTGAAACAATCAAATGTTTGCAGTCTTCTTAGACATGGGGAGGGAGAGTGAAAATTTTCCCCTAAAAAAGAAATTATATACAAGACAATCAAGAAACACTGCAGTTTGGGATGGCTTTGCAAAAAAACTATTGTGTCTGCTCTTTTAAAATGGTTACTAAATTTTAGAGCTGCTGATCTTCATGAGATATCATGATGCATAAAGTGTAGCTTGTTTGGATGTGCCTCTGTTTCAGGTCAGAGTCAAGGCCAGGTTTTGCTGAGGTTCTGTTTTCTGGGGAGATGGATACCTTCACTAATGATCCCCTCCCATTCCATTCCCTTCACCCCATCTTTATCTGAGTGTCATGATGTTTGGGTGGCAGCCTCCTCCTTCTCCCAGATATAAGGGGGATTGTCCTGAGTGCTCCCTCCTTTCTCGAGAAGATTGCTCATGTGGTTGCTATTCAGATGCTCCCATGACTCACTTAGCAGTTGACATCAGTAGGTGGAAATATATAATCCCAGGCTGAGGATCAAACTTGGCATGAAAGGCAAGGGGTAGGTGACAGGGAGGGCTTTGGGCACAGTGTGTGCATTCTCAGACAGCAGCAAGAAGGACACTTCTGCCCAAAAACTGCTCCTCCAAACCCCATCATCTCCCCAGAAAAGCAGCTCCTGCCTGTAAATTCTTGAATTGATAAATTAAGTAATTCAAGCTGTGCAAAAAACCCGCTTGTTTCTCAATAAGATGTTTGGGAATGAGCTTAATTCATTCAACTCCCAGCACTTGTGGCATCATGCATGGGGCTCCAGACAATTGTGAGATTTGCATTTTAAAAATAATAAAGAGTTTTCATTTATTTTTATTTGATGTCTGGTGTTCTACCCTCCAGAGTTTGTAACTTGAAGCTGCACTTTGTGATCGGGAGAGGTAAAATATTTTCTTCCTGTTTTACCCAAGCAGAATTTCTCAGTTTATCACATGACTTTAGAAGCTGGGGTTTAGAAAAACTATCAAATATTAAGGAGGCAGTAGTTAAAAGCCTGACATTTGGCAAGCTTCTATTCTGCAGCTGTAACCACTATCGCTTTCAGAAGTGGGAAAGATCAAGGAGATTATAGAAATTGTCTTACAGGGGCAGTTTCCTAAGTTTGTGTGCTCTGGAACTGTTTGAAAGACTTGTATAAAAATTTTCAGGTCAAAAATGAGAGGCTGCTTTTCCCAAATCATTCTGAATTCATAGAAATGGCATCTCTTTGCTAAGAACAATAAGTTTGATAGAATACTTTTGGCTCAATAACAGGCTGATTTGGCAATGAAAGTAGGTCAGTTGCAGACTTCTTTTTTTCTATCCTTTCTTTTCTGGGTGTTAGAAAGAAAATATATTTTTGATATTAAAAATACAACATTGTGAAATCTTGTTCTGGCATAGGTCAGTCCCTCTCAATGTTTATTGAACAAATGATCTAATTTCAGCTTCCAGCATTCATTATAAAACTGCCAGTTTAAAGTTTTCTGTGAAGGGAGCAGTTAAAAATTGCATTTTATATCAGTGAAAACTACCATTCCTAGTCCATAGGAAAGATACCATTTCTGATATTGAGGTGGTAATGCCTTATAAGGAGTGGGTAGATAGATATCCCTGGAATTTTCCAAAAAGGACTTGTTACTATGGGAAAAAAAAAATCAAACAGATGGTTAAGATGAGCTAAAATCCCATTGTAGAAGACAGAAAGATTCTTCTTATTTGTGTGTTAGCCAGCCAAGTGCAGGCAGTTGGAGACTGGGCTGTGTCATGACTTGTTGATACGTGAGAATTTCAAACTGCCTTCTCCTCAGTAATATTTTTCATGTGAGAGGACTACATATGCCTTTATGGAACAGCGTGAATGCACAATAGACAACACAGTATCTGTGTTAGACTGCTGGAGCCAGAAGATAAGATGTTCAGAACAAAGGCTGGCCCCTCAGGAATTATCAGAAAAGGAGCTGAATCATTTGTGGTGGACTGATGTGGCCCTCTGGGTGTCACCAAATGTGACCATCATGCTTGTGATTTGTAATGGCAGAATGTGCTTTCCTCTCTCCTTCTCTAGCTGGTATCGGGGAATTTTTTCAGAACCCTTGTCTTGGAGGTCTGGTGCCAGTCCTTGTCCTGAGCTTGGGGATGTCACTCTAAGCGTGTTTTGGGGACATCAGTTTCCACATGCCAGCAAACCCCATCTCACACTGCAGATTTCTCACGTGTTGCTACATGTGTGACTGCCCAAATGCTTTGAAATCCCTAGTGTCCGCATGAGCATTCCTGCTTGTCTGTGAGTGAAACCTGTGCCTATGGACTTGGCTGGAGATCTAGAGTAAAGGACATGTTGCCCTTTCAGCTCCACTCCTTACTGCCACTTAGAAATATGGAGGCATGTGTGGAGCCAGCAGCTCTTCAGACAGTAAAATATATCCCTTTATTTGTTATAAGAACAGACATTCTGGGCCAGGCTAAAAATCTTGTTGCTGTGTATCCTGTCTTTAGGATACAGAGCAGCCACTAGTAAAGACAGAAGATCAGATGAAGCACAGAGTGATCCTTTGACTGGTATGGCCTTCAGCCTTCCAGCAATCTGAGATTAGAGATCTCCTGAGTCAGAAAATGTTGGCCTTTCTTAACTTAGGGGTTTCAGGGAGGTGATATCCTCTTACTGTACTGGATATTTTTTTCTGGATGGGTTGCAAAAGCTTTGAATATGGCCATGTGTAAGTAGGGAGGAAACACATACCAGAGTGATGAGCATACCAAACTGCACCTTTGGCATAATACTGCAGGGAAATTGGAGAAGGGGTTTGCTTTGCCCCACATGGAAAATCCTGGCTGACATCTCTGACCATGTGGCTCCAAACTGATCCATAGGAGGAATTTGAGGGACAGTACACTTGGGCAACCACTTGGGTGGTTTGTTTGCACCTGGTGCCCAGTCTTGGTGAGAGCCATCACAGTGACTATACCAGTATTGACAGCACTGTGCAGGCAGGGCATGCCCAGAGGCCAGGATTTGGCCCTCAGAACCCAGAGGCTCAGAAGTTAACACAGCAAATGATAAAGCAGATCTCCAGATAAAGCATCGTGCGTCACCATCCCTTCTGCCCAGCTGCTGAACTCACATCTGCCCTCGTGCCAGCTGGTCCAGGGGACTTAGGGAAGAGCTGCTGCTGGCAGCACACATGTTTTGTGCCTTTAAGGGGTTTGGCTTATCCAGACAGGGACTGGGTGAAACCGTGTGGGCTGACAAAGAGCGCTTGTCCCTTCCCCCATCCATGATCTGCCAGGAAATGAGTTTGTGAGATGCTGGCTTCTGCCTCCAATCTGCTGCCATGTGCGAGCCTGGCACTCACAGCCACCAGCACACACACATGTGCACATAGAGGGCACAAGGACTGGGGCACAGCTACTCGGGCAACTGTGATCTCACACAGACCAGGGCAAGCAAACGGGGGCACTTCTGCCACACCAAGGCAGGGAGCATCCTGCCTGTGCTGAGTGTGGGGAGCTCCAGCCAGTGAGAGGCTGCTTGTGTTATAGGTCCCAGCCTGCAGGAATTCCTTGGGCAGATCACCAGGGAACATTTTTCTTACCCTGAGGGCAACTGGGGATGTTAGGTCACCTGGAGGCATAAGTAGCAGGGTTAAAGGAGGCTTCCCAGCTGAGAAGGCAGGACAGGGGAAGTGACCCCAGCAGCCCTGAGCTCAGACATCTGTCAGCACAAGGACCACTGCAACTCAGCACAGAGCTGCCTGCACTCTTACTCAGCGTGGGTGGGACTGAGAGGGCAAGAGCACGTTTCTTCACTTTCAGAGGGAGGGAAATGGCACCATGCTTTGTTCCTCACATCGTAGCACCTGCTGACCACTTGCAGTGCCTTAGGACTTGGGGCTAGGGAGGATCTAAAACTCCTGAGAGTCAGGAGATGTGGATTGTGTACACTGCTTGTTCAAGGTCTGTGTTGGCAATATAGCAAGTAAAAGCACTTCCAGCTCTTGTATAAAATACAGCATGTTTCCCTGAAGCTGAACTAGTGCAAATCAAATGGAGTCAAATACTTAAGTCCTTCCTCTGTATTTCTGTAGCTTTTCTTGAGAATGAAAAGTGATCAGTTTTCATCTGGAGTTTTGCTGGGATTATTAGAAAAGACTATAGCACAAGACCTATGTATTTTGATTCAGAGACAGGTGCTCCCCCACCAGGACCTTGTCTAAGCAATGGCACACAAGTTTAGAAATGTGTACCTCCACGTACACATCCCAGGACAGATGATTTAAGATTATGTAAAATCAGCTGCTACAGAAAGAGTTAATACTGAGAGATGTGGAGGGGGAGGCTTTGGGGAAAGTCAGGGTATCAGATTTTCCTCTAAGGGGCTCTCAAATGATTCTCAGCCTTGCCAGAAGTCAAACATCTCCTCCCAGTGAAGCCAGGGATGTCTGTCTTTTTGACTCAGCTGCCAGAGTCACACTGCAGAATTTGATCCTTCTGCAGTGTCCCTTCTCCCCTCCTCTGCCCAGCCTCTGCCCACTGCTCTGGTGAAGCCTGGGGCATTCCAAGACGGTGAAAGCGCGAGTGATCTCCCGCGGCCCGTGGGCAGCGCGGCAGCTCCTGTCTCCAGTCCCCACATCCGATACAGTTTCGCCTCCGTGCTGTCCCTGCTGTAATGCTAGATGGGCTGAACAGATGGGGAGGGCCTGTGGCAGGGCTCAGGCTGACAGCTGCTTCGCAATTATAAGTCTGGAATGCGATTTGAGGGGTGTAAGATACTTAGTGCTGGGGCCTTAGTGCAGGAACACGTATCAAGTAGGTCAGGCTCTGCACCAGGGGAAGAGTGTGGGCAGGAGCTCGGCTCTGACCAGCAGCTCTGCCCCTTTTTAGTAGGTTTATGTTTTCTCATAATTTTGATCACCCAGATTTTTACCTCCCCAATTTTTTACCATTTATTTATATGTTTTATTCTTAAATTTATTAGGTAGACTAAATGCTTGTGGGGTGGGACTGAGAATTCCTTACTGATTTTACAGCTTTCGGCAATTGGTCTGTATTGGGAGTGTAGGAGGGCTTACCCAGCTGGCCCCTCTGTGAGGGAGGGGAGCATGGTATACCCTGGTTTCTCATGTGAGACAACTTTGGCCTCACTGGAAATTCACCTGGAGTTCAGCAAAGCATCCTCCTCCTCCTCCCTTTAGGCACCCACATTAGACTGACTTTAATTCATCTGAATCTGATTTTTCACTGCAATAAACACTCTTCTGAGGAGGATAATGGCATGTTGGGATAACGTCTGGCTTAGCTCTACCCTTGCCTGGTCTCAGCCAGCTGAGATCTCTGCACGGTTCCCTGTCCCATGGTTTGGTGTGGGGCAGAGCTGTGCTGCAGGAAGGTGCACTTTGCACCTTGGGGACCATGGAATGAGGACAGGATGGCTTTTGACTGTGGGGAAAAAAAGGAACTTTGAGTTCAAAAAGCCATGCAAAATGGGCAAATGACCAACTCAAGCAAGTGAAAGCCATGCTAGAGAACATGATAGCCAAACACTTTTTTTTTCTATTTTCATGCAGCAGCTGAGATAATTTACTGCTGCTGCTGCTGCTCCCTTTTTATGGCTCTCCAGTTTTGGCACAGTCATGTAATTAGGCCCTGGTTTGTCTGTGGATGTTTTTGTTTTGTTGCTCTGTCTCATTACTGAGGAGAGGCAATCAGGGACTCACATACCCCAATGTGAGGTACACCCTTGACTTCTACAGGTAAAGTTCATTTATGCAAACCCAACTGTATATTTCTAATTTAGCTGACACAGAGTTTTCAGCTTCCATCCTTTTGTGTTCTGAATGTTACCGTAACCCACCTGTGCCCCTGGGAACAGAGTCAGATAGTCAGAAAAACGGCAGTGAGCAGTGCCTGAAAAAATCAGGGCAAGGTCAGCAAAAACAAGTGGTGTTGGCAAAGTCACTGGTACCAGGCTTTCTCACAGAGGGATCATCACTCAGTCTTCTGACCTTGAAAAGCTCCTTTTACAGCTTCAGTCCAAAGAACGGGTGTGACTGCACTGTTTCCCAGCTCCCACAGGCAGCCATGAGGAATGGGGGACGATGCCCAGTGAGGTGTCCTGGTGGAGGGCTGTGCTCAGAGATACCTGGGAGGAAAAAATAGGGAAACTCTGTAGTTTGGATGTTAAAAGTACCGGTAAAACATCGATCCAAAGAATGTTCATTGCCATTCTTAGACACGGAACACTCACAATGTCTGAGCTACTGCCCACAGAGCACAGCAGAGCTATGTCTGGGAAAATCAGTGTGTGGAGCAGAAGCTCATTCTGTAATGTTTTGTGACAATAATACTCAAATATTCCTCTTCCAAGATCTCTCAGAAAATTGGATTTTTTGGATCACCTGGAAGTGGAAATACTAATTTTTTGATGTTTCCATCACATCTAGATATAATCCCATTTTTACAGGAGAAAAGTCCTTTTTCAAGCACCTCTTTACAAAGTGTCTTTCCAGTATTAATATGACTGCCTAATTCCTGAGCTTTTAACTATGATCAGCAAATTAATATCTTGCGATTTTTTACCTTTCCTTGTAAACATTTTGCCCTTTTAAATTATGGCAATCCTGTAGAGTGGCAAGATTTCCTGAGCCAGTGGAGAATCTCCATTTTGTGAGTATAAATCTTTAAGGGAATTGTTGGAGATTAATGTGGTCTAACTTAAAGGGAGAAGTCAGTTTTTGCCCTTGTCATACACGGATAGATACTGCTGTCTCGTAGTAATGGCACTGAACTGTTACTAACAGCAAGTACTTAAATCTTACATGTTGTGCCTTCAAAAATGTAATGAAGTGGACATAAAAATCACAAATTTGTTTTTAAGAGCAAATTTTGTTTTCATTACTCTTATGAAAACTCAATTTTATGTTGTATTTTCAAGCTTTTTACCCAATCTTTTGGGTAGAACTGGAAAATTGCTTAAAAAAGAATTGGATTCATGTCCTCCCAAGAAAATGTATATGTTCACAATGTAGAAACTTAATTTCTGTATTAACTCCGGTCATTTTTGCTTGGTTGCTCTTTCCAGTAGGAGATGTGAAAAGTGCGTACCTTGGTCCCTCAGCCTGAACCTCATGTTCACGGGATTTCTTTAAAAGCTTGAAATCAAGTCAGGCTTCTGGTAAAATTATAGAACAAATACAAATTTTAGCATGTGATGAGATACTGCATCAGAGCATTGACCTCTTATTTTGAGGTGGGCAAAAAAAAAATAATGTTTGTTTTGCAAGAGATAGTGAGTGTTATGAAACATGCATCCATGGCCGGCTGACTGCGCCCGTCCCTGATGCAGCTCTGGGATGTTCAGCAGGGTCACTGTGTTTAGTCTGTGTGATCAGCCCTGCTTTCCAAAGCCAGGCTTTGCTCCAGCTTCGATATGTGTGAGGATCAATCCTGCAGTGACCTCTGGAATGGTGTCTGTGCTCCTCCAGACTGGGTGCTGAGTCCCACTCCCGTCCAGTGTCACTGCCAGGTGCCCCTTGTCCCCAGATCAGGACAAGTTTTTTACAGCACAAATGCATAAACAGCTCTGAAAACTCGGCAGGATTTTTGCCATAAGGAACAGCAGATGGTGCCAGACCTTGCTGCACACAGATTTCCCAGCTCCTGTTTTGATTTTCAGGAGTTCCACTTAAAAAATTTGCATCAGTTTTGCCATGGTGGTAACATCTCCTTTGAGTACTGAATGTACCTGATCCAAAGGGTTTACCTTGAGCAGTCAAGGACAGTGTGATATGCATGACTGGCAGCTTGGAAAGGGTAAATATTAATTCATGAGGTTAAATAACTGTAGATTAAAGTGTTTGAAGTGCAGCAAGAGTAACAGCACAAACCCTGCCAGTGCGACAGGCTGAGCTTTATGGGAGGATATTTCCAGTGTCTCTGTGAACTGTATGAAGCAGTAGCTGCCTGCTCAGCTTCAGACACAGGATAGGATGGTTTGCTTTCCAGGATCATAGGAGAAGTTTATCTCAAACTGGAATGCGTGCCTTAGCCCAAGTGCAGAGTGACCAACCAACTCCTAAGGCTTTGAGATGCCCCCTTGCTGTACCCTCCCATACCCTTCCTCCCCTGTGCCAGCCTCGAGCTCTCGCTGCACAAAGGCTGTGTGTGACTGGAGGGGACACTGGCTGTGCCAGCCTCAGTTTTGCCCTCTGCTCTAGAGAGCTGAGCTGCTGCAGGAAATGAGGCAGCTCTGAGGTGATGGTTACTATCGCTAGAAGAGCTCCCACTGTTTCATGTCTTGCCTCCCACATTTCTTCCATTTCCCTGGTAAGCAGCAGGCCAGGCCCTCACAGTGTTGTGGCAGACACTGAAGAATTTGTTTATTTAGGCTGTCATTCCATCAGGCATTCCCTTCCCCTCCAGGAAGAGGCCACAGAGAGGCAACCTGAGGACTTGTTTCCAGCTCCCTCATCCCTAGGAGACCTGTCCTGCAAACAGCAGCACAAACTGGTCTTGTCCACAATCCTTCTGTAGACTCTTTGACTCCGTTCTCCACCATCACTTATTCTGAGAGTAAAAGCATGAATATGGCCTCTGCTCAGTGCAGGGGGGAAGCAGAACACTCCTTTGGGAACAATAAAGCCTTCCATTGGTAATGGTCAGAAGTAGATCTGAGAATGCCAGGTCACCCCAAAGTCAAAATCTCAGATTTTCTTTTTATACCTTTGTTGCAAGATATTCTTCATCCTTTTCCCCCCTGCAATGATCAAAGAATTTTTCCCACTCTCAAGAGATCACCATCTTCTTATATCAAATTCAGAGGGACTAAATCTGCTCTGTGTCCTCCCTTGACCGTGGAAATCTGGGGTAGCTCCATTACTTTGAATGAATTTGCTCATGATTTGCATTGATGTAGCAGAAGCAAATCTGGTCCAGAGATCTGAACTGCAGTTGCCATGGCGACGGGCAGCCATTTAGGAAGCATAAGACAGAAGGTATATTCAGTGTTAAAGTGGGGACTCCTGCATTTAGTTTTCAGCCATGGGATGAGAATCTCGGCTGTATTTGGAGTCCAAGTCCAGGTCTCTATTTCTGACACTACCAATGAGCCCTTGGAAAAATTGCCTCCCAGTGCCTCAGTACTGCTTCCAGTAAAATTGGTATAGTATTACATAGGAGTGTTTTGAAAATTGATTCAGCCTCCTAAAATGCTTTGTGATAGATCCTCAGATGAAAAGCGCAGCAGATCACAAACTATTAATAACATCACTTTATGAGCACATTGAAAAAAAAAAAAAGAAAATAAAAAAAGGAAAAGGGGCTGTATTGTAAATGAGTAGGTTCTTATCCAACTGCAGGCATCTCCCCAGGATCACTGGGAATGCAGAGCATTAAATCAGCAGTGGAGCAGAGCTTTTGTTCAGGTGTGTGCCGACGTATCTTGGGTTATTTCGGTCTGACCCAATGGAAGGTTCTCACAGAGTTTAGTCCCAGCTCAGGTTCAGAAGCAGCCGGTAAGCAACCTAATTGAGTTCAAAATCCTCTTCTTAAATTGGATCGGGCTGGGAGTATTAACTGGGTCCTCTGAATCCTCGCCTAACACCAGGAAGGAAGCAGTAGGTTTGCAGAAGTATTAACAGCTGATGACTTACATTCATTAGGAGAAGAGTTTAAAAACCGATTCACTGAGGAAGGCCAGGCAAGTGTCAGTCATGCCCAGGTGTGGCTTTGGTCTGAGTTGTAATAAAAAATGTCTCAGTCCAGGTTCTTGATTTGCATATTCACAAGAAGCAAATAGACTTTGTGACAGGTTGCAAGGAATAGGAAAAACTCTGACAAATCCACCTTGCTTTGCCCTGGGCATGCAAAACTCTGTTTCCATGGCTATAGGAAGGCACAGCTGAGGGATTTCAGAGCATGTGCTTTTGCTGTGTTTTAGTTACAGCAGAGATTTGTGGTAACAAAGGAAATTAAGTATTTACAAAAGGAAAAAAATATCAGTAGTTTCCAACGAATGGAAGCAGCTTTTGTAGATTACTAAGTTTTAATATCAGAGGGGACCATTCTGGCTGCCTGCAGAGCTTTCGCTAGAGAGCTTTGCTGCTACACTTCTTCCACCAGAGCTAGAAACACGTTTAAATATTTCCTGCCTTTGCTGAGTTTGGCTGAGGTTTCCTCACCTTGGTGTTGAAAGCTTCTTGCAAACTTGGTCACTCACTGTTGTCACGATGGGTCATATTGCACTGACACTCCTCTGTGATACAAACAGAAGGTATATACACTGGAATGAATTTTAAAAGACAACAGAAGATTTATGATTTTTTCCCCATTTCACTAGTGATTTTGAATTTTAAAAAATAACTGCTTCAGTTCATTGTGAATGAAGAGACCCATACCCTCCCTTTCTTTTCTTTTCATTAACTACCTCCCCTCCAACCAAGAAAAAGGCAGGTAATGGAACACAATACTTTCTTTTATTCACCACCATAGGTTTTCCCAAAAAAATACAGAATCCTTTCAATATATTTCTGATAAAAATACAACTAAACATTGGGATTTTTTTTTAATTTATTGATTTTTAAAAATCATTTGGAAGTGCTTACTGAAAACAAGCACACTTAAAAAAACACGAGGTCACTTTTCAACCACATTTTTGACCAGCCATAGTTGGATGACAAGTGCTGGTGCCAGACCATTTGCTCTAGGGTTCCCATTGTTAACACTGCTGGAACTGTACTGGTAACAATGGAGGAAAATATGTAGTAAATTTTGTTAATGAGAAGGCAACATTCTCACACAGTCATTTTTTAACATTTAAAAGAACATTCAAAAGCACAATATGTAAAGCAAATTCCAAAAAGATTTGTCCTGGGAGAGAAGGCTGAAGCAGAGAAGAAAGCCTTTTCATTCCACCAATATTAATTCAGAGAAATGTGTTTGGCACCAGGATTAAAAAGTTCTGATCACTGAAGGAGTGGAAGTTGTTTTTTTCCCAGGAGAAAACCATCAGAGTAGCCAGGCTAATTAACTTTCCTGCTTTAGAGGATGTATACAGTATTTCTAAAAGCAAAAAGGATTCTTTTGTATGGTCTCCCTATATTTCCAAGCTGCAGAGTGGGGTGAAATGCTCTCCTCCATCCTCCTGGCCTGCACACGCCTCTGGAGCACCCTGGGCTGCAGAGGTGCCCAGTCCCCCTGGGATTGAGGGTAACTGATATTCCTACAGAGCCAGGAAGGTGAAGGGTTATTTGATGGAAGCGTCTTGCCCTGCAGTATGGCAGCTAAATTAAGTAAGATTAATGCAGCTAAGTATATGTGCCCTGGCTGGACAAGGTGATTAAAAGGTGACTTAAAATAATCTACAAATGTTTGAAAGGTATCATAATCATTATCAGGAAGGGGAAGAGCTATTAAAAAAAAAAAAAGAAAAATAGAACTCGGGGCTTGATGCTGAGCAAAGGAAGACATACGCTGGGCACTAACACCTTGTTTTGTGGACATAAAGCCAGTGTAATTAGGGAAAACCATAAATAGTTACTGTGGAATTTTGAGTACAAGAGTCAGGTTAATCAGTTGTTTCCTCTGATACAGAAAGAACATGTAAAGAAGAATCTGCAGCTGATAAAAGCAGTACCATTGATGACCTTGAAAGCTTTTTATTCAGACCCAAACATCAGGGAATGCATCAGACCTAGAGATACATCCCTATGAATGCAGGGAAGTTTGAAGGGTCTGAGTGACTACAAGAATTTATGTTTCTGAGGCCACTCCACAGCATGGCATATATCCTGGGAATGGTGTAAGATGCAGAATGTGGAATCTCCAGGCTTGGTATCAAGGAGCTGAAGGGCACACTGAGGTACCTGACCATCAACCAAACCTGATCAGGCAGAGCAGTGCCTGGGGCTGAATGGCCAAAACTTCTGGGAGCATTTGCACATTTGCACAGAACCATCTCAGATTTCTTCCTACTATTTGCTTAACATCAGAAATATCATTGGTAGCATAGAATTAAAAAAAAAAAATAGTCCTGGAATGTTGTATCAGTGTGGTAAGTTGTTTCCTGCCCTTGTCCTGGTAGTGTTATCCTAACAGGAATATTAACCAGAGACAACGTGGTTCTCCCCAGCTGTTAAGTCTCATCACTGAATTCCACTTTCCAGTGGATTTGTAGATGAGGAACTGCTCCAGTAAGTCCTCTAATGCTTTCAGCTGGAATTTTTCTGCACGTCAGCTACACCCAAAAAGTCCAGGGTTCTGTTTTTCCTGGGCATGGCTCCTCATAGTTTGTTTGGGAAGGTCTCTGTGGTGGTACTTGTGAGATGCAGAACACTGTTGCTCCAAGAAAAAATGAAAAACCCTTGCAGCATCAGATGCTTGGGTAAGGTAAAGATGTTTAAGGGTGGCTGCTTCAGCAAGTCATTTTATAGTGACAGGTGCCATTTAATTTTCCATTCTGAAAATGTTTCAATACATTTGCTTTCAAATCCTGCCTTTGAATCCACAGGTGCAAAAGAGCCTGCAGACATAAGGACAAGGAATGAGCACCTGCAGAGAGGCTGCCAGCACCCCCTGAGATGTGCTGTTGGAGAGGTGCTCACTGAAACCGGCATCCGAAAATCAGCACAGCATCCTGCAGTGTGTCACTGTGATGGTCTCAGAGTGGAACCCACCATCTGAAGGAGGCGCTCCTGGGACTGGAATTATTTCCCCTCTGCCTGTAGAGTTCCCTTGTGCCCAGAATAATTAGCAGGGCCAGTAGCATTTAAAAGCAACACGTGACTGTGTCTCTGATAATGACACTGGAAAAGTAACAGAATCTAATTATAATTAGAAAACAGCCCCAGCAATGTTCCAGCATCACAACGACCATCCTGACTTTGCCACAACAAGTGTAAAAATACATCAGCATATTTATAGCTTGGCAACTCTGTCCCCTTGCAGCCTGGTGACCAGCCTCCTCCTGCCCTGTTCTGTGCTCCCTGCCGTGCTTCACAAGCAGTAAATAACAGTGACTGATGGGCTAATATTTATACAGTGTCTACTGCCCAAAGATCCTAATTTTATTTTTCATATTACTTGATCCACCTCTTATTCTAATCTTCTCGACCTGAGAGACTGTAAATTGATGTAGATTATTAACAATCCCCACATCTTGCAGGACACAGCAGCAAGCCAGGCTGAGTGACAGCAGAAACTTGAAAGGTGCTTTGGACTAAAACTTCCAGCTTTTTAAGATTTCCTTATTATTGCTCACTTAATTTGGTCGAGTAATTAAATCCTCATTTCTTCACTCACTACACTGAGATTTATAAAGGTAGTTTTCAGCATTGGTCTCTCTGAGATCAGCTTGGGCAAGGCATGGTTTTGGGAAAGAGTTTGTGGTGAGAGTGGGATGTGAATTTGGTAGGTGAAAGTTCTGCCTGCAGGGCAGGAGGAGGGAGATGTTTTGCTGGAGTTTGTCTGAATGAGTTGCAACAGGACCAGATACTCCATCTTAGATAATTGTCCTTTACTTTGTCTCTTAGCCTGCCCTGCAGAGCTGCCATGCTCCTTTTTGGGGGTGTCTCCATTCTGCAGGGGAGAACTGATGGTTTGTAGGAACACAGATTTGCACATACCCAGTGCAGGCATCACTCCTGAGCAGGAGGCAGGAGTGGAGGCAATGCTTTCACTGCAGCTCAGGGGTCAGCTTCTAGATAATTCCAGTGGAAGGTCCCAGAGCATCCCCTGAACCCCCAGGTCGTTTGTTGATTCCTTACCTCCAGTTTCAGTTGTTCTTGGCTGTGCTCTAATGTTCATTTCAGCTGCTGTCCAACAATCAAGGTCTCCCTGCACTTTTAGTTTCCTGACTGGTGAAATTTTGGTTTTCTCACTGTTTTGATTTCACTGCTTGTTATAACAGATTAAACAAAATTCTAGCTTAAAAAAGTAAATTACAAGCAACTCAAGACCTCCAATGTTTTCCCTCCTATAAAATTTTCTTTCCAACTGACAAATTTTTAAACTAGTTGCATAGAAATAAAGAGTCAGTTCTGACACCCTTCCTGTGTGAATGACTCCCATGGAATCATTGCTGAAAGTCTGATAACATTTATTTTCCTCCAATTCTTGGAAAAACTTCCTCTAAAGTCAGTGGTCAAGTTCTTATTGTGGGTTAGATCAAAAGTTGGTTCATGGAAGAGAACAGAATTATCCTGAACTTGTTAATTATGTAATTGATATCTGAGTTTCATCTAGGAAATATTCCATATTTTAAGGGGTTTTCCCTCACCTAGTAAAGGTTTGGCTGTCTGTGAAGCAATTCCTGACTGTTTCCAACCAATTCTCTTTTCAAACACTGTCAGTTGGGAAAGACTGACTGACTCTTAACGTACCCAAACCAGGCTGGGGATGAGTTGGGTTGGTTCAGAGTCAGGCATTTTTATTCCAAAATAGAAGTGATCACAGAGGGAATTAATCAGGAATAACTGCTCTGCTTTTAATCCATACTGCTTGAAACCAAATTAACCTCTCTGTGCACACAAGCCTGATGGATTTAGCTGAAATTGCTGAAAAGCCTCCAGATTTGCATGGTAATTTCAAAGGGGCTATTCCTCTGAGTGAATACCCTGTAGAACTGAGCTGCAAGTCATCCTCCATCCCCAAATATCAGTTTCCCCTCTTGCACTTAAAAGCTTTATATATATATACATATATATATTTAGGCTAAAGGCCATCACAGAACAAGTGTGTCCCTAAAATTTATTTTCTGCCTGTAACCTACAGGATGAGCTTGGAGTTAGAGGCAGTGCTGGTAAGTGCTGAATTAATACTAATGCAGGGACAGCTTGGGACTGGACACAGCTCTGGCAGATGGGGATGGAGGCAGCTTCCTGACCTTCCTGCCTCAGGGGCAGCTGCTGCCATGAGCCCCTGACACCAACTGATGACATCCCAGCTGTGCTGCCCTGCCCTGCCCCTGCACCCCAGCCAGCACAGGGCAGGACTCATTTCTGCCTCATTCTCAGTTTACTTTCATTTCCCTACTGCTTGAAAATTCAGGGTGAGCGCAGGTGTAAAGTGACTGCAGTGTTTGTGCTCATGCTGTATTTCGGCAGCAGGAGAGCGTTTCTCCTCCTTCTCCTGCCGCCTGCTCCAGCTTCAGGTAGAATCTTGTGGGTGAGTGGACACTGCTCTGCCCAGGGTCAGGCTGCCATTCCCAGGTCACTTTGTGCAGCTGGCTCCAGACAAGAAGTCCTGAACTTTCGTGTCTTCTCCATCCATGCAGCAGAATGGGCTTGTGTTGTAGAACCACATAGAGAACACTTAATCAATATCGGCAGCAAGCAGGTTTTGAGCACTGAAAGCAGGAATATCTGAAACATCAATCAATATGGGAGAAGCCTGAAATCCTTAAGCACTCAATTCACAATCTTGTACAAGTAGAGGCAAATCTGGGTAGGCTTAAAGAGTGATTTACTTGGCTTGGTTCAGTCCCACCCAACTTTCAGAAATATTTCTATTAGCCAAGAGTTGGCTTGAAAGCAAGCCTTCAGACACTGGTGCCTGCATGGCCCTGGGGTGAGTTACTGAGGAGCAGGAAGGAATATTGGTGTGAAGGAACACAAAATCCAGGAACACTTGCAATTTTACTGTGTTCTCTATTTTCCATGTAAGGCATTCCCCAGATTTTGAGGTTAGAGGTTATGAAAAGCTCAATAATAAAAGTTCTTCATCTAAGCAATCAGGATTCATGCCAAACAGGAATGATTCTGGGAAATAACCCTTTTATCTTTGGTACCTAACTGTATTAAAAAAAAATTAAAAGCCTTTTATTATGATTAATTTCTTATGCTCAGGATGTTTATGCAGCTGTCCTTGATATGGGGTGCTTGTCCCCTGGTTTGTCAGGTCCTGCAAAGTCCAGCAGTCAAAGAAAAATGTTTTTCAAGCACAGCTTTTTTATTTCTCCTCTGGGTACCTTAACTCAGTGGCAGAATTAACTGAAATAACTTACTGTGAGAAATACAGAATACTGTAAAGGGATTTAAAAGGATTTGGGAGATTTAAAGATTTTTCATCATCCTGATTTGTAATGATCGATTTATTTTTGTACATATTTTCCCATGTTAAGCTCATGAGGAATATGAAAATCCTATTAGGAGGCTGGAGTAGATCCTAACTGATGCAACAGTGTACCTCCTGTGAGGGCTGGGCTGTGAAGGCCACCTCATTTCTCTTGCTTCACCCCTAGCTTTTGAGTGCCATTGCACTGATCATCACATCTGTATCTGTTCCTTATCAAGGAATCCAGCTTTGAAACTTGGGAAGAAGCTTTTGTAGTGGGGGAGAAAGTGGTATAGATTGAAACTGTTCACCCAGGGACTGACCTCCTGTTGGTTCTCAAGCCATTGATCCCCTCACGTTGCAGAAGGCATTTCTTTTTTTTTAATCCCTATTTATTCTGTGAGAAATGATCCTTTTTATTATCTTTCATTCATTAATTGCTACCTGCTATTATATTTTTTACATCTATTATGTAATATTTACAATCATTTTTAATAGTGTAGATGCCATCTGACTCAAGGGTTTAAGAAATTCTTCAAACTGACCACGCACAGCAGCCCAGGATATCTCTGAACCATCTTGATTTGAAATGGAAATTGCCACTACTGGCTGTCTGCTTTCTGTGGGTAGAAGGCTAGAGCTGAGTCTGCCTCAGTTTTGTTTTCTTGTATGGGGAAGGTCCAGGAGAAACAGGATCTGAGGTGCAGATTTTGGAACTGTCTCCACCCATCTCCTGAGGCTGTCCAGAGACAACCTCTGTTCTTTCTCACAGAGGAGAATATGGGAAATACATAATGAACCAAAACTCTGAAATACTGAAATCCTCCTAGATCTGGCCTTGCTTTTACTTGTCGAGAGACAGGTGGAACAATGTGGAGCTGAAGAGAACATATGAGCAGGGCAGGAGCAGAGTCCAGGAATTAGTCACAGGAGTCATGGCCAGACTCAAAACCAGCTGGTGAAGCAAGCATGAAACTCAGAAACTGGGAGGGGATGAGTGACTCTGGACAAGGCAGGTGCTGGTCTGAGGGACACAGGGAGAAATGAGAGAGGGAATTAAGGTAACAAGGGAATCAGATAATGTATTATAGACTACTTCTGTCCAAAAATCTCCCTCTGGTTGAGCCATTGAAAAATCTATAAGGTAAAATACAGTTTATTTGTTTAAAACCACAGACCTGGTGTTGATGAGCAGAAATGACCGTGCAGCCTGCTTTTCAAAGGATCCTCAGTCACCAGCAACCAGTGCCCTTCACATCCCAAGGATGTTCCTCTTCCAGCAGTGCAAGATTTGACAGGGTTTCTAGTTTTAGCATCCAAAAATGCCACAGGTTCTGTCTGTAACTTCAGTTCGTGACGATACTGTGTTGGCATATGAAGGTGAAAACCCTTTCGCGTGAGAGGCTCACATGGGCTGAGTGCGGTGCTTTGAACCATTTAAATGGAAGGTGTGACACAAATTGTCATTTAGATCATCCCAGAAGGTCCTTTAAGAGTGGAATGTGGTATTGGGGTGACACAAAGGCAAAAACTGTTTGAGGGAACCTGTTTATTTGAAAAACGTGCCTTGCTGCTTCAGTCTGAATTGTTTGTCTTCCTCGGAATGAAAGAATGTAGGACATGGGGGGGGAGGCTTGCCAGAAAAGCCTTTTGGAATTGCAATGAAATGGCTGTGTTTGTGCTCAGAAGGGTCTCAGGCTTGTGTTCACATCTGCTTTAAGTTATCCCGATGTTGGTTTTCTTTATTTTTTTTTAATTGAGTTTAACATACTGAGAAACACACAAAGCTCTCTGGCCCCCAGGCGCAAGAGGAAAAAACCTCAACAACATCCACTGACCCTGCCACCATGTGCTTCCCAACAAACATTCCCAAACAAATGCTGGCGATGACAAACCGGCCTGGGAGCAGCGCGATGGCGAGCGCTTAATTGCGCGCTCCAGAGCCCGGCGCCTCGGCCTGGCCAGGACGGGGAGCAGATAATGAGGGTGGATTTGCTAATAGTGGGCATGGGCCACACTTGGCAGGTTTGGGGAGCACAGAACAAGAGAGTTATTGCATTTTGCTGTGTGATGGATGAGCTGAGCCAGCCAGCTGCTAACCAGGACCAGAGGGAAGCTCTTCTCAGGTCTTCCGTCCGACTTTCACGCAAAGGTGGCTCTTAGCAACCTTTGAATTCCTCCCCAGTGCAGAGATTCCTCAGGTCTATAATATTGTGGAATAAATTGCCTACAGGCTCTCCATGGCACTCAGGCAGCTGAGGATGGCTGCAAAACACCGTGGTGTGACCGTGCCTTTTCCTCCCTGCCTTCTGCATTTCCCGTTCCCAAGGGGCAGGCAGGCAACCAGCCATGAGCCATTCAGGCAGCTCAGCCCTGGCCTAAAAATACCAGAGCTTTTCACAGAGATGATTTCTACCCAGTTCAAAGAGAGAGAGCACAAAAGGTATTGGGCCCTGTGGGTGTTTGTTGGTGCAGGCAACAATCCACTTGGCATGGGCTTGGTCTGCAGGCAGCAGCTTTATCATGTGAGCCTAAAAGATGGCAAGGGCAATCATAGCACCTGGCTGTCCTGGAGGAAGATAGAGGTCTCCACCTCTTCTCCACCCTCTCCTTTTGTACCAGGGAACAGACACTGAAGAGACAACTGTGTGCCAGGCTGATGGATCAAGTACTCGTCCTTGTGCATACACTAACCCTGGAAGAACTCAGGGCAAGGTGCAAGTCTGTTCTCGTGTACAAATGTGGTGTTTGCTCTCTCACTCACTGTGAGAGAGCCCCTCTGTGTATCACAGAGCCCAGGGAGCTGGAAGAGGGACTGGAGCCTTCACTGAAAGGCAGATATAGTACCTTCTCTTCCCAGCTTTGGGCAGGTGAGCCAGAGCTGCTGTGTTTTAAGGAAAACTGGTTCTGAACTTATTTTCCTGAAAGCACCAAGCTGTAACCTCCAGAAGGATTTCCATAGTAGCTCAGATACCCATGCAACAGGCCAGAGAGCTGGAGGTGCCATGTGGATCATGGCACAGCACAGTGTAAGGCAGCCCTGCTCAGTCAGCACGGTGGGGACATGGGACAGTGCCCCATGGCACTGCTGGTGTGTGTGGGCATCAGGGCCAGCTCTGCTGCTCTGGGCATGGCTGTGCTGGTGTGGCTTCTCACAGGAACCATGGGCTCTGCTTTAAGGATGTCAGCCTGGGCACAGCTGTGTACCCCAACAGGGAGGGCAGAGCTGTCAGTGCACCCTACACGCACCTCCAGGTGTCTCTGCAGCCTCCTCTGTGTGTCCAACATGCCCCTAAAAGTTCCTCCTGCCCAGTTTTGCACATTATTGCACTCACTGGTCTGTTTTCAGGTGCACTGAGTGTTTGCCAAGGAAAGGGGCTGTCTAGACATGATGTCAAACCGACCAGCTTCAAATCTCACTCAGCCCTGGGGGTAATCACAAACCCAGGAGAGGCATTATCAATAAAACATCTTCCCTGCAGGAGGGTAAAGAAAATATGTGGATAATTCAGGCTTGTGGGAGAGGGGGAGCTCTGTCTCTCTGTCCTGCTAGGCTGGCCCTAATTTTCTATGTCAGGAAGGTGCCCAATGCTTGCTGTACGTTCTTTGCTGGATTATTTGTTGTTAATGATTGTTTGGTTTTAGATAGCAAATCTCAATCTGTCATGCTATTTTGGTTTTGCTTGTGGGTGAGACTTGCTTTCCTTCTGAAGAGGTTGCAATTCACCAGTAAGCTTTTTTGGTAACTGAGGGACAGCTTCAGTTAAAACCAAAAAAAAGGAGAAAAAAAAAAATAAGCAATCCCATTCAATCAGCAAATATAGCAGGATGTTATGTAAGAGCAATAATATTGACACGGGGCTCCCAGGCCTCAGTGCATCTCCCCCTCCTTAGGTGATTAAAGGTTTCAGCACTCCCAGGGACAGGGCTGGCATTGCATAATTTGCAATTGCTTCAAAGCATTTCCCCCTTTTTAAAATCTAATGGATCCAGTGGATTTATGACCAGCCTGGGCTTTTTAAGCAGATGGCTGGGTTTGTTGTCATTTTTAAAAAATAATAACGATAACTCTGCAGGCTGAGAGGATTAATGCAAGAAATGGAAAGCACTAACACTTTTTTTTCCCCCCATGGTGTTCTCCCACAATCAAAGGGCAAAACACACAGCACCAAATCTTTGCCTGGCTTAAAGCAAGGCGTCTACTCTGACAAGTGCTACAGAGCTGGTGTGATTTTCCATAGGGTGGTGTTAAAGGAAATAAGTCTGGGCACACTTTTACCTTTTCTTCTTTATGGAGTCAAGCCACAGTGGGTTTTGTTTTGGTTTTTTTTATAATTTTTTTAAAGTATATACTCACAGCTTATGCTTTGTCTACTTTATATTTCACAAAAAAAATGAGGACAACTTGTAGACAGAGAAAACCATGACCCCCAAGACAAGAAGTGAGTTATATTCAGTTTATATTTCCTAACTACAGTAATGTTTGCCCTTTGTGAGCATCTTTGTTGAGCTCAACAAAAATCTTTTCTTATTAAAGAATACTTCAATCTGCCATTGAGAAAAAAAAAAGCAAGCTCTCACCATCTCCACTGACTGTTTAAAACATTGAAAATCTGCCTTCCTTGCTATGGGAAAACTGAGTTCAAAATACTGACACGGAAAAGAAGTGTTTCCACAAGCACAAGAACTAATAAAATCTGGTGGATTTTCACCTGTGTTCCAGTGTCTAATATGGTTTGAACCCTGCTACAGCTTCCCCTTTGAGAAGTTAGTTCCCCTTAGCTCTCCCCTTAGAGAGAACTAATTGTCCCTATCACTCAGCCAGCATCTGTTTAGTTGCAAAAACTGTATGAAGTTCTTGCCTTTCAGACCTTTGCAAGCCCTACTTCTTTAGACTAGCAGCCTCAGGATCTGGAGCTCTCTCTTTTTTTTATTTTTCTCTCATT
Organism: Brachypodius melanocephalos; assembly: GCA_013398615.1. Taxonomy (NCBI): domain Eukaryota; kingdom Metazoa; phylum Chordata; class Aves; order Passeriformes; family Pycnonotidae; genus Brachypodius; species Brachypodius melanocephalos. The sequence continues at coordinate 1,902,022 of VZSR01001459.1, forward strand.
TTTGCCATTCAATCATCACATCTTTTTTTCTACTATCATGCAGGATCAAAAGTAAAAGAAAGTGAAAATTTGTATTCATCTCATTGGTCTGGTTGTTGGAGCAGTATGAAAACCAGATTTTAGAAACTTGTGACAAAATTGTGGCAGCTGCCAACACTCTCTGACTTTTGAGGTCCCCAGCCAATCTGCCATCTCAGAGAAGAATAGACCAGCCATGTCTCTGTGCTTCTGGAGGGAGATAGAAGAGAAAATGATGTTTTAAGGTGGGGATAAATGCTGCACAAAAAAGAAGATGAGGGAGTGAACTGGAGAAGCTAAACCACAACCCAGTTTCAAAGTGTGTCTCCTCTCCATGGGCTCTGTGTTCTTCAGTGCTGCTGGACTGCAGCAAGACCCCTGTGCTCCAAGGAGACCTGCACAGTGGCAAAGGCTGCCAAAGAGCTTTGTGAGCAGAGGTGGAAGAGGGCAACCAAGCTGAGTTTGAGCTTTTCTGCTGAAATCTAAGACATGAATTTGCTGGGAATTCTCTGACAAGATGTTTTCTTCATTAGAAAGCAATGATTAAGTGAAAACAAACGACCTCTGTTTCACTGAAATGAATAAATTCTCTCTGAAATACAGGCTCAATTCCCCTGGATCTGTGCCTTGTCACTCCTATGACTGGAAGAGAGCCCAGCAGACACTGAGGGTCTGCAGCTCCCAAGTGCCTCTGCTGTGCTGAACTGGGGCTCCCAGAGCTTCCATGGCCCCACCTGCACATCCAAGAGGCCAAGCAGATTTGGGAGTTCTGCAGCTTACAGCATGGGTTAGGGCTTCGAACTTCTTCCCTTCTGCAGGAGAGGCAGTTCATTGACACCAAATGCTGTGGTACCCAAAAAATAACTTGCAGTGTTTCCAAAGCACTGGGTCAGTGTGAAAACTTCTTGTATAGTGGGTGTTGGGTTGCTCCTCATTCACACATTGTCCTCCAACAGAGAGAAATTGGTCAATTTGAGCCATCACACCTTGCTAGGAAAAAAGTCTTTCCTCCTCAGGATGTCCTAGGCACACATCACATCTTTAGGATGAGGAAGATTTGAAGAAGCCAGGCCTTCACTACCGAAGGATGTTGAGAGCAGGTGAACCCAGAGCCACATCAGTGCAGACAGAATTGTTACCTGGGGAAAGCCTGGCAGAGAGCAAGAACACTCTTGTGCCAGATGATCTCCTAAAGCCCTGAAGCTCTGGGGAGTAGCTTGAGAGCAAACATCAGTTTAATGGGTTCACTGTACAGTTAGCAAAATATGGTGAAACCTCTATAGCAGAATCCAAAGGGGATACATTCCCTTGTTTTGGAGGAGACGTGCTCTTCAGCAGCTGCAGAGAGCCTGTTTACATAAACTGCTCTCCAGGAAACATTTTCTGACCGAAGGTATCTGTGTAGCACCACCATAAGCTTGGAAAAGGCTATTAAAGGTGACGTTATTCCGAAGACCTGATGTAGGTTGTCATCCATCAGAAAGCCAAAGCTATCCACTTATATTTGTACTTTTTCCAGTGTTAATTTTCATCTGCTCTTACAAGGTTAAACCATAATTTACAAAATTTGTTCTTCATTGCTGTTAAAATTCTCAACATATTTAAAACACTTTGAATTCCCATGCTGAAAGGTATTGTGAAAGCAGTGTTCATATTTATTATTAGAATGAGGTTAGAAAGCAATCCTGCCTGTGGAGACATCTGGCAACAAACCCATCTGAACAGAGTGAAGGCCACTTACTGGTAAGGCTTCTAAGTAGGGAAAGGGACAGAGTGTTCTCAAAGATCCTGGAGCTGGAATTAAAACATGGAGGTTGACCTTACTTGTATGATTTGCACATCTCACTTCAGGACCCTTTCTGGACGTTATTACACATACAGCTGAAATTAAATAGTTATCTAATATAACACTGGTTTCAACTTATAGAGCTAAAAATGAACTCTCTACGGACAGTCCAGAAGTGTTGCAGGGAGGCATTGTCAGCAGGCAGAACATTTCTTTCCTGTCAGAATGGATAATCAGAATCAGTTTTTCCTGCTTGCTCTAGCAGTTACTCTACTCTCTCTCAATACAAATGTTGTCAGGTGACCTAAGCACATATGAGCAAACAGACAGCAAAGGAAGTTTGTTGGAGATACAGAGAGTTTTTCCTACTCCTTCTTTTAAAAGCAGAGAGGAGGAAATACAAGAGAGGAGAAGGGGAGACAAGTCAGAATTGCAGACACAGTAGCAATGATCTGGTGCAGAAAATGGGGGTACCCCAATTTTCTTTTTCTTTAAGGAGTCCAGGGATCACCCAAACTTGTAATAGGTACCTTTTAAAGATACTGAATGTGGAAAAAAAGTAGGGTGGCTAACGGGAAAGAAAACACAAGCCATTTAACTGGCATGTGCAGGGAACCAAAATATCTTCACCCTCAAAATCTGGGAGACCTGGCAGATGAAACTGCAGGTTCATAGAAGATATTTTACTAATTCATCAAGTTAAATATAGTGCTATATGGTTAGAGAATGGAAAATGTAGTATCTGTACTTAAGATGGAAGGAGCAAGCCATCTGGAAAATTATAAATGGATCAGTCTGACTGCTGTAGCATACAGGGCTATCAGAACAATTATTGAAAGAAACAATAATTAAATACGAGAAAGAAATAGAAAAACGAGATGCACTACAAGTGTTGGTATTCTTTGATAAGATAACTGATCGGGACAAAGGAGATGTGATCGATCACATCTGTCTAAACTTCAGCAAAACAATAAAGATATAAGGTCATGATGAGGAATTTTCAACACCACTTAAGAAATTTAGGATTAACACAAAAGTGGGGAAAATGTGAAGGGAGCAGGCTAGTGGGGAGGTGAGAGACGGTGATGTCATAAAAGTTTGAAGGGAAGTTGTCAGTTGCCTAAGAAGACGAAGCTAAGATGGGATACAGTTGTTCTGGCACACAGAACCAGGGTGTTAAAACTATTTAAGTTGAAGATCAACTTCAGCACAGAAATGGAAGGGCATGAACTGGTCAGTGGGATTGTTATATTCTACTTAAAATATCTGCTTAGCCCAGGAATTAGAGAAGTTTTCAGGCTTCTTACAGAAAAGCCCAGTTCTAGAGTGACTATTCAGGAGTAAATCATCTGTTTCTGAGACATTTGATCATTTTATGGAATAAAATTCCTGTGTGATAAATGAAGAATGTTCCTGCACAGTTGTCCATATTGTCTGTCCTTGCCTTGCCTTCCCTCCTAGGGAGGCTGAAATCCTGAGGAGCTTTAGGTCACAGTAGGTCTGGAAACATTCTTTCATTTACTGGGGTGTGTTGGTTCACTTTGACGCTGTAGATACGAGTCACATGCGCTGTGTCTGCGAGGGATGACGGTCTGGTAAATAAAACCCTGGGACACAGCAAATCTGCATTTCATTTCTGCCCCATTTCAACTTGTTTGCATGCTCTCAAATAACCCATTTAGGATCTCAGCAGCTGAAAGAGAATTTCAGTGAACTGAAGGCTCACTTCTGAACCTGCTGCCCACAGTGAGGGGTCACCTAACATAAGGAAGCAGTTAAACCTCCCTTTCTTCTTGGATCTGAAGATACCTGAGATACCCTATGCTCTTCCTGCATATGCTCCCATCAGAACATCTCAGTGTCCATTTTCCATCTCTGCTCAGCCACCAATTAAGTATTTGTCAATGTTCTCCACCAGCTCTCCCAGGGGAGTTTCAGCTAACATGCTGTTGGGAAAGTTTCTCATCTGCAAGCTGGAGGGAAGGAGGGAAGAGCCCCCAGCATTGCACACCACAGAGGGGTGGCACTCCCTGCTTTGGACCCTTGGGACATTTCCTTGCAGGACACTGAAAGAACAATGCTGCAGCCTGATTTGGAAGAGCTCTGGCACATTGGGGCTCTGCCCAGCTGTGAAAGCACTCACCTGGGATGGGGTCTCCTCTCAGTAAAGGATAAACTCATTTTCCAGGGAAGATTTACACATCTCATTTCATTCCAGTACAGAATAAAAACTGTTGCGGAAACCTTACTTTTAATTTTTTTTTTTTTTTTGATTTCCACCAACTTCACCCGAGGTCCCTCAGGAGCTCCTCCGTACTAAGAGTTAATAGTATGTAAGGGGGCTGTCCTCTGAGCCAGTGAGAAGAACAGGGGAAGCAACTTGCTTTGGTCTCCACCCAAGGGGTCTGGGAGGCTGAAGGAAGCAGCTGTTTTAGCTGTGGCTTTTCATTTTTCTCCCCACGTTTGAAACACTGAGCCTGTGATTTCCTCTGAGTCCAGCCAAATGCTGGCTTTGAGTGACAAACCCTGCAAAGAACAGCAAGGTCGTGGAATGTTTTTGCAGTTGTCAACCTAAACCTGGAGCAAAATCAGTGAGGCAGCTGCAATCTCTTGGCCCTGGAGCTACCCAAACTCCAGCATCCTTTCCTCTTCCAAAGTGGTGGGCTTGCATTGGCTCTGCTGGCTGTGCTGACTGCACAGCCTGTCTGATTTGCCTTGGCATTTTGGGAATCCTGCCATGTCACAGCACATATGGTCCCTGCAAGGCTCCACGGGCAGTGCAGCTCCTCATCTCCCTGTCCTCAGGATGGATTTCTCTCAGGCCTCTCCCACTTGTCCTTTGATCAGTGTCACCATGATGGCCACGGTTACCATTGTGGTTGGTCACAAAGGAGTTTCCTGTCCCCCCTTGAAGGCTTCCAGTCTCCTCCTGGTTAAGCCAGTGGTTTGGGATTTTAAGCTGGGGCATAGTTTTCTTTATGAAACCTTGCAAGATGTAAACACTCAGTTTTGCAAATGGTGACGTGCACAGCAGCTGGCAAAGGCTCCCAGCAGCCCTGTGAGGTATGAACCTGCTCCTGCAGCTGGAGGACAGCACGGCAAGAATGGCATTCAGCTCAGGTGCTCAGCCAAGTGCAATAGACAGTGCTTACATGGGTACATTGGTACTAAGCTGAGAAGAAATACCAGGCTTTGTGATATTTTGGTTCTCTAATAATTAGGTTTGAATTATGTTTCTCTAATCATTAGGTTACTCTGCAGGCCCTTAATGCGTGGGGAATTTCGTAGCAGGCCCTGGAAATAAACCAAGGGAATATCCTCTAGATCTTATTATCAACTGACAGCTCTTCCTAAATACTTAAACATGGTCATCTAAAGTCCCTGATTATTCCTGATTGACTGTAAGCTTGCCTTGAATGTGATTCAGGACCTCAAGGGAGGCCAGGTAAAATTAACTAATTAAAAATTATTTAAAAGCAAATAATTTTTTGTATGAATATCAAATGCTGTGGAAAGGCCAGAACACCAACGGAGTCCATGCATGCATTTCAGAGAGAAAATTCAGAGAGGATAACATTATGCAACATAATTCTGTCCTCATAGAGTCAGGAATATTCACGAATTCTCTGAGTCAGGGTTAAGGAAGGCCACCTGAATCCTTATAAAAAACTCTGCAAAATGTCTTTCTTTACAGATCTTTTGTCTTGTATTATATTTCTTTTCTTTTCTTTTCTTTTCTTTTCTTTTCTTTTCTTTTCTTTTCTTTTCTTTTCTTTTCTTTTCTTTTCTTTTCTTTTCTTTTCTTTTCTTTTCTTTTCTTTTCCTCTTTCCCTTTTCTCATTGATCTATATCTATCAAGATAAATCACCAGCAAGTGCAGCCTTGGTTTCACCCATCTAGCCTTTGCTGTTCATTACTCCTGGTAAAATCCCAGATAGGTAGCTGTGTCCAGAGCAGAAGGACCAGGCAGCTGCTGCACACTTTAACCAGTTGTTTGCTAATGATGACCAGAATTTTCAGAGGGGATTAGTATTCTGGGTGCTCTGACAGCAATGAAAGTTCTTGCATAGCTACATGATGCTCCCAGAAATTGAGCTGCTTTCCAGGGGCTTCACTGGAACACCAGAGATTAGAAAATGATTGTGAAAGGTTTTACCCAGGAAGACTTGCAATAAATAATTAATTTGCTTTTCACTGCTGAGATCACAACATGTATGTTTTTACCTGTTAAGGAGAAATGGAGAGAAAATATACTTCCCCAGTTCATGAATAATCTCATTAACCTGCTTCTGAGTTTATTTGTCTAAGAGTTAGATTTTCCAGGTCTATGTGAACAGGACATCACAGCGCATTTCTTTATCTTCGTGCAGAGAAATGTGTGCAGCAGAATGGAGGGAGCGTGGCACAAAGATCCACTCACAGCACTTCTGGATGCAGCCTGAGTTTCACCACTGTTTTTCCGGAGCCCCCTGTGGACCCCCAGTTATCCCTCTGCATCAATAACAAAAGACCCCAATTACAAACCAAGAATCTCTCACTGTGTCAATAGTTATGAAGGCTCCTAAATGATGGTGTGCAAAGAGCTCAGAGGGCCTGAATGCTGGAGGCATGGAGAGCATTGGCCATGTGGTACTTATTAAGAAAGTCAGAGAAAGATTCTGTGTTTAGTGTTCATTTGTACCAGCTGAGATGAAGACAGGCAAGCTGACTGGAGCTGTGCACTGACCCACGAAAGTGCTGTGGCCTCTGAGGAAATGCTGGGAGCCCTGGGATAGTTTGTACCATGGAGGAGACAGGCTGGCTGTACTCAGATATATTAAGGGATGTTCTGAGGAAGAGCACACATCAAACACTCTCATTAGTAAAATGACAGAAAATGCTGTTATGGCTTGAGGCTGCAGCAGGGAACGTTTAGTATAAATATTAGGAAAAAAACCTCATCATTCCAAGAAGAGTTACAGCAATTGGAACAAACTATCAGGGGACACTGTGGAATCTCTTCTAGGCTTCCAGCCATTGCTCTGGGAAGATTAAATAAATCCCAGTCCATGACAGTAGTTGGGGTGGTCTGCATGATCCCCAGCACTCCCTCCAGGCTCAAACAATCCTCTGAATGGGAGGGATGGTTTGTTCTGAGAGCCCACAGCTTGGATAATGCACTGACTGCTCTTTCAATTACACATGGCTCTCCAGGGCAGGGCCCGTGTTTCTCTCTGCCTTTGGAATGCACCCAGAACATACTAGGCAGCACCACAACATAAATAATAACAACCCACTGTCCCCATCCCAGCAGTGGAACAGCCGCTCTCTGCAGCTCCCCTCCTGTGCTGTGAGCTGCAAGGCCAGACAGTAGCCCACTCCTGCTGAGCAGTCATTTAAGAGCCAGCCCAAGGGCAAAATCCCATGGCCACAGCACAAGACGCACGTAGTTGGTGTCAGTACAGCTCTGGCAACTCTCCACCCTCTTCCCCTTCCATCTTCTCAGGCAGGTAGGGGCTCCAGGGACAGGACTGGCACTATCCTTTAGTACCTGACCTGGGAGGAATGCTGTCCTGCCTGGCAGAGGCTGTGCTGGAGAAGATGGAATGGTCGGGGGTTAGACTGGCACAAATTTACTCACCTGGCCTGTAGCAGGATGGGGATGCAGCTGCTGTGGGTGGGAGCAGTGATTGGTGGAGCAGACAGGCCTAGGAGAGGGCATAATTATGGCTTTTGGCATAATGCTCATTACTGCTGCAGAGCTGTTGTAGGTATTGCTGTCACTGTAGTGCTGCCACCTGTTCTACAGGAGCTGTCCTCTGCAGCAGGCTGAATTGTACTGAATAGACTTGAGTTCCCCACGCTAAAGCACCTCCCTTCCTGCCAGACTGTGGGGTTTTGGAAAGAAGCAGAATAGCATCTGAAGCCAGAGTTTCTCTCATTCACACCAGGAGAGCAGGAGCAGAGCAGCCAGCTGAGAAACTGGGAGGGTGCCAAGAGAGAGCATCCCCGGGGTTCCCAGCTCTCTCCTGCAGTTGTTGCACAGATGGGAAGGTGGGTTTTGCAGCACTATGAAGTCCCTTTGGCCCCATCAGCTTGGATTGATGTTCTCTTTGTTCTGCTCCATGAAGGGGCTCTTTTTCCTGCAGTAAGCAGTCCCCCAGCAGGCTGCTACCCTCAGCAGGCTGCTTCAAAGGGAAGTAAGCCTGGAAGCTGATTTGGCAGGGGAGGAAAGGAAGACTGAGAAGACACAGACACCCCCACTGACTGCCAGCTATACCTCCTTGGGTATAGGTCCTAGAAGTACTAATATGCAACATCTCCTGTTTATTTTTCATTTATTTGCTGTAACATTTGAGCAGAAAATTCATTTCAGTAGAGAGACATGCAGAAATCCCTCTCCAGTTACCAGGTTTTATCAGGTGTTCAGGATGCCACATCTGTCTAGCTGTATTGCTCCAGCATGTGTTCCCAAACTGAAAGCAGAGCAGAAAACTCTGCAGTTTTTTGGCACTACATTCCTGCTGCAGAGTGTCTGGAGATTTATAGAGCTATAGCAATAATGTTGGCCACAAAACAATACTGGCTACAGGACACACTTATGATACCTAAATAAGAACAGCTTCAAGCCAGAGAGAACATTTCCAAGGATGTCAGTAGAATCCAATTTCTTAGTTGGAGGGTGTAGAATGACTTACAGATTCTGACTCAAGTGCCAGCAGATAATTCTTAAAATCAAAGAGGTTTACAAAGGTTTACAAAGCACTGTGCCAACATGGTCCCCCCTGCAGGGATGGATGACTGGGGACAATGGCTTTGTGTTCAAAATGGAGACGATATTCCAGAGGAGAAGGTTCAGAGACATTAACTGATTTTCTTAGTGATACCAGAATGATACTTTAAGTTCAGTGAAGAGCATAGCAGAGCTTCATCTCCAGCACTGTGCTTAGACCACAGTCCTGAGTTTCTTCCTGTTTTTTTTCCCTAGCTAATACCTGGTAAGCTCCCTTGCCTGCCTTAATAAAACTACAAAGCAGGAGCCACTTTTGATGACAGACAACATCTGTTTGATATGCCAGTAACAGACAGGTAATTAGAAAAAGACAAAGAACCACAATTTAATTCTGAATTAGAGTTCACAGCTGATTCAGATTTAAAGCCAGGGTTTCCAAGATAAGAAATATTTTTCACTTTTTCACCAGGAGTTCCTCAGCCAAGCTGGAAATAGTACACAGGCTCCTTCTGGTTTCAGCTGTAGTTGTAAACCACAAAGCCCCACAGAAGAGTTAGCTGGGGATGAAGAATCCCCACAGGATTTGTGAAGAAAGGCCAGAGCACACCTGACCAGCCCAGTAGAGAGGCACCTTAGCAGCCTTGTTACCCTTACGAGGTGCAGCTTCAAGAGGCCCTGCTTCTATTTCCCCTCTCATTATTAAAGTCATCTCATGGTAGCTGACTATTTGTTAATTGTAAGCACAAAAGACTAATTGCCTAGAAACTGACGGGTGGGTGGTGGTCATGGTGAGGCTTCCAAAAGTTGTTTCTTGCCAAGGCACCATACAGCAGTTTTATCTGTAAGCATCAGAGGTGTTGTGCTTCACTCTCCAGGTTTGAATTCATTGCTGTTTTCTAGGTGATGTGAATGTGTAGTATTGATGCACGTTGTTTTAGCGCTAAGTGACCCCAGCCTTCACAGCTTCCAGATATTCAAAAAGCCTTTCTATTGAAATCCCTGCGAAAAGAAAGTGACCAAACCGTGTTTTGTGACAAACTGTAAAGAAGGAATGGATTTATGCTGCTGAAGAAGCAGGTTTTGATAGGATTTTAAGGCAGTGAAGTCCTGGGACAGATGGTTTAGGAGTGCACAGAGCCTTCAGAACTGCAAAATTCTAAGGGCAGTTGGAGATATGCTGACAAGACATGACAAAGGTAGAGCTAATCCTGTGGCATGGAAATAGGATGAGCTGGGGCTTGGGATTGGGGTGGGGTTTTATTGCTTTTGGAGCTGAAACATAAAACTGAGCTTTACAAAAGTGCTTTTTTAAAACTTACGTCACTTTTCACTGAAACCTATCTGTAGTTTACTCCTAACGTCACTGGGAGCAGAGTTAAACCAATTTTGAAAGTCTCAGAATTACTAGTCACTTCAAATGGCCACTGTCATGGGGAAGCTTTTGGCCTGGGGTAAATTTGTTCTCTCTGGAATGATTGAGTATTGCCCTGAACAGCAGATTCGTTTGTTTTCTTCTCTTCTTCCTTTTTTATTCTTTTTGTAGTTCTGAAGGATGCTTTTTGACAGATGTTAAAGTCCATCTCTTGCTTATTAATATTCCCATGCTACTCAGCAACACATTTCTGCTGCTACAGTGCTGCCTGACAGCTCACACTTGCAGTGTGTCGAGCCAAAATGTGTAGAAGTCCTGTCTGGCTCTATTCCTTCCTTATGGCCTGATTCAGAGCAAGGTTAGCTTGGCAGGGGGAGGAGGAGAGAGGAATAATTATGCCCAGACAGTATTTTTGGCAAGAGGCTTCTGTCTTCCTCCCATAAAAACTACATAAAATGTTTTTAAGAGAGCAGGAGCAAGTTTTGGGGTTTGTTTTTTTTTTTATTTTCAGGCATCTTTCTTTCTCTGGATCCTTTTCTGCAGTTGGGATTAAGCTGAGTGTGTTTTTCTGCTTCTCATCAGGAGCACCAAAGTTAAGACTGGTGTTTCCAAAATTAGGTGGGTGTTTTTGAGAGGCAGGACACTGGCTGCAAAAAACCTGACAGAGCACAGCCAGCTGACTCAGATTTTCACCTTATGCCAGGCAGAATAGAAATAGCTGAAGTATCTGGACACTTTTCAGAAATGTCAACCTTTTGAGTGACAGCTTGGAGCTGAACTGCATATGGGGAGCTGGGAGGGGAGGAAAGTCAGAGCACTGCTAAGTATAGGAGGGAAAACAAAGCAGAAAGAATAGATTCAGATGGTGCAAGAGGCGAGCTGGGAAGGGGAGCAGAGGTGCAAATTAACTTTCCTCTTCGCCCTTACTGGTGCTGGACCTGCCCACCAGTGTGAAAATCATATCTGAGACTCTCCCCCAGTTCTCTGGGTATCCAGGGCTGGGAAGATGGCTCTGGGCCATCTGATCTAATTCTGGAACAGTTCTCAGGTTTTCTCTCCTTGGCTTCCCAAGTCTGTCAGGGGAGGCACACAGGCATATATTAACCCTGGGACAAGTGCTGCTTGCCAGTCCCAGCTGTGCTTCTCTAGCAGAAATCTCCAGACTGCTGAGCCTGGCAGCTGAGGAAATACTGGTCTGACAGCACAACCCCACCTCCGGGTGCCTGGCCAGGCGAGAAATGGAAACATCACTGCAGCTGAGGCTGTGCCTTACCCTGATCTGTTTGTTTGGCTCTCCTGACTCCTGGGCAGCTCCTTCTGGGTTAGCTGCTCTTTCTGATGAGCCCTAAAGAGGGAGAAAGACCTTGAGGGCTGGCTTCCTTCCAAGCTGACCTGTCTCTTCCAAGAAATGGGAATTTTCCGTGCTGTATAAAGCAACTGGCCCTCTCCTTGTTTACAGGGTCTCTTGTGTAACTCCACGTGCTGGATTTTACAGGACATAAATAAAAAACAGGTAACAGGCTTTCATCTCCCATCTCTCTCAGCTATTGCTGTATCCACCCACATGGGGAATACCTGTTGTGTATAGCGGACAAGAGAGGAGAGGTAAAAGGAATTGGCCAAAATTAAAAGTAGTTTGAAGGGAGAGGTTACGAGGAAATTTTTTTTTTTCAAATTTCAATTTTATATGCACTCTGAGAATGGGTCTTACGATCCAACAGGCAGATAAAGTATCATAGTCCTCCTTAATATAAACATATCATATGTATGTATAATAAAGGGTGGATATGGAAGGAAGTGGGGGGAAGAAAACATAAAAATGAGAAGGAGGGAAAGGGCTGAGTGTAAACAAATTAATGAAAAAAAAAGAAGATTAAGATAATTTCTTACTTAAGATGTTGCATTTTCAGTCCTCCACTTTCTACTTGAATTTTTCTGGGGAAAAAAATTTCTGCTGAAACCTGTTATGTAAAAGGCATTTTATCACTGCCAAGTAAATACAGATTTATTTTTCTTTATATTTGTGAATATCAGCACTAAAATGATGCTATCACCCAGCCTGAAAGAATTTCCCATGCCAGGCTGATATTCAAGGGACTGAAAGCCATTTAAACACGCTGTTGATAGAAGAGATTTCTGCCAGAGTTGAAGGTGACCCATCTGTTTTTGGTAGGTGGTGGCAGGTGGGCCTGACATCTTTCCTGAAGAACAACCAGTTCCTTCCTTGTATAAAGCAGAAGAGAAGACTGCCTGGCTCAGAAGCTATAGCTGGCTGGAAACTGGAGAGGTGTGTTTATCTTTGGCTGCAAAATCCTTTTTGCCATTGCACGGGCAGCCCATGGATTAGACAGTTCCTTGTTCTAGATGCCTGAATGACTGCGAGTACCTACAGCCTTCCATGTTTTGTCACCAACTTGGAATTTGCATGGGATGGGATAGGAAGAATTACAGGTCAGCACTCTGACAGCTGTTTGATGGCCTGGGGAAATAGAATTGCTGGGCACAGTCCAGTTTCCGAAGGGTCATATGTCAGCCCTGCAGATCCTGCCATCCCAAATGACATTAATTGCACCCTTTTTGGCAGCCTCAGCAGAATGGACAGGGATGGGGGAAACCTTGAAGGTTAAAGTTGAGGTATGCTGGCAGGATGGCGTGGTGAAAGGTTGGAGTTGCTTCCTTTCTGTAGTTATTTCTGTACAAAGGAGTGCTCAGGCTCCCATGTTGCTGCTCTGGGAGTCACATTTGCTGGACTGTGAGGTGTAGGCAGGTGGCTTGGTTGATGTCTTATGTATCTGCTTTCTGAGGAGTGAAATAGGTAAAATACCTGGAGCAAAGTCAGTGTAATGCTTAGATGTCCAGACACAGGTGGGACCACTTGCTTTTGTTTTGGGGGGCAGTAGAGTGGTGGGCCCCAGTTATACATGTAAAGCAGAGGTTTGCTTTACAACCCTTTAAATGCTCACGTTTGTTTGTTCAGGGTGTGTGATGGTAAAAGGGGGAAACTCCCCACAGGCTCCATAACTAATCCATTTCCACCATTTAGCTTTGGAAGCATTCCTTCCCCTGCAGAGAGCAGTGCAATGCAGATTTAGTGCAGGTACATGCTTTACCTGCATAGGGAGCTTCCAGGACTTGTGAGCAGGTGGGAAGAGGCAATATGGACCACTAATTACATTTAAAATGTTCTGATAACTGGATGGAGTGGATGATGCATATTGTCTGTTTAAACCTTTGATCCAGGCGTTTCTGCTACAGAGAGCTGCTGAGATGAGGGGTTGGGAAGTTGCAATTGGTTTGGTCATTGCAATTTTATAAGAGGAAAGATGATGGATGACAAAAGCTTGGGCGTATTTGTTACGTGCAGAATGTGATTGTTTTCATAATGCAAACAGAGGCTTTCAAATGGGCAGTGTGAAAGATATTTGTTTCCTGTTTTAATTTGCATGAGACTCATGGGAAGAGACCATACTGCTTTGTCTTTCATTGGGATGGTATTTATTTTCCCAAATGGTGCCATGGATGAAATAAGTATCTGGGAATGCCTATACTGTGTGATGTTTGGATTTTAATCAAAATCAATTGGATTCACATATAACTTTATTCTAGAAGTCCTTAGGCTTCAAATTTGTAGCACTTATGTGCTATTTTGTACAGGTATTTGTAGTCATATGCTTAAATGATGAGGCTTGGGGTTTTTTGGTGGGGGTTTGTTGATTGGTTTGTGGGAGTTTTAGGGGTGCAAGGGGACAGGTAGTCTTCCAGGGAACAGGAAAATCTCTGTTCCACTCTTCCATTCCTTGTGTCTGAAATTTTCAAGTTGTTGTTTGCAAATTGTTTCTGCTGAAAGAAGCCATTACTTTAAAAAGTGTAAATGTTCTGCTTCAGTGTTTTCAGAATAAAATATTACAGAAATGCTGAAACAGCTTGATATTTTTGAAATTCTGTGATGAGTTGGTCTAAATTTAGAACGAAGAACAAACAGCCTCTCCTTTCTGCTATCTATTCCCATTCCCACAAAAATCACCCCTAAAAAAAACCCAGCAAGCTTTCAATATGGTTAAATAACCTGAAGAGAGAACTTTTGGAGGCATTGGAGGTATTTTTCACTTTAAGAAGCCATTAACAATTGATAATTTTTAATAACATGTTTTGAGTCAATGCAAATGGCATTTCTGTGTTGTGCTGGACTGAAGGCTTGGCAATTTGCCCAGCTGTGGTCATTGTCAGGTGGAAGTGAAACACTTCAGTAAAAGTTTTTGCAAGATTCGAGACTTGAGTACTGTGCAACTCTGCTGCTGGGAGCAGCACCATTAAACCTGAGCAAGTTTTGTGCTTTTAGGCAGATGCCTAAAAGGGTAAGATTTTGTAGACTTGGGAGAGGAGTTTAAATGGGACTGTACAAAAGACATCAAATTTGGCATTTCATGTCAGTTCATTGCTTACCTTTAGAGACATGTAGAAGGTTAGGTCTCAAATGCCTTGTTTTCCTATTTGTGGAATAAAAGTGCCACACTGAAATAACTGTGGGCCCTAAAGCAAATACCTGAAGCTCCTATGCAAACTACTCTTAACATAACTTATTTTGAACTCCCAAGCTCTAATAAATTCTTAACTCTCATCAAAAATATAATCCACTTCCTTTTTATTTTAAAATTAGGTACTTATGAGCAATCCTACGGTAATAAATCTCTATGTGCAGCAAATATTAGTCAACAAAACACTCTGTTATAGAATAGCTCCACAATAAATAGCCAGTTCATCTGTAAAATGTCATCTCAGTGATGAAGTGCAAACACCTTAGGAAGGAGGCAAATATATTGTTGGTTTTGGCCATAGTATGACTATTAGTAGTAATATATCTTTTAAAACAATCATATGTTTTGGTGCTTGAGGGGATGCAGCAAAAGCTCAATGAAACACTGTCCTTCAGTGGCTTCTTATTTCCCAGTCATCTCTGTCCTCCTTTAATGATTGCCCAGCTCTTTCAATGCTCTGTCATGGTGCTCTATTACTTTTTCCTCTATCATGTTAGTTCCAGAGACACTTGTGACCTGCCATAGGGCTCCAAATCCAGTACACTTAACCTGAGTCCCCTCAAAGTCACCCTGTGCCCAGGGCAGTGGGGTTTGATGGATGTGCTGCCATGAAACAAAATCTACCCACGCCCAGACTGCAAATATGGAACAGTGCGGTCATGCCTCAAAATAATGGTTACAATTATTTGTGTTGGAAATTTCCCACACCATATGATTCTCTTCCTCACCATAACAAACATCTTGAACCTCAGTTTGGGGTTTTATTTTATGATGTCAACAGTTCTGAACCATAAAAGTGAGGAGGTGCCAAAATCTTACACAGCAGAAGTTCCTAATATTCTCATCTGATGTGACACTCAGGCTTTAAATGCTGAGCCTGTGGTGGTTTGCCTTACGTAAAGGATTGTTTTTCACTAAATGGGGACCAGAGGAGAAGGCTGTGCTGTCTGTCACTGACAAAATGCTGTCAGATGCCTCCTGGCTCTTGGTGCAAGTTGACGTCAAACCAGTAAATATTCCAGTGAGATGGAGACATGAGCACAGAGGAAAGAATGAAAGGAGTGGGAGTGAAGGTCTCCTAGATTCAGAGAGGGCTTTTTTTCTTTGACATAGAATACAGGCAGTGCCTGATAGCAAAAATTTTGACAGAAGCAGTAGGGAGGTGTCCTGTTGTGGTGCTGCCAGTAGCTGGAGGACTACATCCAGATTGTTTTACCTTCACCTCCTTCCTTGCCAGCATACTCCACCATGGACCTGAGATTAAAACGGCTATTCTAGAGCATATTCAGCAGCAGCTGCTGAGAATTCCATCCTTGAGGAGCCCAGAATCACTGCTTGTGCTAAGGCAGGGCTAGTTCAGCAGCTGGGCTGGTGGGTAGATGCAGTCTCATGGGAGAGAGCCACAGTCGTGTTCCTTGCAGGTAACTCTGGCTGCTGTACTTGGTGCCCTCTGGGATGCTGGTGGACTCTGGCAGAATCATCTCAAGACTTGGAATCCATGTTTTAAGAAAATAAATTTTGAGAGGATCATTCTAACACTAACAAAAGCAAGGAGAAATGCCAGTGATGGGGGAAAAAACTGGTGCCAGGTCAAGATGTGCTGGTCTTCCAGGAAGAGTTTATGGATGGATCCAGGGGAGCTCCTTGTGCTGACCCATGACTCAGGGAGAGTGTTTGTGGAGGAAAGGGCAAGGAGGGAGGCTGTAGCCCTGAAGCAGTGCCAGCACCATCGGTATTTTCAGCTCCTACTGACGAGGCTGCGATCCCTGCTGGAGCCACGTGTGGGTCGCTCTCCTCCCTCCTGCCTGCACAACAGGAAAATTCCTGCTGCAGTGTCCTGGGGATGGACAGCCATGGCAGCTGGAGCGTGCCCAGGCCCACGTGGAGCGGCTCCAGCAGGAGCTCCAGCGGGCTGGCTCCAGGAGCCGTGGTGCCGCTCCATGCCACGCCAACACATTGATGGAGAGGACTAACCTTGGCTCCCAGGAAAAGATGCCATTTTCATTTCTGAGTTTTCTTTTTCGAACCTGGCTGCAGTGGGACTGGACTGACTGACATCCCCAGGGCTGAAGTTCTCCCTTCCTGCACGGTGACGCAGCTGCCCGGCCACAGTCCATGGGACAAGAGCCCATCGGAACCAGCCCGTGCAGACCGGCTGCGCTGGGGCTGCTCCCTGCAGACGCAGGGCACACAAACCAGGCATGGAAGAGAGAGCTCGCTGTGCTTCCAGGCTGAATTATAACCACGTTACAGACCATCCACTTCTTACTGAAATCAAGTCCAGTCTGAGTTTTTAAGCTGGAACAGAATGAATAGCCCACATCTTTGGGGAGTGTGTGCCAGCCAATGGCTTAAAAACCAAAGTAATAAAAAAACCCGCAACCCAAAACATAGCCAAAGAACTCTAAAGGTACTCTGCTTTGTGTCCAGAGACTGAAACATAATTTGAAGTGACTTGCTCAAAATCCCTTCATGGTGTGGGCAGCTAAAGCCATTGGGTATTTTGTTTACTTGTCTATAGAACACGTTTCTGTTGCGTCCTGGCACCGTGTGCTGCTGCTTGTTTAAACACGCCTGGGAGGAGAGCCAGTGTGAAAACACTCTTTGAATCAATAAATGCAGTTGTAAAATTGAGCAAACACTCCAGATAGGAACAGTTCAGGATCTTCAGGATCAAGATGTGATTTGAGTTTTTTGTTTGTTTGTTTGTTTGCTGTGGGTCTTTTTGTTTGGGGTGCAGTTTTTTTGGTGAACTGGGAACCTCTTTATCTTCCATGGTGATCGGGAAAATATGCCTAACCATGGATGGAAACAAGCTGAGGGAAACAAGACTGAAGAACACATTTGGTGTCTTGGACCTGTTTTTATTAGATTCAGTGCTGCTGTTTGATAAATTAGTTAACTAGCAGAAGTATTACTACATTATTACTTTTTTTAAAAGTGGTTTGCAAATTCTTAATATAAATTTTCAAAGCTTCTGAGGAAAAAATATATTAAAGATTTTATTTTGGTAAAAGCAGTTTGCACTCTTTGAAAATGAACTGTTTTAAAACTGATTAATTTTTAGAGCATCCTGAAGTAAATTTGTCTTGTGCCATTTTTACTGAAATTATTTTATTGATTACTTGTTATCTATTTATTTATATACAGTCTTTACTCATTGATAGCAATTCTAATGTAAACTACTAATGTATGGCAAAGCTTCTTTCAAAGATTTCACAATATTTTTCAGGATGAAACTTCAAACCACTGAAATACGGGTAATTTCAAGTTTTACCAATTCTAAATTAGGGACATTGTGAGAAGGATTTTGAATCTGTGAAGCCTTCCACAGTGAAAAGGGCCACTTCTTAGAGAAATCTGAATTTTTTCCAATGCACTAAGGTTTGTTCTGTGTTGAATTCACATTTTCCCATACTGAGATTTAGATGTAAAAAAATAGGAATGCAAAGTAGAGGAAAATCAGGAGTAGTGCAAAGTTTCTGCAAACAAGCTGCTATGTATGACACAGAGCTACCCAAAACCCAAAAACCAGTGCAAGACTTAGAGCCGGATAACAAGATTTTGGAGCTGAAAAATTCCTTCCAATTTTCTCCTACTTCATCCACAGGAAGGGGTTGGGTGTTGTGTGTTTTCACACCCACATGAGGAGAGCACAGGCCAGGTCTTTATGTGCAACATGGATAACAACCTGGGAAATGAAACAGGGTGAAGAAAAGTGTTACCTATATCATTGGTACTGAATGGTCATCAAAATGCAAAATCCAGCCAGGCAGCTTGATTTCCCCACAGCCAAGCATTCTCCTTTGCATTTTGCATAAATAAAGAAAAAATGTAAATTCCCTGTCCATAAACAGCACCTTATTCTAAGAATGAGAACACCTTGGTCATCTGACAGTGGGAGCTGGAAGGTGTCCAACCCAGTTGGTGCCTCTCCTGTGGAGTGTAGCACTGCTACAATACAACGTGTTTTGGAAATAGCTCTTGATTAACAGTGTTTGGTGGAGTGGAAGCAAAAATAATTAGAAAATATTTTAAAGCTCCTTCTGAATATAATCCACAGGCAATGATTTTAAGCAACCTGTCAGCTTCAACCATCTCACAGATGACTCAGACAAGGGTGAGTTCAAGGGTAGTGATATCAGTGCAGCACCTGGTTCTGCTGTTAGAATGAGGAGGAGCTTGCTCTGTCTTTAAACAAGCATGTGCTTTTTCCTGGGAGATGTAACTTGTCTCTTCAGCTTGTTATAAATGAGCACAAAGAGGCATTTAGCATGAGATCCCCAGGTGGTGAAAATAAAACCATGTCTGTGCTGATTCTTCTCAGCTACATGAGTACCCCAGCCCATGGTCTGGGCTTTGCAGAAGCACTGTCATGAGTCAGGTGGTGTTTCTGTGCACACAGGTTTAGGCATTCATGGACAGCTCTCTCTGTGTGTGTGTGTGTGTGTGTGTGTGTGTGTGAACAACTCTGAAATCCAAAGCCATATTTTGGAAACTGTAAAGGTTTTATCCCAGAGCAATCATAGAGAGTGGTCAAAGCTGCTCTGTGTATTCTGGGAGAAGGAGGGGAAGCCCAGGAAACAGCCACACTCATGAGGGTCCTCAGCCATAAAGATTTGGATATAACTCCATCTTTCTGCACCCTGACTGCTTCTAGGAGCAACTGATGACTCTTATGTAGCTTGGGAGTAGAAGGCTCTTGCTGCATCTTGAAGTGCTGTGAAGCCCCACATTATGCATCAGAAGTACGCTTTCCTCTTATGCTGTCTCTATAGGCTGAGTAGCTTTGGTTGATCCTGACGTGGTGAGTGTTGGCTTTTTCTGCTTCCTTCCTCTTCTAAAAGATTCTGTGGGTGCAATTGTCAGCACACTGGTTGTGAGGGCCTGTGTGAGTGGGTGCTGCACACTGGTGCCTTTCAACACAAGCGTGAGTGTGCACAAGGGGAGATGCTCTTGTCATGAAACACTGGCAGGAGACACGATGAGGCTGCTTGGGGAAACAGCTACCAGAGATACTGTGGTTGCATCACCAATGCCCAGTATGAGATCTTGGGAGATGCTGAGCTCTGTAGGGTTTCTTCCTTGTGTGCAATTTCCATTTTCGCTTGGTTTTATTTATACATCCCATTTCATGGTGGCTGCCACATAATAAAGGTGTAGTCTCCTGTACTATTCCTTGGTATTCAAAGTAATTTGATGCCTGCTCATATTTTTATTTATTCCATTGGTTACTGCTTCTCAGAGTCGTGTGGACTGCTGTATTTGCCTAAACCCACCAAGTTATACTTGATCCTGTGGGCATCCTGGTTTATTGTGTATGAGATTGCATAAGGTTGGTGTATGGCTTGTGTATTGTTTGGTCTACAGAACAAACACTGCAATTATGGAAATAGATCAGTTTATCTGCCTTTTCACCTTGCAAGGCTGTAACATTGTGGCAGTTCTTCCTCTGTCTCATGCAATGTAGTCTCTAAGTACTGTCTGGTCAGAGAGAGCTTTAAACACAGAAATCTGCTCTTCAAACTAGCTTTTAGCAGCCTGGAGCATAGGATCATTTTCAAATATGCAGTGACTGTAATCAGTTCCACGGCAGTTAAATATCTGCTTTTTATGCCTAAGCTGTGAGGAAAGGCTGGGAGGGAACTGCCAGCTGGTGATTCGGTAAATGGTCCCAAACACGCCTTAGATGCTCCTGTTGTTAGCACCTGGCTCAAAATTAGATGTCTTCACACAGTGACCTATGACTTGTATGCCCTGCCATATTTTTACCTTCAGAGACAAGCATAAGAAGTTGTGCCTAAAGGTTTCCAAGAGGGCTTAGTCACTGGAGTGCTTGAATGGAGCCCTGCTGACATTTGTTCTGCTTTCTTTTCCAAGGCAGAAGACATGTTACCTTCAGTCAAACAAGCCTCTGGCTTATTCTCCTCCACCTGTTTCATTACCATGTAAAGTAACTAACATCTTCAATAATGCTGGCAAAGCAGCCTGAGGGGAGCTAAGTTACTGAGAAAATGCCCCCTAAAGCTCCTCTCCACTTCTGGATCCTGCAGATACAAACACAAAGAATCTGTTAGAAGATGTGCAGGTTTGAGACTGACTCTTCTCTAGTAATATCCATATTAACTTCCGTGCTCTGATCTCACTCTCGAGAAAATTGGAGATGCATTTCTCACCCTCACTGCAATCTTCTGCTTGTCCTGTTCTTCCTCTGCCTGTTGCCAGTTTAGGCTGCAAGCATTTGAGGCACAGTTTGTCCACATGATATGTTTGTGTAACACCCTGGCCTGTGGTTACATGTCCACATCTGTGCCCAATCTGCAGAGGATATTGGTCTGTTATAGCTCCCAGCTGCTGGCCTGGCTTCCCACCTCAAGCTGCAGAGAATCCTGCTTTTATTGCTCTGCTGGTCCCTGTTTCAATCCTGATACTTGCCAAGATGGCATCTGCCATATTTGTGCAGAGCAGTACAAAACTGGCCCTGATAACTGCAAGAAATGTTACAGCAACTAAAATAAGAAGAAAAGTAGAAAGTGAGAGTCCAGCCTGGGAGGCCTGACTTTGCTATAAGTCACTGATGGGAGTGTGCATCATCTGCTCTGCCAAATGGTAGTTTTCCGGCATCCTTCACTACTCTTTTTCTTCCCCCCTTATCAGTGTTACACTGCATTTATAGGAATTCCCTCCCCTTGCTCCTGATGCTTTCAGACATCAGCTCATCCCCAGCCCCTTCTGATGGGCAGCTCCTTTTATGTTTGCCCTCTCAGCCTTACCATTTCAACAGAGCAGAATGCCAGTGTTGGTTTTCTCACTGGGAGTGACTCAGAAAGGGGATTTGTGTGTGGCTGGATGCCAGGGAAGAAAACACACTGTCAATGTACATTAGTGCAGTGCCAAGCCCTTTCTGGGCACAGTAACTTTCCTCTCAAGGCTGCTGCATGCCAGGAGGGGCAGACACACTGAACAGGGGAGAAGAAGAAAAATGGGGGCAGCTCATGCTAAAAACTGACCTGGCAAACTTGGATAACTACCTGCCCTGCTTCTGGCACTTGGAAGGTGCTTCTCTAGAAAATAAATAAAGTTCTTTGGTGTTGTCTGATGATTGTTCATGTTCCACCTGGTAAATGCCATGCCTGCAGATTTCATTAAAAAATACCTTTATTATCTTGTACGTGTACACTTGGAATTGCTTTAGGTGAAGATAGGTTAAATTACTCAGATAAGAAAAAGATATTTTATGGTGGTAAAAGGCTGTTTCTCCAAGTGCAGTTCTGTGCCCCTGTCACACAGCCTTTGAGATTACAGAGAGGGTGGGTGGGAACAGGAGGAAGGGAATGAAGGCTGGAAGCAGTGATCTGCAGGACAATCAAAGCATGGGAATTTTGGCGGGTGTCTGTGACAGATTTTTACCCTCCCTGTAATTTCCACATTCAGAACCCTCTGCTGGGATCCTGATTACGTTCTAATGTTGTGTAATGTAGTGTAGTTTCTTACTGGGAGATGTGTATTTAAAGAGCAAGGTAATTCATCTTGGAACCACCTGTTACCGTTATATGGACACCTGGTCTTACCTGCTGGGGGACCTGAGATCAGTGAGTTGTGGGAAGCACAGCTGAGTTTAATACTGAGCTTTCTTTGGGGCTAGTCCATTCAAATTCAGGTCTCAGGTGTTTGGCACTCAGGGCCAAATTCAGGTACTCTTGTAAACACTGTTTAGTGCCTTCCCTTCTCAGACAAGGGAATGTTCTGTGTGTGTGACATGGCCAAGCCTCCCACCTGCACATAATACACAGCAGGGACAGCACTGACAGCCCCAAGTGAACAATTATCAGGAAAAGGACATGTTTCTGGAATAGAATCAACTGGTATTTCCAAAGGTATCATTTGTAGTGTTACAGATGTGAGAAAGACAAGGCCAGGAAGGAGAAGATATTTTTCACTGAGCTCTGCTGGGAAAGAGACAGGGAGGAAAATGGGGCTGTTCATTGGTGCCTTATGGCTCACAGACAGCAGAAGTGAGGCTCTATGCTCAGACTTTGATTTTTTCTCACCTGCACCATGAAGACATATAATCTTGGACCAGTTGGTGAACCTGAGCTTGCACATCTTGAGAAAACCATATCCTAACATTTGCCAGCTTCAGGAATGAATAAACTGAATTATGTTTTCAAAGTTCTTAAAAACCCTCAGGAGGGAAACTGCCATGAACATTCCTAAATAGAGTACTTTGGTAGGGGAGTGTGTGTGAAATGGGTTTGCTTAGCAAACAAACATAATGACAGGTAGTCTGTCATGTCCAGCAAATAGAGTAGAAAAAGAAAGCAATTTTAGTACCAATGGATCTTAGTGGTGTAGACTGTGAGGTACCAATGCTGTCCATGTAGAGAGAGACCTGAAGAGAGGGATGACTTCACTTGCCTTCTGCAAGAATGGTAGGGATGGGGTGTGTGCCAGCTTGGAGGAGATGTCCTCTGGAGGAGACAGGGGATGCTCCACACTAAGCCAGCAGGCTGGGGACAGGAGTGGGACTGACAGGACAAAAGAAGCTGTGCATCTGAGCACCTCAGATTCTTACAGATCAAGAGAAGCATAATAATTGTAAATAGCAGATTCTCAGTTGCTTCATACAGCTGTGAATACTTGTCTCTGAAACCAGCCATGAGATGAAAATGTGTGAGAAACAACAGTTTTCCAAAACTGTTCTCCAACTCATGCAGAGAGGAAATACACAGTGTGTTTTAGAATCTGGCTGAAGGAAATGTTCTTAACTTTTTCCTGCCTTTTCCCCTAGTGGCTTCTTTCCTTAACATCGCAGCCTTTTAAGAAAAACTCATGTTCTAATGTAAAAAAATATAGTTGCTCTCTATTTTTAGAAATTACATAAACAAGTCTAATAACCAGGGAATTATGGTGATCAGGAAGCTCAAATTGGCTTTGGACATCAAGCAGAAATAGATGTGGACTTAACCAATGAAAGATCCCATAAAGAGCATTTCTTTTCCTTTTTTCTTTTTTCCTGGAACTATTACAACTTCAGGAGTTTGGGATCATGTATAAATAAACCTGGCCAGCAGACTTGGCCAGAGGTTTGGAAATATCATTTCTTGCACTTTTTAAAAAGAATTACTAAAATTAAGAATTAGAAGTTTTACTGATAGCTGTAAAACATTAATGTGTGAATTTTTTTTATTTTGAATCTTCTCAAATACAAAGCTAGAGTTCAGTAGTCATTGGCAAAACAAGTCCCATTCTGAGAAGAAAAAAAGAAAGCATTAAAAAAATAATCCTTGAGGGATAAACAATTGGAACAAGAGTAGTCAGATGATAAAAATGAGGCAAAAGCAATATGTGAGCTGGCTTTTGGTGAAGAGTTTCCTAATTGCTGGCTTCTTGGTCTATCTAAACTCAAGGAGCTTCAATGCTGGAGGCATTTAAAGCCAGACTGCCAAAGCATTGGAGAGCAAATAAATACGGTGCAGGGTTTAGAGGGAGGACGGATGCTGCAGGAACCCACAGAGGTTCCTCCATTTTTAAGCTGGCATCAGAGACCTGCTCCTTGGTGCACCTTTTCTCAACTTCAGCAAAAGGCTGGGGTGAGTGGGATGCTCACCAGCCAGAAGGCCTCTTGTCTTACCTGGTAAAGGAAAGGTCCTTTGAGTGCATTAAACTCTTGGCTTGCAGGACTATGGATTCTAGCTTGACAGGGATACTGGTCTGTAGGAGGTAGTAAAGCACGCACTGTATAAAAAGGCTCCTGTCTGTGCAGCCACAGATAAAATGTGATGGAAGACACCAACCAGCAGGAATCCCAAAAGCAGCAGGAGGGCTGGGTTGCAGTAGGACCTAGGCTGTGTTACACCAAGTATATGTGCAGACACTGGAAAGCTGGAATAAAGCCCTGGCCCCAAACTAGGAAGCCCAGGGATGAATTCTGCTTTCCCACATCCTGTAATATGCTTTCGGCCACAAAATTACTGGCTGAAATAGGAACAGAAGCCAGTCAATTCTCTGTCTATTGTCCCCTTAGCTGGTTTATTTTGTTGGAGTTGTTTTTGTGGCAGGCCCAACTTGAGATGTTTTCACAGTATTTGGTATGTGAGGTTTTATAGGTGGGATTTTTAGGCAAGCACCTGATTTTTAGGTTTTAAAAGGGCCTCAGAGGCTTCTAGGTGGATCTGTGGTGTAAGGATTTAAAGCATGTATGACAGCAGAGACCTGTGTACTTAAGGCAGTTGATGGATACAAGCACACACTGAGCTTCTGAGTCCTGAGTGGGACTGAGGTACAGCTCAACTGACTCCTAGATGAGGAAGAGACTATTTATACATATGCAGTGGAAAAGAATAGATTGTACTGTATGTAACAGCTCTGCAAAATATTTGAGATATAAATATAGTCATTCCATTGGGTCCTTCCTCCGAATGACAGCTCCCTGGTGAAAGCTGTGTTCATGTCAGGGTCTGCAGATCAAACTCATACACAGAAAGGTTAGACCAAGGTTGCATTTGGAAAGAAAGTTCCTATGTGGACACTTTCAAAAAGACCAAATCAGGTAGAGGCTCCTTCTCTTTAGCTAGTATTCAGAAATACCTGGAGAGAAGTATATTGTGTACATTCAATGGATTGAGACAAAAGGACAATGCCAAGAGCATCTCTATCTTTTTTACAAAGGGGCCTGGCCTGGCTGAAAGGGTCCATTGGTAATGCAAGTGACTTCACTTTAATGTCCCTTGGTGATTCCACATCTCTGGCCAGCTGATATGTGTTCCCTCAAATGCAGACACAACCTTGAGTGATGGACTAACTTGTTTAAAGATGCTCTGCCAGTAGGTAGGAAAGGACCTCATGGCAGTTGGTGCTCTTAAACTGGCCCTTTGTTGCAAAGGCATCCTCAGGTGAGGATGAGCTTCTGATTCATCTTTTATGCCTCCAGTATTCACTACAGTGTTTGTGCAAGAAACTCCAAGCCCATGGAATCAGCCGTGCCAAACACCCTCCAAGGAATGGCGCTTCCCAGGCTTTTACTTTTTAAAAACCCAAATCCACTTTTGACTTTTTCCCCCTCCTTATGGAATTCCACCTTTCTCGGTAAGGTTTTTAGCTGAGAATGCGAGTGATGAGTGGGCAGCAGTACCCAGCCCCACTGGCTTCAGAACCAGTGTCTTGCTGGGCCATGGATACCCTCTAGAGGGCATTGGTCACACACCCCTCCACGCACCTGCCCGCGGAGGCAGAGACCCAAGCGTGGCCTTCCAGATTCTGCAGTGGTTGGCCAGAAGTGGAAAAGAGAGTTTTGTGGCTTACATGTCTTGAAAGGTGCCAGGCAAGCTGAATTTCATCTCTTAACGGGTATAATACAGATAAAGTGTGAGGCTTTGGGACCTCTCAGCTTTTCTCCAAAAAGAAATTGCAAACCCAATGAAGCACATTAGGTGATGTGGCTCTGTTAGAGTAGAAGCTAAGTTTTTCAAGAACCTGTGTTTTATTTCTGCAATGTGTGTGCAACATGAGTTGTCATCTGTGTGCTACTCTTTATGCTAAGCAGAGCAAGAAGTCCCAGGGTGACCAGCACAGAACTGCTGAGTCCGGCTATAAATTTGAGTATCTCTTCAAATTTGAGT
Source organism: Brachypodius melanocephalos (assembly GCA_013398615.1). NCBI lineage: Eukaryota > Metazoa > Chordata > Aves > Passeriformes > Pycnonotidae > Brachypodius > Brachypodius melanocephalos. Next base: position 1,928,066 of record VZSR01001459.1, read on the forward strand.
ACCTCTTTCATACCTAGTCATAAGGAGATGATAGATTCCTCATGAACTCAGATGCTCAGTTGCTGAAGAGGTTTTGAAGACCTTGGTATGTACTTGATCCAAGATTAAGGAAACTGAATAGGTGCACCTTCCTAATAACAGCAGGATCCTTGGCTTCTGCCCTTGTTAGAGAGTAGGACCATGGTGTATTTATACAACATCAGCATAAACAGTATTTCAAACCCCATAAAAGTCAGTAGGCATCCTTGCTTCACTAAGTACTTTAGTGAGAGTGTGCTTCAATCAGTACCAGGGTCAGAACACACCTGAATTTTCAGATATTCTAATTGCTGCTTTCATTTTATTGAATTTCTGAACCCGCCTTCCCTCTACATCTAACCAGTGAAGCACAGGAATGTAGTACAGGAAGTCCTAAACAAGACAGGCCAGTGAGCAGAAGATGAGCATCCCCTCTCCAAAGCACAAATATTTGAGATGGACACAAGGAATTCTGTAGATAACAGTAGTACAGCCAGGCTGAAGGTGGGAATTAAATTCTTATTCATAGGATCTAAAGCATCCAAAGTTACAACCTCACTAACTTTTTCTGACATATATTGCTTATTTCTGAATTATTATCCCTGTGTCTAACTCTTGGTTTTGGAGAAGAGGAAGATAATTTTATTTTTACTGCAGACAAATGCTCATGGTATCAGTAAAGACTTTGATTGTTCTTGCTTCCCCCATGGGTACATGACCCTGCCAGCTTTCCCTGTGCTATTGTCTAGTCTGTACAGCTCTCCCATGTCCTCTGGGATCTGTCTTCACCTTGACCTGTGCTGGCCTTTCCTTCATGCCTTTGTGTGTCAGAATGTCTCACATTTTCATTGCCTATTTCTAGACTCTTTCCAGGTTTGCCACAGGGTTGAAACATGATGTTTTGGGCAGAACAAACTGTTGCTAAGAATAGAAGCTTCACTATTTAATACAGTGATGAACTGAACTCGACTGCTGGGCAGCAAAGAACCAAGCAAAGAGAGATGCCAGCAGTTTCAGTAGTTCTTATCAGCTCTAATTACTGCTATCTCTTTATATCCAGATGGATCAATTTGGCCCCCAAGCCAAAACTATTCTTTGCATAATCCAGATGAAGGCAATGAAGTTGTGCCTTGGATGAATCTCACGCCTCAATGCAGACTGCTCTGCAGCTGGCAAGGTCTGTCTATTTGTCTTGCATGTTGGCCTTGTCTCTATCAAAACACATGGCTGGATCCAGCTCATTTTTTAATGGAGAAGGCTGGAAAAGGTTTAGGTCACTATTGAGAGTGTACATTATGGACTCCTGAGAATTCTGGAGAGAAGACTTGATGGAAAGGGAAGGATTGCTGTTGTGGGAGTCATTGTTATCTCACATGGGGAAAGCAGGGTGGGAGTGCACCTGCCAGTCTGACGTCTGACTTGGGATGTGAAAGGGAGGAAGGAATGTGAAATTGTGTGGTGGTTTGGGGCAACTGAGATGTATAATGATTGCAGATGACAGCAGTTGCATTTTCCTAGCAGATAAGCCAGTTCCAGATTGTTGGGTGAGTGTGCAAAGACAGTGGCTAGTCTGATTTTCAATTCTTTAAATGTCTCACTTCCTCTCCAAATTTTATTCCATCTACCAAGTATGTATTTTGAAGGAGCCATCCCGTCCAGAGGAGAAGTAGCTGGGCAACCTGTTGAAGTCCTGCCAGAGCTTGCAAAGACAGTTCTTTCTCACTTCTGACCTCACAGTCCTTCCATAGGGGTGGACCAGGAAAGTATTTGACCTCCATTCTCCTGCTAACAATGGCTGTGCTCTGTTAATTCTCTCTTGAGTGACAATCATTCCCTAATGGGAACATTTTTGTGATTAAGGCCAGCCTAATCTAGCTGAAGTTTGCTGCTTTAACATATGGATATTTTGAATTGCAGATCCCTTACATGGTATAAGTTGACATGGTAGTATCCAAGCCACACTGTGGATCTAGTCCATCAGTTTTAGTCGTTGCCCCTCGGATTTATCTCCATTTACAAGATATCTGTGAATTTTACTCTTGACTTTCAGAAGCTGGCTTTGGTTTCACAGAATGGGTAAATTTGGAAGGGACCACAAGGTGTCATCTGGACCTACCTCCCTGCTCAAGCAGCGTCATCGCAGAGCATGTAGCACAGGAATATGTCCAGACAGTTCTGGAATATCTCCACTGAGGGAAACTCTACAACCCCTCTGGGCAATCTGTTACAGTGCATGGTAATCCCACAGTAAGGAAGTTCCTGCTCATGTTCAGGTTCCTGCTCCTGTTCATCAGTTTCTGTCTCTTGTCCCGTTGCTTGGCACAATGGAGCAGAGCCTGGTCCATCCTCTTGACACCCTCACGGCAGACACTGACAGGCATTTGTGAGGTTCCCTTTGTCATCTCTTCTCCAGGCTGAACAGGCCCTGCTCCTTCAGCCTTTCCTCATAAGAGAGTTGGTCTTGTCCCCTCATCATCTTTGTCACCTTCCCCTTGTCTCACTCCAGGAGCTCCATGTCGCTCTTGTGCTGAGGAGCCCAGAGCTGGACACTCCAGTTGTGGCCTCGCCAGGACTGAGGAAAGGGGCAGGATCACCTTCCTCAACCTGCTGCCAATGCTCTTGCTGATGCATCCCAGGATCCCATTGGTCTTCTTGGCCCCCAGGGCACTGCTGGCTCATGGATAGCTCTGTGTCCATCGGTTCCTTCTCCCCAGAGTTGCTTCCCAGCAGGTCAGCTCCAGCCTGTGCTGGTGTCTGGGAGTTCTCTTCCCCAGGTGCAGGATCTGCATTTGCCTTTGTTGAACTTCAGGCAGTTCTCCTCTGCCAGTCTCGCCAACCTGTCAAGGTCCTTCTGAAGGGCTGCACGGCAAACACCAACATCCTACAATCTCAATAGTTGTTTTCTCATGGTTTCTTTGTGAAACTGCAAAGTCGACACCCTCCTAGGACCATCTATCAACAGCAGCTGTAAAATTAGAGTAGAAAAGGAGCTAGTCCCCTTGCTAAAAGCTACAGCCTCTTTCCCACACTTTCACTCTTGCTAAACAGTGGGCTTTTCTATGCCTAGGATTTCATTTCTACTTGGTCTCTTGTAGTAAATGTGGCCAAAAATAATTGCAGGTCATTCATTATTTCACAGGACTTTAGAAGAAACCCTTGCTTGAGGACCAGATCCTATTTTCAGACACCAGCCCATGCTGTCTGTGGACAGGGGTACTGGAAGTGGAGAGACACTTGACTCCAGAGCAGTACCTGGTACCACTGCTGGATGTGGAAGTGCTTGTCTGCAGGAAAGGGAGGAATGACACCCATGGCCTATAGAGGGTGGCTCTGCCCTCTCTTGCCCACCTGGATGATGCAGGGTAACTTCTGAGGTGTAGGACAGTAACACTGGCTGAGTTCAGATAACTGGAAATGCACCTGTCCTGTCCCACAAGAGGACCACCTTTGGTGCTGAATCTCCATTTCCCTTTGGAAAAATGCACCCCTCCATGCTATTGTCTTGGCTTGTGCCTGGATTATTTTTCTGTTTGTACCCAACTTTTGGGGGATGGGAAGGGGGAAAAAGAAGAGCTAATCACCAAACCAGCTCCTACCCCCACCTAACTACTTTTTGCTTTTAAGGAAATGAAGTCATTTATGTGCAGAGGTAATCCAGAATTGTGAGCTCCTGCCAAGACATTTATTTACACAAAGCTTAAGGGAGGTGATATTTGTCTGTACCCAAAGCTTGAGCAGCTACCTTACATTAGAAGAAAGGTGGCAAACCTTTCTTTCAGTGCTGATACCATCAAGACAAAAGCTCATCACCAGCAAAACCAATATTCCTTGTCACCCTGGCAGCACACAGGGCAGTCTGTACTCACCCAGACTTGTTGCTGCAAGTAATGCTATGAATTGTTGTCCAGATGAGATGGAAAAGTATTTAAAAACACCTTTTGAACTGTTTCCCTTCCATTCTGGCTAGTTTTTTCAGTATGACTATTTTTGTTTAAAATGGGAAAAAAAAAAAAAAAAGGAGAAAAAAAAAAAAGAGCACAAGGGAGAGAAATCAAAACAAAGAGAAAGTTCTGTTGCACTGGGAGTATGAGCAGGACTGTTGACTTTCTGCCTGAGTCCTGTATTTTATAACCATGAGAAATTATTCCTTTTAACCATTGCTTGTCGTGATGTATGGGAGCAATGAAATAGGAAATGTGCTGCAGTGCCTAAACAGACATTTGATATATTTTAAAGACTTTTGGTAACTTGCTAGAAATCTTTTGCTCTCTTTGGGTTACATTTTTTTTTCGGGGTTTTTTTTTAGGTTGTTTTGTTTTGTTTTGTTTTTTGTTGTTTTTTTTTTTTTTAAATTGGCAAATAACGGGAAAATGAGATCTACACAATTATGGTTGTTCTTACTGCTTTTTTAGTTTTTTATCACTGCTGTAATCAGAGCCTGGAAAACTAACGTGTTTTAACAGCATCTTTCTTGATCTTTATTAGCTGTTTTATTTGCCAGGTACTTTATTTGTTCAAGTACTTTACAACTGAACTTAAGAAATTATTGATGTCCTCCTAGTGTTACCACAGGGAGAGAGCTATAGTGTGGCATCAAAGACCTAGGGGTTAAGTTTTATGGGGTGCCACTGGCAAGTGAAAATCACTAACCAAAACTTTTGTTTCACCAGTCCAATCAATTTTAGTGGAATCCAGCATAACCTCTAGAGAAGCTGCTGGAATTAAGGAATTCATCAAAATGAGAAGAAATATATGGTGGGCCTTTACTAATTGCCTTTGTTCTTAGACTTCACCCTATGGGCTCAAGCAGTCAGTAAAGACCCAAGATCTTTGCCTGTTCAAGGAAAAAAAACAAACAAAACCAAAACTAGATGCAGCACTGAAGTGAGGAAAAACTGTGACTGAAGTTTCCTCTGGACACCAAGACTTGGAAGACAAATTACACAGCAACTCTGAGGCCAAATAATAAACTATATTCCCTTGCTGACCTCAGCTTCTCAAAGTCATCTCTCCGCATAAACAACTTCAGGAAAAGCCACTTGCCCAATAGGAGTCTGTGCTTACTAAATCAGCATCTGCCCTCGTGCCCATTGCTTCCTTTTTGGTAAATTGAGGAACAAAATGCTTTGGAAAAAGCTCTTTGTTGGAAGCTGAAGTTGCCTGGAAAAGGCAATAGAAGTTCATTCTCAGTGCTTGAGATGTGCAAACTACTCTGTACTTCATAAATGTAGCACATTTATTTCCAGCACTTCCTTGTGCCAGGCTCATTTTCCTAGCTCATCTACATGACCCTATGTCTGCAGATTCTGTAAAGGCAAAACGCGTCATTTAGGAAGTGGAGTTTGCTTCTCTAGAGGAAGTAAGAGTTGATTTTACAACTTTAGTGTCACCCACCATATAGTTTGTTCGCATATGAAGACAGCTGGAAAACACTGAAGTAGCTGTGCAAAAGATAGCATGAGAATGCTATTGCCAAAATATATGGTCACATCCTCAGAGACTTTTCTTTATTCTTCCTCTCCATTCACCCTAATGGCTGAAAAAATAGTTTCCAAATTTTTTTTTTTTCAAAATGTGCAGTATTTAATTGAGTGTTATTCTGATAAAAATGTCAACTATATACAGTAGAACTTCACAAGAAAAGAATGGCACTGAAATTAGGGAATGTTCAGCAGACATTTTTTGCCAAAGAAAACTTTATTAAGCAGGAAAAATTGTTTCTCATCAGAATAGGATGCAAAATTTGAAATTTTGACCTATATAGTAGAAAAATATTTTGAAGAGGTTTTCAAATAAGAAACAACATAAAACATCAACATTGCCTACCAAAATAATGGTGTCCAATATGTCAAAGTAACATTTTAAATTTTGAATTGACATTTTGAAATGAAAAACACTTCCTATTGAGATGCTGGTTTTTTACTTCAAAGAGGTCTCAATTGAAAAAAATAATAAAAAATTATATTTTTCCTTTAGAAAAAATTTAGTCCAGCCTGACCTTTGCTCTCTGAGGAAACATGTTTTAGTCTGAAACCTTCAAATAGTGTTAGGTAGGATGCAGTAAACCACATTTTCAGCTTGCTCTAGTGTTTGTAAGTGGAGTTTTCTTTTTTCCTTACAGCATTCTGAATTTCCTTAGTATTCGGAAATGATCTTCTTTCCAGAGTTACCACAGCTTGCAACAAAGAAGTTTTATTCAAATGTTCTTGTGAAACTTTTGCTATTTTTCTTTCATTTGTCACAAACTAAATCAAGTTTTATTATAAGCTAAATGTCTATGCTTTGCTGCTCTTAAAACAAGCTGTTATAAAGTTTTTAAAAAGGAAATAGGGAACAGAATCTCCAGATGATAAATACAAGTAGTGCCTAGTGGAAAAAGTCAACGGGAGGGGGAAGAGGAAATAGCTGTAAAAACACTTTTTGAACAAATAGCTGTGCTTTAACTTTGTATTGAAAAGTTGCCTGGATACACTGGAAGAACAGGCATCCTTCTATATATATATTAGATAGTTTAATGTTTACTGCTGAAACTTGGAATGTAACTCCAAGCACTATTTACAAATGTTTGGGATGAAGTAGTTCCAGAAAACCAAACAAAGAGAGGAGGGAGGGAAATTAACCCAAACTTGCTGTTTCTGTTTTCATCATCATGTTGCTATGTATAATCTAAAATAGCAGGTAGTAGCTTATGTAACAGAGCTGGAGGAAAGGGGAAAGTTATAGGAGCTGTTGTGGAGCTGGACTAGTGCAAGGAAAGGTCCATGGCAGGCGAGCCTGGGAGAAGTTCTCAGAGGAGAGTGGGAGAAAACATTCAGGTGATGTAAGAGAGAGAGAGATTTGTGTAGGAAGACTCCTGGTCTGGGTTTGTGATGCGTTTATGGAAGTACACACTGTCCTGGACTAGGACTTAGAAGCCTCCTATCTGCTCCTGCTTGGCCATTCCCTCTATCCCAAGCACCAGTGACGTGATGAGTCCTGTTTGTCACATGTCACCTGCTCTACCTTTGTGTCCCTTGCAGGGATGGATTGTGTGGGCCATGTTAGAGTTGAGATATGTGCATATAATGCATATTTGTATAATCCTCTGTACTTAGGGCTGTTCAAGCTGCTGAAAGAGTTATGTTTTGGATCAGCAAGGGGGAGGTTTGTAGGCCTTTAGTTCCTGGGAGGTTTATCTCTGTTTCTGGTTCCAGAGAGTGCTCATGCTCTGTGGTGTAAAAAGGATACCCCAGTTGATCCAGAAAGCAGATTATATAATGTTTTGAAGGCAGAAGGGAATAGTCCTGCAATTTAGATCTAGGGCATGGTTCTTTATTCTTTTTTTTTTTTTCTTTCTTTCTTTCTTTCTTTTTTGTGGATGCATTGAATCTCTTTAGCTATGTTCTGCTGTGATTGTATCTAACCACAGAGTAGTGAGGCATTTCTGAGATGAGAAACTCTTTGATCTTGATATCACTAAATGTTTCATTTAATCTGATTTTATCAAGTGATCTTCCTTGATATGAAAAGGACCACATCTTCCATCTAGGTCTTAAATTCACATTCAAATTGAGATTCTGTGAAATATGCTTAAATAAAAAAACCCAAACTCCAGGGAAATGTGGGAGCATTACAAATGGTTTGTGTTGTATGTCACAGCCATGTGTGATTTCCCAGTAGACAGAACTGTGAAGCAGAGTAATTCCTCATGCTCAGATCACAAGCTGCTAGATCCCTACCAGCTCACCCATGATGAGTCACCATGTGCTTTCTTCCTTTAGTGGTTGATGACATGTGATGAAATATTCTAATTCTGTCCAGGATGGGGCAACGATGCATCTTGACTGACTACTTCATTGTAGTTTTTTGTAAACCTTTGGGAAATGCTATTTCAGGAGCCCCTAACAGCCAGACTTTAAAGTTTCTTTGCAAGACAAACTCAGTCAACACATTTGATGATCATATTTTAGTTCTGCCAGTCATTTCTGTGATGCTGAGGCATATCTTATCTCTGCCTTGAAGAGTTAGCAAGTGGTGTCAAACACATTCGGTGCAGAGACAGCTCATTTCACCTGTCCCAGCTTGGCTGTGATACATAGCAAGATCTGAACATTATCCTCATAATGAGGCCTATTTTGTGCCAGGAGAGATTCAGAGTGAATTTGTGCATGGGTCATGAGTTTTAGTTGGATTTAGTCCCCTTGTGCTTGCTGGAGAGGAGTTTGCTTTTGGTCTAGTTACGAGGACTGCTCGTGGCTTAAGGAGATGCTTACTGCCAGCCTGTGAGATAAAACCCATAAAGGTCTGACACAGACCCTCAGATTGATCTCTAGATCATGCAGCTTCCACCGCTGCCTTCAATTCTCTGCATATTTTGTGTGTTTTCCTTTTTCAGACTCTTAAAAATGTTTTTTATCAGTCCTCAGACTAGAAAAATTGGTAGCCAGTGAGAGCCAAGTATTTGAGTTGTTAACCTCTGATGAGCAAGCACATGCTGTGAAAAATGGCTCTTATCAGTGCTTTTTCTGTGAGAGCAGAACATCTTTTCTTGGGTTTTATGTCTTGCCTACATCCCCCCAGCATATCTGTGTTTGCCCATACTGAGGGCTGCAGCCCCGGGGGGAGAGGCTCAGGATGTCTGGTTACAGTGGCTGGGAGTTTGCTGTGCCCTCATTTATCCTGCACAGCTTTCTACAGAGCTGTGGCCAAGGACCCTGGAGGGCTCTCAGAGCTCACAAAGCAGCCAGCTCTGAACAGCTGGTGCACAGGGCATCAGTCAGAGCTGTGGTGTGGTAACCTCTCAGCTGGGCACAGTTCTGTTGGCAGACACCTACAAGGCAGGTGAAATTACCCTGACAGAAGTGTGCATTCAATGGTAGCCCTTATAATGCTGCAGGACATGGAAAATGTAGGGAGAGGATGGGATGGTTTTAGCAGATCAATACCAAGTGTAGCTTTGCTGTCATCAGAGGGATGTTAGTAGCTGCCTTGGAGTGATGTCCTTCTGCCAGGTGAGTGTTTTACATCTGGCATCTTGACTGATATTGCTCTGGTAATGAACTGTTTCTTTTTATTTTCATTTCCACATGGATGTTTGTGGCATGTACTGTCCCAGCACCAGAAAAGACAATCAAATTATAAAATACATCACAGAAAGCATTGACAGGTGTTTATTCATTCACAGAGGCGTTGGAACACTGGTTGGGTTTATTTTGCCATAACTCAGTTTTTGTATGAAGGGATTTAGGACACTGGAAACACAGGTTTAAAAGGCTGCAAGCAATGAAAGAGTGAGCTGGTAAGAGGTAGAGCAAGTAGGCACCTGTTCAATGCTTGGGGAATTACTTCAGTTATATTTTGTTCTTCAGATGAACTGTTTGCTCTGATCTGAACAGCTATTTACCCTTCACTGTATCAGCTGAAATGTTTGCCTGCCTTAAAGTTCATATCACCTTATGAGCAAGTTCACCTAAAGAAAACATCAGCCTTAGCCAAGTCAGTACAAAAGGGAAAAAAGGGGGGAAGAAATGAAGAGAACAGAAAAGGAATGTGTTTCGGGGAACTCAGGAAAGTGTTCTGTGTGTAAGCCAGTGAATCTTAAACAATATTAACTTCTTAGCAACAATGATTCTGTTTTGTTTAACTAACAAAGGATATTGTAAGCAGATATGTGCATCTCAGGCAGATAAGGTTTGTGTTGGACTGTTCTTTTATTGGTCCAGTATTTGGTAATTCACTTAAATTTAGCTATGGAACAAGAATTATGCATATTTGCTTCTGAGGCAGAGGTTAGACATAAGGCTCCCAGTAATTTTCCAGTTCCTTGCTAAATTTAAATCTTAATAGAATGGGGCCCAGCCTGTCATCTTTATGTTTTCATGCCAGTCCCAATAGAGTAGGGAAGCAAAAGGGCAGAATTTAACTGTCTCTTCCTCTCAATAGAAGAGTAGCACTTTTGTGTTTGCATTTCTTTTCCATCCAAGATCTCAAATCACATGAATATTCTCTTTATGTCAGTGGAAAACCAAGGCATGGAGCAATTCAGGCACTATTCAGCCCACAGTGTCAAAGCACAAGCTGGTGCATTGCAGCCCTCATAATGAATTGTAGGAACACATCCTCTGTGAAGTCCTGCATTTAAGTCCCATAACATCCTATAAAGAAGAATAAACTGAAGGAAAAGCTGTTGAGTGATTGCCTCCTAGTTTCACAGGAGGCCAGTGGCAAGGCTGGAAACAGACCATGGGAATCCTGGATTCCATCAGCAAATCAAATTGTTACATGTGCCTCGCTTCCTTTGAGCAATCATTTTTCTTGCTAAGGTAACTTCTTTTAAAATATTTGAATTTTCAGCGGTCAAGTGTAGACCAAATTTATTCCATCTAGATGGATGAGGACTCCCTTAGTTCTACTGCACTAAACTGTGTCACAGCTACCCCACTTCACTTCAAGCCACTGGATTTTGTAGGATTAGAGGCCAAATATCTTCTCTTGCTGCTTTCTGTCTGTCTCATAATTCAGGCAGGAAATCTGGATAAAACTGGCCAGGTCTTTGTTGCCAATAAAAACTTTTTCTATCAAAAAGGAAGAGAAAAGACATTTCTCTGTGCTCACCAGCTCAAATAAGGAATGGAATTCATTCTTTAGTAATCAGGGAAATTAAATAAAGTGAGGAGACAGAACATAAGGGTGTAAATTTAGTTATTGAAGTGCTGCATTAAATTCTAGGATTAGACACACAAGGGGAGTATGCCTTTCATGGGGAAATGCCTTTTAGCTTGTCAGTCTTAGTGCCGAGAATTCTCTAAATGAAGAATTTCTTTGACGTCTGTGTGGATGTAAATGCCACGTATGCAAATTTTACTGAGTCGCACCTGGAAGAAACTCAAAATTTCCAAAGCTGAGCTGAAATGGCCAGCCTTTCTCTTAGTTTCTTCTCCCAAGCTTTTAAAACTGCTCTCATCCCATAATCCCAGCACAGATTTCCATTAGATGTTATGTCCCAGCTTGTCTGAGAGGGTTGAGTCATGCTTGGACCTTTAACATGATATTGGTTATGTTTTCTGATGACACTGAAGTCAATAGACTAGAGAAACTTAGAAGATGTTTGACTGACCTACTCCAGTTCCTGAGTAGCTGACAAAGCGCCCAGGCATGTTCTGGACACTCTTGTTGTTTGTTTGCCTACATATAAATGGTTTATATTAACTTTTCTCAGGGATTTCAGGAGGATCAGTTAATATTTGCAAGGTATTCATGGACATGAAGCATGTGAAGCATCAAGAGCCACTTTCTTCCTCTTTAACTTGCATGACCTGATAAAGGATGCTGGGTTTCCTCTCTAATCTACATCTGGTAACACAGAAACCTTCTTCTGTTTGCCTTCCCCTGTCTGCAGCTCTTGGACAGGAACAACAAAGCCTGAGCTCTATTCTTCGTGATGATTTGCTCTTTCAGAACGCAGGAGTAAGGGGAAGTCTGTGCAGAAGAAAGTGTGTGATGCTGCTTAGGACTTGAGCAGAAAGTTGCCCTACAAAAGAAAATGAGTACAGAACTTTCAAAAAGACGGATTTCTAAGCATAAATATAAGCTCAGGCCTCCCTAGCCTCTGTTTAGTTTTAAATTAGAGACTTCTGCCTCAGAGTTGAAGGATTTGTTTGAAAGCTTGGTTGCTTTTCCACATGTATCAAGTGATCTTTCTATCACTGTCCATAAATCTGTTTGATTTCTAGTATCTTTGTTTTGATAATCTCATTGAAGATATCTGCCAGGGAAAATGGATTTCAACAGGCCTTTTCATTTCCTCATTCTCTGTAGAACGCAGCATCGAAGAGTGAATTTGCTCCCCAGTCAACTTCTGCCCTGGTATTATAAAGGTTATTACTGATATGTGCAATTGTTTGCATGTAAAGTACAACATTTCTTCTAATTAAATTTCTACTACCTTTTATAAGCCAGGGTCTGATTTTACTTTTTTTTTTCTTTTTTCTCACCACCCCCCCTCCCTTCTCTGGGATGGGGCGAATGCCCTTTTTCTGGGACAACTGTGGTCAGGCCAGTCTCGTGAGGCTTCCACTGCCCCCTGGCATGACCTCAGTTCTACATTGCTTGCTGTGCTAATGCATTTCAGAGCTTCCCAAAATCATTAACCCTGTGAAAAACCTATTGGTGATGACCTAGGGCAAGTTAGGCACCACTGAATGTGGAGGATGGTACTCTGGCCTGGTGAAAGGTTATTCAATTTTGCCTCCTGAAAGTATATGGAAAGGCTGGGATGGGGAGGGACAGGAGTTCTTTGCTGATATGAACTTAGGATGGGGGAGGTATTTTGGTGCAGCGGAGCAAGAGCAGATGTCACACGTATCTGAGATGTGCAGATGCAAGAGAATCATCACCAGTGGCAGAACTGATGCTGACTTCATCTGGACCAGGGTTTCAGTCTGGTATCTCCAGCCGCTCAATACTGTTGACTTTCCAAAAAAAGTAAACACAATATTGTCATGACTGGTCCTGGCAATCCTGCCCCTTGTGGGGCCATGTGAGTATGGTTCATTTCAAAGCATCACCTATGAAAACTATCCAAAAGAAGCCATACAGTAACATCCTTAGTTCTTTAGCAGAAGTCACCATTCCTTAATTTATCAGCTGTAATTAGAAGGGGCATTTACCCCTCTTTCACTACAGTGAGTTAAACACCAGAGTAAGAGAAGAACATTGTTAACAAAGAAAGATGGAGGGGTTTGAAATGGATTTTGTTATTTTAGATGTTAAGTTATGTTCTCTGACAAGTTATGCAAGGGACTTTTTTTACAAAGAGCAGTAAGCAAAAGACAGGATCAGACAATCCAAAAGCTCCTTTCAGCCCTGTTTTCCTAAAGCATGTATTGACTAACAAATATAAAGGGCAAGGGAACTCTGCTAGGTGGAGGCAGGGTTAGTTACAGTTTGCAACCCCGCACGTGAATTATGATAGGCATGCCAGATCTTGGCTAGTGTAAACTGACAAACTTTGGTGCAGCTGCAGTGGCCTAGTCCGGCTGAGGATTTATTTTCTGCTTTAAAACATAGCTATTTTATGCACAAAAGATACAAAAATATTTTCTTTCTATTGCACTTTAGTCCATTCCTGATTTACATCAGCCATCATACTTCCCTGGAGAATGTATTTTAGGTGAACAGATCTCCCAACTTCACCATTTTCTGAACAGTAACCCTGGATCCTCCTTTATTTCATAGTTTGACTCTTCTTTTTTTCCTAGCTGAGCCCCTCGAGTTTTTGCAAATTCCTCCTTTCCACGGCAGTTTTCCCAGCAGGTTCTTGACAATCTCTTTACTCCTCCCCATCAATTTGGCTGTGCCACTCACATTTAGTCCTTAAGATCTATCCTTATAAATCACTTTTGGTTTTCCTCTTAAACTTTGGCTTTTATGGTTGCAGTTGTGGTTTGTAGCAACCTGGGAGTAAATTGAATATAGAAATGTGTTCTGCCTCTGATGAAGGAAACTTCCCTAATCATGTGTTGTTTTCAATAATGCCATATTTTACTTCAAGCTTTGATCTGATTTACTTTCTACAATCCATTTAACATCAAAATTTTGCAGTGATTCTGTTGTGAAAATATCTTTCATGTTATTTCTCTTTACCCAAACATTTCTGTTTGCATTCTGACAGATTTTTCCATTTAGTCCCAGGGGCTTTTGAACTATGTTTTCCCTGCCTTCCCTGGCATTTGCAGCACCTCCTGATTTAGATTCAATATCTGAATTTAATTAGTATGCTCTCTGCCCTCACTCAGATCACTAAATCTGTCCATGAAGAGCAAAGGGAAAGGATGAGCCTGGAGCAATGTTTGCCATTGCAAAGGATCAGAGAATAGCAATAAGTATGAACAGATGAATTGTTAATATCAATACACCACTTTCCTAGGGAGAGAGTTGATGGGTTCTAAAGTCAGGCAAAATGATACATTAATGTTTAGTCTCAGATGGCATCTTTTGCAGATAAATTTGAATTAAGCTGCAATAAATTCATGGCCCTGCTTGTTAAAACTGTCAGCCAAGAGTGTAAGGAGCCCAGCCAAGATGTAACACGAGAATGGATTAACACCTCACAATCTTCCTGGGATAAGGCAAATTCCTGGGATAGAAGTAGGACATCTGAATGACAGAATGCAGTTTGTCATCAATGCATAAATCTTGATTAAAGATAACTCAGAGGTTCTGGAGAAACATAAATGAATGCACCAAAAACCCTCTGATTGAGAATGACAGAAGCAATGGAACCTAAAAGATTCTTAGCTGGGATTTGTCATAAAGTTTGGGGTTTTTAGGCTCTGGCCAGAGCAGTGCCAGTGCTAGGAGATCAGTGCTTTGATCCAATTCCATGACAATCAATAGATTGCAAGGGCGTATTTTATATGTTCAACAAATCAGCAGGTGCCATTTGGAGATGGATTACTCTGTCCCCTCTATCCACATGTGCTTGGCATATGTTCCATTATTTATGTTCTCCCCAGATAGATCAACAGATCTATCGATCTACTGAATAGGCTAATTCTTTTCTCCCCATCATTGTCATAATCTGGGAGCTGACCGATGACTCTATTACTCTGTTTTGCTTGCAACTTCTTTAACTTCTCCCCAGAATTAAAACAAAGGCTAATCCAAACACACCTGATTTTCACCTGGAAGTTTGTGCATATATGTTGTGAATGGAGACACACTGATAGATAACCTCATACCTCCTGATGAGTACGATAAGTGTTATCTCAACTGCAGAAAAATGCTCAAATGCTCATTGAATACTGAAGTCCAAGGCACAGGGAAATACTGGCACTATGCACATTGTGGCCTTGTCCTTTTGACACAGGTCAGATAGTGAGTGACAACATGAGGTCATATGAGAAAAACACCAGTGTCCAGTTTCTGTAGCCACCAGGTTCCTTTAGAGCAGCATCTGCTATACCAAAGTTACTGTTGGTTTGCGAGCTACAAATCTGTGTGGGTTTTTTGCACCTGTTCTGGCCAAACATGGAGGGTGAGGCAGGAATCCCCTGGTCCTGGGTTAGCAGAGGGGAAGAATGGCTTGCTGTCTTGTGTGTGGGACAGAAATGGTGGCACTTTGAAAGACCCAGGGGCTTGCTGAGGCAGCCAGTTAGAGGCATTATTCAAGGTAACATCAGAGGTCTACTGTGCTGATATGAGGAAAAATTAAATCAGGATCTTGATATGGTTGTTCAGTGGGCATGACTGAGGACTACTTTCTGTGCTTCTTCGTAGAAGGCAGTAGTTAAGAAAGCCACTGTGGCTTGTTGGATGTTCAAATGAGGGAAGCAAAGGATTTCTTATTCTGTGGTTGTGTCAAGGGAAGGATTTGGCAGCAGACAGGCATGCTGGAAAATTGTAAAGTGCTGGAGACAAAGCTCTACTGACAACATAGAGTGAGTTGAAGGAAATTTTCCTTTAGGCTCACTGAAAAAAATAGAAAATAAGTTTTAAAGTTATGTCTCTATTTGTTTCTTTCTAAAATGTTTCTTTTTCCTCCAGAAATTCTGCAAAAGATGTAGGCATAAGTAGACACTTCAATTTGCAAATTTGGAGGGCAATCTGTCTATCTTATGGTTCTTGTTCTAGACCCAGTGCCAGAAAGTACCCATTTGCAGAAATATTTCAAGTTTTTAGCACATCTTCTTTCAAAACTTACAATTTGAGAAAAATTTCCAGGCTGGGAGTTCAGCATGCACAAAAGAGAGGAGTGGAGTAAGAGCTGAGAGAGGAAAGCTTGATATGTGTAGACAAGAAGAAACATGTTGGAGGCTCTCCACCTGCTGCTTGTTAACTGACACACTTGAGCAAAACCAAACCACAAACAGCATCTAGAGACTTGAATCCTGCTACACTACTTTTTTATGTCCTCTCTAGAGTATGGAGAGGCTGCACCTGACCTTTGTATGCACTGATTCTAGTTGTGCCAAGCAAGCAGTTCAGTAGCAAACTAAGTGGAAATAATTATTTTAATTAGTGTAATTGGATTACACTGAAGTGTTTTTGGGGACTGCTGTTCTGCTTCAGATGTTGTTCAAACTGTCCTGGCTGTACATCATTTCTAAATCAACACATTACATAGGGGTTTAGGCAAAGAAAAGGGAATTGGCCAGAAAAAGGCCTGATTTACTTCAGATTTGATATTTGATAACACGAGGAATTTAGGGTGGATTGCATTAGGTTTTTACTAGGACAGCAGATTTTTCTGTAAGCTGTCATCACCTTATTTTCTCACTAAGTCATTAGTTTATAGGTATTTTTTTAACCTTTGTTTCTTGCTTGTCATCAACAGCTGAAATCCCATCACCATCCACTGTGAACAGAAAAAAGAGGAAAAAAAAGCTCTGTGTTCCACAGGACCTTACCTTTTAATGGGAGCAGGTCATCACTTAACTACCCAAAGCACTGAAGTCCCTCAGTCAGTATAAATTAGAGAGAAATAATGGTGATCAGATTGAGACATGTCCAAAAACTTGGGTATCATTGGCTATATAGCTGCATCTCAAAAGGTATTTGACTGCAGCTGATTACATCTGCCTTCAATTAGTAGAGGAAATGACAAGCAAATCATCAACATTATTTCCCTCCACAGCAGCTTTTTTGAGGCAGCCTTCCATAACCTTTGGTACTTGACAGCATATTTTAGCACTAACACTTGGTATGGCTGTTTCCTCTCCTGAAAGAAACTGCGATTCTCACTAAGGAAACCCCTTGAATGCAATAAATCATTTACTGGAGCATAGTCCATCACATTTCAACAGATCAGCATTTGGTACTTGGAGTTGGTGGCTGAGATCAAACAACATCAAATGTAAGGAAATTCAAATTCCAAATTTCAGCATTAGTTCCATTATTGGGCTTCTGCCTGTGTGTTGTGCAGGCTGAGACTGAATTGGGCTTTCACGTAGACTCTTCTTTCATTCCTGTAGATCCTCTAAATGAGATTAAAAGGGGTGATAGAGCCAACACCTCCTGCCCTCAGTGAGATCATAGCATGTTTCTTGAACACTACCTGAAAGTCAGATTATGATGGCTAGAGTAAATGTTTGGTGAAGATAAGTAACTGGATGATAAAACTAAATGCCTGTGGGTTATCCAAGGAAACCGAAAGGGAAATCAGGCTGGGAGAAATTGCAAAAATAGTTTATTCACATGAACATCCAATATTATATTAAACATTGGTAAATTTGGGATATACTAGAGCTTCTCTTTTTATGATATCCTTAACAGTCAAGTGAACATGGTTTTAGAAGAGTGGAATGTTTTAAACAAACATTGCTGACCTAGATTTTCAAAATGGGTGAGCTTGAGGACACAGTCTTCATTTTATGCCTCATTAACTTACCCTGTTCTTTAGAGTTTCCATGGAAACTACCTCTTTGGTGACAGATAGAAACTTTTGATGGGTCAAGTGAAAAAAAAAAAGGTAACAAGAGGTATTAGGGCAGAGAATGTGTTACAGAGCCCTAATGGAAGAAGGCAGTGAATGATTTTTGAACATAAATAAAAGGATGATAGTAGAAGACCATAAATCTCAGTGAATTGACAGTGAGGATGATTCAAAGTTACTATGGGATGTGAAAGTACAAACTTAACAGAGCATGACCTTGTTCTGATAGTTAATGAAGTTAAGCTGGGCTCAGGATAAAATAACAGAGATCAGTCTGACTTTGTCATTATGGATGAATAAGCACGGCTCCAACCCAAAATTTCAAATGTGATGGTGCTGACAGAGTCTTCAAAGAGCACCAAGCCTGATGCAGCTTTGTGCTTAAGGCATCTGTGGTAAGAACACCTGTGGCAAAATACACTTCTGCCCTACAGATATATTGCACCTAACCCTTTCTAGGCTACTGTACATCTTGCACTGTCCCTGGCACTCTGGGAAGGTATCATTAATGTAGTTACATGAGTGCCTTACAGATCGAACTACTCTTGGCTGGTCTTTTAAGTTAACTATAGGTTGATGTTTTCTAAGGACTTCAGAAAATGCAGTCAGCAGCTTAACTAGTGGACTTACCTGTACAAGTGTGCTTTGTGACTGGAATTCAGTTATTAGCAATCTCTAGAGCCCTGTAAGGAAGAGGCACAATAAAAATAAATGTCCATCCTGGGTACAAAGTAAGAATCAACAGCCAAAAAATGCATTGTAAATTTGAACATGTCTTTACCTTGAATAAGAAGTACTTTCTTACCGTAAGTCCATCCCATCCATTCTGCTTTGAGAAAACTTTAAATTTGCATGCATTACATTGTCAGTTTTACATTTGACAATGTGATCTCATAGTTTGTAAGTCAAAAGTGATAAAAAGTGTTTGGATTCTTGCTGCAACGTAAGTTTTCAGTAGAACCAGACTAAAAAATATGCAGACAGTTGGACATTAGAAAATGGAGAGCTGTATGTGTGATTCTGGCTTTAGTTTTGTGGGATTCTGGATGATTTTTCTGATACTTTTCTCAAGCCTGTGTTTTCCAATCGCTAAAGTAATATGATGATATGTATATTTTTATAAGTATCTCTTCTAAGGTCTAGGAGTTGGAAGGTCTGCATATATACTGTCCAAACAATAGTATTAATTACAAGTGCCTTTTATTGCCTGAGTACAAAATTCCTCATAACCAGAGCTGAATTGGGCTCCGGAGAGAGGGACAGGGTGACGGAACTTGTCTTTCTCTTCCTTTTTGCTTGTAGGTTTAAGTTGGGGTTATGTAGTTGGTTCATGGGAGATGCAGAATGGAGGTGAGTCTGGCACAGCAGCCTGTCTTGAACACAAGCACATATTCCATGAGGCACAGTTGGTATGAAGACTCAGTGCTCATCAAGTTGAATTTAAAATCTGGAGTGTAAATTTGGCAAGCTTCAGAACAGTATCCTACAGTTTAAAATAAAGCTAGCCCCCTGCCCTGTCATTGCCCTCTGTTGGGAGCCAGCAAAATATGAGATGGATTGTGCTGAGATGAGGCTTTAGATGGGATGCTGGTGAGGCTCTGATTGGAACTCTTGGCTAGAATTATGGACCATCTCCAGTTCCAGGGAGCTCTTCCAAAACAAAGACCCCCAAACCTGAAGACTAGAGTGCAGCAAGTCAGCTTTGTTCCTTAGGCTTTATTTGTGAGATGATGCTCATTGCTGGAAGCATCCTTGTGAACTCACCACCTGCCTTTTCACGAGACTTGGCCACAGGTGAAAAGGTGAACTAAGCTAGAGCTGAGGAATCCTGCCAGGCTTGCCTGACTTGAGTTTATGTGTGCGAGTTTGTATATATGTATAAAAATATAAAAAGAATAAGCACAGAAAGCAGAGACAGTTTGTGCCATCACAAACAGTGACACTGCTCTCTCTGCTTTCTATGATGTGGCCTTGCTGTCATATCCACTGAAACGGTGAGCCCACCCCTCAGCTCCTGGGTTTGTGTTTCCCGTGTGGGCTCTAGGCCCCGTGCAGCCCTCAGCCTGACGGCACTGGAGGTGGCTGAGGCAGAGATCCAGGCCCCTCCCTTCTCTCTTTGCCCAGGCCGTCGGAGTTTGAAGATGGCTGCCATTCCTGCCCATTCTGTCTGTAGCAGACAGAAGCAAGGTAAGGCCATCGGGGAAGGTGGCAGGAACCAGGCTGGACCAGCCCCGTCCAGCCCTCAGGTGGCTGAGGCAGAGATCCAGGCTCCTCCCTTCTCTCTTTGCCCAGGCCGTCGGAGTTTGAAGATGGCTGCCATTCCTGCCCATTCTGTCTGCAGCAGACAGAAGCAAGGTAAGGCCGTCGGGGAAGGTGACAGGAACAAGGCTGGAG
Source organism: Brachypodius melanocephalos (assembly GCA_013398615.1). NCBI lineage: Eukaryota > Metazoa > Chordata > Aves > Passeriformes > Pycnonotidae > Brachypodius > Brachypodius melanocephalos. The sequence continues at coordinate 1,947,891 of VZSR01001459.1, forward strand.
CAGCCATCTGCTGGATCTGTTCCCCTGGCAGTAGCCAGGCCTTGCTGATTGCATTGGTACATGGATTTACAAAGCTGTCTGAGGCTTCATGAAAACATACAATAATGGAACTAAGGTGAGTCCATTCCCATGTGAAGTGACATGTGAAGAGGGTAGTGGGGGTGAACCTGCTTTAGGGAGAGGTTTCTTGCAGCCATGGACAATTTGGCTGGCCTAACACTGCAAGGATTTTCCCTTTGTCTATTCTTTGATCTACTGTAGACAGGTCATTTCAGGGGACTCTTGTTTATCTTTGAACTTTCAAAAGATCATGAAAGCAGAACAGACACAAAATAAAATAATGTGCCTTTGTTTAACATGGTGAAGTATGTAGGACTGCAGAGTTACCTGGGCAGCGAGGCCTCTTTCAGTTCTTATGTTCATAATTATGTGGGTACGGTAATTTGTAAAACTCAATTGCCATATGCAGCCTTGAGCATCAAACTCTGCTCTCAATCGCATTAGCTTAATTAAAATATAGTTATATGCTGATAAGTTAAAAATATTGCTGAAGCTGCTCAAGTGCTGCAGCAATGTTCCTGGATGTAAACACAGAGCTGGACATACCAAAGTACAACAAAGGGGATTGCTGGGTCAGGAGTGCTACAAATGGCCCAGCTGTAACAGTGATCTCTCAGTGGCTATGTTGCCACACGTTTTTCCAATGTTTTGAATCAACCATTCCAAAGAAATCACTGAATTTTTCTCTTATATGAGCACAGTCTTGGCTTAAGCACAGGCCCAACAGCCTCTTCTGGCTGCTGGGCCTTCACCTTCATCATCCTGCTCATTGTGGCATAAGACAGATATTTCCAAGGAATATTCCTCCTTTACAGGGGTGGGGAACTGCTGTTGCTCTGATTTCTTGGTAACTGGGCTTTTATGTAGCCAAGGATTGTGAAAAAGAGGCTGGAACATGTCTTTTTCTCAGACCTCCTCTGGCTTCAGTTGTCACAACTATAAGCAGAAGAGATCATGCAACACATGTCCTCGCAAATCCAGCCAGCTGGGGAATAGTGGGATCCTTCAAGAGCGGGAATTGGTTAGTTACAACTCTGCCACTTCACCAGCAATGCAAATGTCTGTTACCCAAAGGCTATTTAGGAAGAAACTTGACATGATAATGCCTGAATATCCAAAACAGCATCTTATGACCAAATGTTATGAAATCATCAGATTAAACACAGAAAAAATAGCAGAAGTTGCCGGGGCAGATTCCTCCTTTGCTTTCATGTGACTATCTAATCTACCCTGACCTGCCAAGTTGCTTGAAAGGATGTTAGTGTCTGAGCTCAGGACATTAGTATTATAGCACCTCTCTGCATTTGCTAGCATGAGAATAGGAAGGAAAGCATGTACTAGAAGGAGATTGATGCTGGTAATGTAATTCCCTGTTATGGCTCTTTAGAGACAGAATTCACTGTAATGATCTAGTCTAAATTTTGAGAAGACTAAATCTATGAAACCTTTAGCATCTAGATAAGGGGTTTTATTATTACTTGTTCTGAGAAACAAATACCTCCTCTTTGTGGGAGCTGCCTGACTTCATCACATCTGACAAGGAAAGAGAGTACCTGACCTTCTTTGTAAGACATCTAAAGCAGAGATTATCCTTAATTATCCTCAATATTTGTCCTATAAATTGTCCTGTGGCAGTCAGAGACATGCCCTGGCTTCGGGAGCAGAGTGCCCTGGAGGCACACTTCCCTGGGGTGGCCCTGGGAGGCACTGTGTGCCTGTGCCAGCTGATTGAGAGGCACCGCGGGGTTAAAATCCTTCCCCTGCTTCCCCCTTCTTTCCAGAGATTAGTAAGCAAGTTGCTGAGCTTTACCACAAATAACCTGTTACTGTCACCTGAGGTCTTGCTCCAGGTGCTGCTGCTCCGGTCAAGAACAGGGCAGGAGCCAAGTCTGCCCTTTGCTCTTGTGTGCCAGTGGGGAAGAGGGATTTGTTCCGTGCCTTCACCCAAGGTTCAGGCGGCAGGGGTGGGGAGGGAGGCAGTGCTAGATTTCTATAAATTATCCCTTGCCTGGGTGGAGAGTCCAAGTTGCAACTGAGTAATCGCAGCTACCCCAGTCAATACCCTCCTTCCTGAAGCTCTCACAAAGTGTGATTAATTACATGATAAGGATAAAGAATGGGTTGCAAGCAAGCAATAGCTTTTTGCAGGGGTTAACTGTGTGCCTGTGACCTTTGCATGGGCCAGTGCTGCTCATGCTCTCCAGCTGCCACAGCCAGAGAGCCAAGACCCCACTGATATCGGGGTAAGACAGGGCCTCTTGAGATCTATAAACCTTTGGATGTGGTGTTTTAATTCCCTGGAAGTGCACTGTAACTCTCTTTGCTTTCTGAGGTTGTGGTGGGTTTAGAGTAGAATTGTTTCCATCTACCACCACCAAACAACCACACTTTTGGTGCCCAACATGAATGGGAGGTGGGGGACAGGCAACAAGAAGCAAATGTGTGACCACAGTCTAATGAGTTGTTGTCATTAGGGCGGTGTCATCATATTGATATTGATAAATAAGATTATGAAAATAGGCAGATTTTTTATCTTAAAAGGTATTTCAATCACTAGAGAGTTTGGCTTGACATGTTTAATTTCTTTTGAGGTAATGTTTTCCCTTGTTGTAGAACTATCCTGACAAAACCTTTGTCTTCTCATACTTATGTGGATATTATGCAAATGTCTTCTCCTAAACTGTTATGAAAGCATCCTCTCTTTTGTGTCTGGAAATCAACCCTGTCTTGATGGAGCAGAAAGTCCCATTCTGCAGAGCCAAGGAACAACAGTTTTATTATAAGTTTACGTAACTTGAAATACGAAAGAGCCCTAAAATTTGCAGTGTGGAAAACTTCACAACATTATAAACCACCCAGGCTTCAGCACATAGAACAATTTATCCATGTCATATGACTCCATGGAGCCAGGAAACAATGCACATCTCTTCAGCCTTTCATGAACTTATTGGTCAATGTGTTGAGATTCTTAAGAAATAAAATATCCCGTCATCACCCAGGAAGAGGTATTTTAGACCAGATGTAAGACACAAACTTAATCAGAATTTACTGACTTCCTGCTGCAAGTAGAGCTGTCTGGTAGGGAAGGGGTTTCCTTACACAGTAGTTCCACCTAGGTTCAACTGAAGTCTGTGTAGTCTTAAAGCATTCAAGTGGTACTCTTCAGGCCTAGAAACCAAAATCCAGCTGGCAGCCTGCAGTTGAAGTATAAGCTTTCCAGGGCAGAGGGAATTCCTTTATCTCTATGAAGTAATCACCATGTGCCCTGAAGCATGAGGTAATCTTACTAGGCTGTTCAATTTTTTATTAAGGTCCAGTGAGTTAATTATACCAAATTCTACTGTTTTCTTTCTGAGGAGTTTATTGAACAATTTCCCCAAAGCTTGCTAAAATCTACCTGGTTCAATGGGTAATTGTAATCAACTCCTCTCAGTTTTACCTGTCAAATGTATTTTGCAGATTGTCTCAACATGCAAGGTGTTGTAAAGTCCATTTCTGCAAGGCCAGGTAGAAATTGCCTCAGGTTTTCATTATTGGGAAGAAAATAGAAAGTATGGAAACTCTTGAAAGAGGTGAGAAATGCATTTTATGCTTTCAGGTGCTCTGGGACAAATAGATGACTTTGAGAGCAGGGTCTCACCTTTTCAAGTAACCACAACGTATAACTTAAGAAGCAATTTTATTTACAGTGAATAAATACCACCCTCTAAATATTTGCAAGATAAAAGCAGAGGCCAAAGAAAGGTGAATTCTTCTCATAGTGCAGAGAAAGTGCATGGGATGCCAGGACTCTGACATATTCGTCCAAGTCACCAATTCAATCAATCCTACTACAGCACTTTGTTATCACTGCTTCCCACAAAATAATTCTGCCACTTCAATAGCACCCTGCAGAGCAACCCTCAGCTGTGCCAACACTGTGGGCTCAAAAGAAGACATCCCACAGGGTGACCAGTGCCTGTGAGAACCCACTTCCTCTGTGGCCTCTTGATCCTCCACCTCAGTGGATGCCAGAGGACAGGTTGTGTCTCTCAGAAGGTCAGATCTACCTGTCCATGTCCTCCTGCTTCAAACTAAACCAACACAAAGGAGAACATGAGGGTCCTTGTGAGGCATTCCTTGGGAACAGGGACCACAGCCCGAGCTCTCCTCTGTGTGAGCTAAGTCCTGGGTCAAACCCCGGGACACAGGCCCTTCGGATCCGCTCGATGTGCGTGCGCTGGCAAAGCATCATGGATGCTTAGGCAACTGTTATCAGATCACTGTTTATAAATACAAGATTTTGAATTTGGCTTGAGTGCTTAAGCTTACTAGCAGGCAGGCTTCCCCCCAACAAAAGCACAATAACAACCAGAACGAACAATCACTGTTTCACCTCTCCCACATTAGCTATTAATAATGTTAATTTACTTCCTTTGAGAGATACCATATGGTCCCCTTCCTGATCCCTCTACAGGCATAAGAAAAAACTAAGGAAATTAGAGAGACTCCATAACACTGATGGCCACATCCAATGTCTTATCAGGCTTCCTGTTGTTGGGAGTATTGTTTTCCTTTAAAGATTAATATTTACAATGGTTACTTAGTTATCTTAGTTCATTTGGTGACCATTAAAGATTCCAGCCCTGAACGCGATGAATGAACCTCCTTTTATTTGTCCTTGATGACTTATTTGTCTTGTGCCTTGTCTGGCTGAAAATCAAGGAAAATAATTATTGGGTTGGGTTTTTACTGCAATTTCATATGAGGGCTCAAAGTGCATGTTTCTGTTTGTTTTAGAGTGGGAGCCCTTACCTGCTGTTTCTGCTGATGTATGCATATTTAAGAATATATGTTTTCGGATCAGAAGTGAAGTTAAAATAGGTATTTTCATCTATTTTTCTTAAGCTGCATGCCTGATTTGAGTACTCCTTGGGGGAAAAAAGGGGATGTTTCGCATTTTATCCACAGCTGGATGTACAGCAGCCATAAAGGGTCAGCAAGGGCATCTTTGATGGGACAGAAAAGGCAGTATGTGCACAGGCTAAAGGAGCAATAACCCAGTTCAGAGTCTGTCCGTAGTTTTCCCCTGTGCATCAGCTGAAGTTCAAGGGATTTCTCAGCAAGGGCTAAAGACACAGTCATTTGTCTCCTGTATTTTTAAATAAAAGCCCAAAGACAAAGCAGGAAGCCGTTGCTCAGTATGACACAGATGGGGATCTCAATCCAGCAGCCTGCTTCCAGAGCTGCAGAGGCATTTCTAGGCATGAGGGATTTTGAAGTCACCTTGAGTTGTCTTTGTTCCTGCTGAAGAGGAGTACAAAAATATCCTTGTGCTCACAGGGGTAATAGACCCAGCCCAGTTCTCTGGAGAACACCACCAGAGAAAAACATGGTCCATACTCTCAATCGTTCTAACTTTGCACCATGTGCAGCCTTAGTGCAGGGGTGAACGTAGGTGCATGGACTTGCCCTGTTCTTGCCCTCAGCTTGGACTAGAGGCACATCTTGCCTTCCCTGGAAATGGAAGCTCCTACCAGTTTGTCCTCAGCTGCCCATAAAATGGATTCATTTCCACCTTTGTGAGCAGAGGTTCTGCAAGTACTCTTCTGGTGGTAATCCTCATGCTGGCCACCTCTCCACACATCCTCCCCACCCCAGCCCATCAATGGTTTCTTGAGTAAAGTCCCCTGGACCACAAAGGCCAGGATTCAGCCAGGTCTATTTATGATGTGATAATAATTTTACAGCATGAACCACCAGACCCTCACAAGTGAGCCAGCTCTCGGGCACAGTTAGCTCCTAGAGAAAGGATAATTTATAATCATGACACTTCCAAAGTCTTTCTCTTTTTCTCCTCCTTTCCCCTCCCAGTCCTTGCTCTCCTCCCAAATGGTGAATATGGGACAGACCATCCCAGAATTTGCAGGGGGAGGCTGCTTTTCTGGTTTCCTTGCAGAATGCTGTCTCATCCTGAAACTGCATATTTGACACACTTTTATATTGAAGTCATTTGCAAAATGACAGATGTTTCTGATACGATAAGAAATGTGGCCCAGCGGCGCTGCAGAGCTGCTCGTGTTCCTCACCTGAATCGCAAATGAGATAATGCTTTCTTATCTGTTAAAAAACATGAGCAACTGCACATATAAATAACATGTCACCAAGTGCCAGCTGTTTGTGCCAATGACATTTTTCTTAAAAGAACAGCTCCCCCCGTCATCTGCTTTCCTCTTGCAGAAAATCTGGAGCTCTTTTGCAAGCACAGCAGAAAAAATGTTCTTTCTTTTTTAAGCTGCAGTTATTTTAAAATAATTCCATATGAGCAAAAAACAGCTTTTATGACTCAGGTACATCTTTTTTTTTTTTTTTTTTTTTTTTTTTTTTGTTATTGTTGATACTTCCTGGTCCTTTTTCAGCATGTCTCTCTGAACAGAAGAAAGAAAGTATCAGTGCTGCTTTCTGTCTCTGGGCAAATCATTCTTGCAGATCTCACTGGCTTTTCATGATTTCAGGGCTTCTGTTCTGAATGGTATGGAAGAAAGTTACTAAGTGTTTAAAAAATTTTTTTTTCTGATCTTGAAAATGTGAAAGAGAGCAGTAAATCACTTTTCTTGGGGTTTGTAAAAGGCTTTTTGATACCTTGAATTTAGATTGAAGGTAAAACCACCCCTAGAATCTCAGACATAGAAGCAAGCAGGCCTGCTCACTCAGTAACCTTTACTATTAATTCTTGCAGACAACGGAACTTAAAAATCCTACCAGGTGAAGTTGTTCTGGTAATTGATCTGCTCGATGTTTTATTAGGATAAAACTGAGCAACACTTTTCAGCATTTTGCCAGCTCAGGCAGGGATGTATTTCTGTTACAAATGACCTTCTGGGAGAGCTTGACTGCAGGGACATGATTCATTGGCAGCCTGCTGGTGACAGCCTTGTTTCTATTGTTCTAAAACTCTGGTTTCACATTTCTCCTGTTAGATAAGCTGCAAACATTAACTACACAGTGAGCTACAAATAAAGTGTGATGTAAGAATTAAGCCCATTATCTGATTGGCAGTGAAGGGCCACTCTTCCAGGTTAAGGGTTTGAGCAGAGGTTTTGTTTGTTTGGGTTTTTTTTAAAGCAAAACTTTGGCTTCGTACGTTACTGAAAGCATTGTCCTCCCAAAAGATAAAATATTCCTTTGGAAGCTGCAATGTGTATATATAGTGTCAGCTATAAATAGTCTGGAGCTAGTTCTGCACAGTACCAGTGTACAGAGATATTAAGGACAGATTCTGATTTTTATGGCTACACTGGGGCCGCTGAGAAAAACCAGTCCGAAACGGTGGCTTTTAAATTTTATTCAGTATGTTTAGATTCACATCAAGATAAGAAACTTGCTGGGGCTTTTATATGTGTTTTAAGGAATAAAGAACTTTGGTAGCCTTTGGAGTGTAATCTCCATTTGAGTTGGAGTCTGCATATCAATTTCTGGTATTCTTATTTAGGGCTAATACCAAGGCAAATTAATTCACTCTTAAATGAGGAATGGCTTGATTATCATGCTAGCTGAAAAATAGGTCTATATACTCCCACAGCTCAGCTGCTGTGAGTGGATGTGCATCAGGACTGAGAAATGGTTGCTATTCAGCTCCTTCTGATGTTAGGATGACTTTCAGCAATTGAATGATTTATGATAATGTTGATATTCATGCAGGCTATTCAACTGCCAGGATAAAGACCAAAATGCTTGATCAGTCTCTTTTTCTGCAGGAATATGGTGGTTACAGGCTGATGTTGGAACCAAATTCTCTGGCTAAGGCAGTGTCTTCCCTGCTGCAATGGGTTGGAGGCTGTGGGCAAGGGAACAAGAAGAAAAGTACCTGTTTATAATGGATTATTGACCACATGTTATCTCTTCTGCTGTAAAATCTTAACAGGACAAAGCATAATAATGTTATTAAGGACATATGAGGCAGGGTCAATGCCAGGGTGTTAACCTTACTTAGCAAATTTGTGATAAATATAATAGATCTCACGTTTCCATAAGGACTTTTACATCAGCATCTGATCATGCATTAAAACTCACTGCCCTCTGTTGCATCCTTTCTTAGATTTGGACAGGAAGGAGAAGGTCTGCTTGTGCTGTTTGCTTGTGCCTTTTAACATCTGCGCAGTTTTGAGACATCATTCTGGGTTCCTAAATCTCTTTTTTGGTCCATCAGGTACGCCTGAAAGAATGAGTCAGGCCATCCACACCGAGATGCCTGGTGGAGGAGGCTGCTGGGCCTTGGTGGTACATGGTGGGCCCCCATGGAACACTTTGGGGTTCAGTCCTGTGGCAATTTGCTGGGCAGTGGATTGCAGGATTCAATGGAGCAGCTTCTATTCATACTCCTGAATTCCTGGTGACTTGTGGAGTGTTTGTTGAGGTCTGTGGTGATCTTACACATCATAACTGAAGTTGTGTGGTTTCCTTCCCAGGATGATTCGTTCTGTAAGACTTAATGCATCAGACTTCCTGGCCAGCTTTACCAGCTAGTATATTTAACAGACTTCTCAATCACTTCTGGAGTAGGACCTTACTCCTGCTTGCCTTTAGCCTCCTGGCCTGTGCTGTCCTGGCCACTCTCAGAGGGTGTAGAAAGGGGGCAGGAGAGACAAGAACAACCTCTTTTGTGTAGTCCTTTCAGCTCATGACTCACTGCACAGGGACCCTGGAAATGGGCCATGCTGAAATGCACTGCAAGAAGGGCCCATTGCAGACGTTTGGAAGCATCTCAGAACTGCCTTCAAGTGCTTTAGTGCATGCCAGAAAAAACAAAGGACCTGCAAAGACCCCAGAATCACTCCATTCCTCTAAAACTGCTGTGCCTCCTTCTGTCCTTGCTATGTATATTCAGTTGGGACTGCTGGGAACAGGGAACTGTCTTTCTACAGATACACTGATGTTCCCAGGCCAGTGACACGTAAATACGGAAATTAGTAAAACCCAAGGACTAAAAGTACACCAGTGCAGCTCACTCAAATCCCAATGCTGTAAGCTCCTTTCACACCCAAGGAAAGTCCCCAGTGCTCTTCCCCACTGGTGACTGAGCCCACCCAATAACCTCTGCCAGCCTCTTGAGCTCAGCTCTGGCTGTGCCTGTCCCTGTCTGTATGGTCAAACCAGTCTGTCACTTCTTCTGCTGAGATGCATTTCTTGATACAACAGGAGCTGGCCAGTTAAAATCCCAGCCCTCCTTTTCAATTCTGCACCCTCATGTGGTAAATGTGTTTACTTGTGTCATTCCACTGATATTGATAGTTCTTCTTGTTAGCAATAGCCCAAGAGCTCAAACTTACAGGTGGGCACCTTTTACTCCTTAGTCTTAGCTCTGGTGCTGACTGTGGAAACATCTCCCCCTGTCTTCAGCTGGTTCCAGGCAGAGAAGGGAGTTTGTGACAAGCATAGCTCTGTTATCTATCTAGGCTGGTCTGAGTATTTTCCCAAAGAATTTGTGAAATACTCTGAATGATCAAAGGCACAAGCATGTGACTCCAGGTCACTGGAGAGCAAGCTATTTAAAAAGCACTTTAAAAAAGCAAATCTGAAAGACTATCTGTCACTAGAAAGCACGTAATTTAGAGAAATGTCCATGTCATGAGTGAATGTCTTGTCATAAGGCAATATTGCAGCATTCCTCAGGGCTAGCGCAGGTCCCGCTTTTGTGTGTGACACATGGATAGTGTCACATTGAATGTAAACGTGTTCACATACAGTTCAAATACCCTCGGTCTGCAGTCTTATTTTCTTTTTTTCCTCCCATCTGTTTGACCCCTGCATTACTGGGCTGTTTGGTTGATTCATATACAATCTTGTGCACTATCAATTTCAGCTTCCCTGCTCTTGTTTTGGCATCTGTGCCTTTCAGCATCTTTGAAGAAAGCTATTGTAATTCCATGAGCCTCCATGTTTGTAGAATCATTGTCATTTCTCAGATTCAGATAAAATGTTTCTATCTTTGGGACTAAAGATTTGGTGTCTCAGATGAAATTTTTTTATCATCATATAATAGAGTTAAGCTTCTTTGAGAATTGGTGGAGTAAGGCTTGCTGCTCTCATGACAATACCTACTTGCATTTATTTTCCATGTCTCTGTTTCTTGCTGGGATGGTTTAGGGAATAATATTTTAACAAAGGGCAAGAAGAAACAAACTGTGGTGAATTATTCCCTTTGCACTCTTTTTATTTTGAAGAGTTCATCTCCTTTCAAGGACTATGTGGATTTTCAGTTTCACAAATAAGACATTGTCTAGATCCTTTCCTTTGACAGGTACAGGATCACACAGGAAGCCCCATGAACTTTCTGACAGTCATTCTCACTTAGAATTACAGATTTTTAGTGAATTCCCTTGTTGCTTTGTAGGATTATTTCACCAACTGTATTTTCCCCTCTACAGTTTGTGTGGTTAATGGGCACACATTCAGAACTGATAAATGAGTAAAATGAGCAAACATGATTATCTTTTCTGTAATAAATTGAGCAGAGTAAGTCTCTTAGTAGCATTTTGTGTAAGTCCTTGGCACTGGGAGCCACCAAGATGTGCCAGCTCAACTCTCCTCATTCAGCAGCCTGGGAAGGCTATCAGAGTGGCCAGCAGAGTTCACTTTAGACTTTCTCTTCACCCCTTGCTCTGCAGCTGTTATGTGATTTGCAAACAAAGTTTCTATTTCTTCAAAAGCTCTTTTATCTTTCAAAAACCTTCCCAAGAAATGCTCCCTTCCCTAAATAATTCAAGTTTGGGGTAGGCCTTCTGGTACCCTGAGGTCTAAAATACATATATTGATGATACCTGCTGGAGTCTTGTCTGTGCTGGCAATGGTAGGAGAGGCCTGTGGACATTTAATGATATAAAACTGTGGTTGTATATCTCTTTCAAAGCCAGGATAGAGATGCAGCTGAACTCCACTCCTTTACCCTTTGGTATCTACTTCTTCTGAAAAATATTTTCCAGTGTCATATTTCAATGGATCAATAAAGCATATGGCCTTTTTATTAAAAACAAAACAAACCTGAAAGTACCTTTGACAAGATTAAACCCCTGACCTTCCAACATTGCCGTGTGTTGTTTGGTTTCTTTGGATAAACAAGAATAGCCTAAATATTAATATTAGCTGAATAGTCTTGTAATCCCAAAGAGAAGAATTTTTCCCAGTGGGGGGAGGCTCTCTCTTAAAAGGGCCCTTTGTATTTTCTTGGATGTTTTACAAATGCTGCACCTGTACATGAGAGCTTTGTCCAGATATGAAATATGCACTTCAAAGTGTGCTTCCATACAGCCCTGAAACGAGAGCCCCTGTGTGTTTGATAAATCAAATGGGAGTCTGATCTGATTATACACATATCATGTAGCTACAATGGCTGCGTTCTGATTAGTTTGCAGCCATGAACCTTTGATAGCAGCCCTTTTCTTCAAATGGAGATTTTTATCTCCTATACTAGTCAAAATATTTTTAGTTGTCAACTTGTTTACTAAATTCCATCTAGTCCATGCATATTACCAATCCTTCTCTAATATTCATTAACAAGATGAATAAGATTATTCTAATTTTGGAATCTCTTTTACATTTAACAGTACAGTTTTTCCTTTAGGTAGAACACTATTCATGAAGAACATTTTCTAAGGCTGGATGAGGTTGGATAAGTTTTTTGCAGATCTCAGATCAGTCCAGTGCTCTGTCCTCTCCAGCAAAATTTTTAATTCCCTCCCAGCTGAAGCAAATCCAAATATATAAATTTTAAAAGAAGAAAAAAGAAAAATCCAACCACAACCAGACAATTGCCCACGAATCTTGGAAGTTCTGTCCCTCTGAATCCCCCTGGCTGGAATTGGAGATGTTGCAGGCAGAGATATTTCAGGTACACTCAACTCAGTAGCAATAATCACACCAGCTCCTCAAGTCCATCACTTTGACATCTCCAGCAGCTTTCTGTTTCATAAAGTGAAAGCAGAAGGCAAACCTGACCTCTGTGCACTCTTGTAAGCACAGAGTGCCGACAAAAAACAGGAAGGAAGGGAAAACCTTTTGCAATTCAGTAAGGATCTACAACACTTCTGCAAGTGCAGTACAGTAACAAACAAGTGATGGTGTCATGCACATTATTACAGTAATTTCTCTGTGCTGATGATGTGCTCTGATGCTCACCAAGTTTCATTCTAACAAAGCATGACTGTTTTTCCTCACCTGCTGGCCTGCGCTGCCAGGCCATGGGGTTTGCCCTCATACTTGAAGGAGAGAGAAGCCCTGATGTCGGCTTCAGTGGTTGCCTTTCATGCTGAAACATTTTCAGCCTAATCTCTTTTATTGGCAGTGTCCAAAGCAGATGCTTAAGCCTCATATGGAGACTGAATAATTAGAAAAAGGGATTGTATCCAACTGCCTCATGTACTCACATGTGCTCGAGTGGTGAAAAGTCACAAAAGTCTTTCTTCTCTCTCCCTCCTTGACTGATCTTGAATAACTTTATCCCTCTTAAGTGCAGGGGTGGTGTTGTGTCCTTTCATACACCTTATTAACTGGTTTCCCTTAGTTAATACTCAGTATTACCTGGTTTCCCTTTGACTTGAGATTTGTATTTTATGTTTTCCCAAGGCAGGTATGAACGCTGGCTGTGCCCAGGTGCTGCTGCTACTGCTAAGCTTCCACTTTACATTCCCCAAATTCCAGCCTGGTGTGTCTAGGCAGACATCTCTTGGCTGCTTAAATTGAAAAACAGTAACACTGAAATACACTGAGGTTAAAGAAAAAGTCAAACAACTGCTTTATGCTTAGAGTAAGAGAGTACCAGGTGAGAGATTTTGTGGGCAGGAAAGCTAAAGGAACTCCTCTTTAGTGTGTGAGCAGAACCTCTACAGAGACATGTGGGCTGAATAAGGATATGATGTGAAAATAGAAGAAACAGGTAGTTGAAAAATGGCCAATTATTTTAATTCCAGGGAAATTCCAAAGCAGGACTTGCCATAGCACATCCAAACTGCAAGTGTTCTCACAGTTTTAGCATCTTTAATGGTGTTTTCAAAATGTCTTCAAACCACTGTTGATTTTCTGCCTCCCACCACCCTTTTATCAGCAAGCAAACATGATGAAGCAGAGTGGGAAATTGGAATATTACAATATTACAATGTTCACTACCCACACAATCTCAATGACCATAAAGAGAAAGACAACCAGATGTGCAGAAAACTGGCTGTGAGAGTTCAGCCGCCAGCATGCGTGTGTGCAGCAGAGAGGGTGCAGGGCGTGGGGGATGAAATCGTGTCACTGCATAAGGAGTGGTTTGGGCACAGTAATTGTTATATCTGAATGATCGTGACATGCAAGCAGGGAAAACAATGATGTTTTCAGGCTCTGCAGAGGAGCAAAATCTTTGCTTCTTCCAAGCACGGCTGAACTTTGCAACTAAGAGCTTAATGCCAAACCAGGTCAGTTGAGATGTAATTGTCTCTAAACAGAACAGTCAAAAGTTGGAGTTTGCTATCAACTGACTGAATGACACCCAGAAATTCTTTCCAAACTTACAAACAAGCAAAGAGACAAGTTTGAACTTGAACTTCAGGGTAATCACGCCCCTCAGGAGCATAAACAAACATGGCACCGGATAGAAAATTATTCTTGAGGCATCACTTTTGACTGATCCAGATGAGACGTTTCCAAAGTTGGGGTTGCGACCCTGAGGAGCGCAGATGGAAGGGAGGTCATGAGCCCGGAAATGAAGGTGGGAGCCGACAGGCTTGGGAACTGCTGATGGAGGCAGATGAATGGTCACATCAAAGGGGTCCCCTTGGAATACCCTTTTTCCCCTCTCCTGCTTCAGAAACAGTAACTAGTGAAGTTTAAAGCTGACGAGACTGCCTGTTTATAGCACACTGCTGTATTTTTACAAGTACCCCTGGAAATGAGCCCAAGATGATTAGGGAGATAGGAACAAGGAAAGCTCTTGAGGGAAGGATGTGGGATAAGGAGAAGAGGATGAGAGGCAGGTCTCTGGGAAACAGGATCTGCCAAGCAAAATAAGATTCATCAGTTTCAATGGGAAGACAACAGAGGCTTTTTAAGATTGTAGTGAAGTTTTAAAGCCAGTTTGGAAGATCAAGTTCCTCTCGCATAAGAAGTTTAAGGGGTGTTCTTGTGCTCCTTCCCTGTGAGAAGCCCCTGGTGCTGAACTGGATACCTTGGTGTGGAAGTTAGCACAAAGTGAGATTAATGTGTGGCCAGAGTAAGGTCTGTACAGCCAGTATATACACAGAGTAAGATAATTACTCCTAAGTAAATCTCCAAATGGCCTCCTTTACTGTCCTTGTGTTTCAAAATCTACCAAAGCTAGGCCCTGCATTTACATGTGCTGAGAGTAAGACACTGTTATTGGGAACTTGGGTGGTTTACTTTATAATGCTCATATAATGAAAGAAAGTGGAACAGACCAAATTAATATAGCTTACATTGCTAATTTTGTATCATATCATTATTAAGAAAAGCATTTTAAGTTTTAGTAGTATCATCTTTTGTAATACCAAACTGCCTTCAATACAAGAGGACCATCAGCAGCATGAAATGGGTACCTTGAACAATCCTGGGGCATGGAGAAGACAAGCAATTTTTGGCAATTAGAAGGGAGTAGAGCAATAGCACAGGTTCAAGTCAGGGGTGGGAAATGGGCCTGGAGGGGATAAGCCAACAGAGGCCACCACTGAAAAGCAAACATTAGGTCTGTGTGGTGCAATACCGAGCTGTGGCTACGTGCTGGGTACAACGCAGAGGTAAAGTCAACACCATTGTGTGCTATTTATTTAATAGTGTTATGTTGAGAGGTGTTCACTGACAGGAAGGTTTTGGTAACCCTGCAGCTACAGGGTTTCCTGGGTGCTGTCTTTCAGGATGAATTCTGCTCAGGGCTGAACAAGGTTCTGTGAGCCACAGGGCAAAGCAGAGCCAAGTTGCCTGTCTACCCCAATTGCTACTACAGAGACTGAAATAAATGCTGGAGAGACAGGAGAGGTGAGTGAGACCCTGAGAACAAGGACCAGTAGGGTTTCTTGAGCCTTAAATCCACTGTCAGGGCAGACCTGGGGACTTCTGTACAGGGAAACTCTCTGCCTCTGCTTGTTTCTAGTGAGTTAAAGACTTTGTAGACCTTTTCATGATAAATTAATTAATGTCAAGCATGTACAACATCAAATAGCAGCTAATTGGTCAAGCAAGGGATGACTAATCTTACATTCTTTGTTGAGGGCCTTGGGAGCTTTTTTCTTGAAGGCATGCATTTTAGCAGAATGGTCCAGACTGAATCTGCAGGTGAGATTCAGTTAAGGCTTTTACATGCATATCTCCTAAGTGCCAGCCATAGAGATTGTTTACAGATGTGCTTCAGATGTGGCCAGACTAATGTAGAACCAATGCATGTATCCAGTTCTGGTGAACCATCATGGACCAGTCTCCACAAGTTTCTTTTCAGGATTGAAACCAAACCTTTGGTTTGTTTGAGAAATTCAAAGTTTTACTTTCATAATTACCTTTAGTTTTGGACCTGCGCTTAGGGCTATCTGGAATCTACTGAAATATACTGAACTCTAAATTAAAGGTTTATGTATTTCATGTCAAATGCATAGAAATCAAGTATGAGGTTTGTGCTCCGTGTGGAAGTTCGTTTTCATTTCCAAAGCATTCTGTATTTTCTTTTAAGAAACTGATGAGTTCTGTTTAATGCTGAGGTCAGAATATATAATTTCAGCCTGGCTGTTTTTTCACATCAGAGCATGTGACTTCAGTTTCCAAAACATTTTTCCTCAAATATCTTTTTCCAGTCTGGAAAATAACCCATGGGAAAATAGTACAAATCTTATCATGATGCTTGAAATTGTCATGGTTTTCACATGTGACTGGTGACCACGCAAAGTAAAGAAAGGGTCTAATGTTACAGGATCTTTATGGTCAGTTTGTGTTGTGATTTAAGTGTTTGGTGCCTTTACTGCAGTAATAATCTAGTCCTATGGCTGACCCAGCCCATCTCTTCAGGTACACCTAATCTCCAGTGTGCTTCAGTCAGTAGGTTTGTTTGAGGTTTTTTTTTTCCTTGATACTACCCGAAAACATTTTAAGGTATATGGCATCCTCCTTGCACAGAAACTTTACAGGGGACTCTCAGGAATTTCTGATTCTCACATGCAGTCTGACTATTCCCATTCTTAATTCTTCCTGTTACTGCTGGTCATAGAGCTCATCCCTGTGATGGCACCTTTAAAATAAACTGTTATCAGGTTTATATATCGATTGCTGATACATAATGTAAGGACTCATCCCTGTCCTGCTACTGAAGGTCCTAAATACCAAAGGGAATTCTTCCTGAATTACAAAAAAAAAAACAAAAACAAGCAAACAAACAAAAAAAACCCCAATGAAACAAAACTGCTTTCAACCTATTAGAAATCTAAGCCTTCAGAATTAATCCTTTACCCAAAATATAATTCTCCCTATTGAGAGTCAGGCAGGATAAAAATGCTAGATTTAAAACAAACAAACAAAAACCCAAAAACAAAACACAAAAAACCAACCAAACAAAAATGAAAACATGAAAACAAACAAATAATGGTCTTTTCCTGCTGGAGGCTGTTACAGAGCAGACCTCTAGAAATAGATCAATTCACTTAATGAAGGGCCTTTGGATTATAAGTTTTCTGTTTGCATACAGCAGACTCTCTTTGTATTTCTATGTTAACAGGGTTTTTCCTAAGGAGCTGTGGCCTTTAATCTCATTATGTATAGATCTCTGTATGTGAATATGACATATGAATTTGAGCAAACATCCTAAGGCCTTCCAAGTTGGCAAGTAGATGCTGATTTCTGAGTCATCCCAACCTAAAATATTATTTTGTATTTTTGCAACATTTTGGACTGTAGAGGGAATATCGGCCATCTTACCTGACTGATGCTATCAGGTGCTTTCCATTATTTTCCTAATGTATGTCCTAGAGACAGCCAGACACAAACATCAGCCTGGATACAAATGGCACTGCAATTGAACGGGATTCAGTTTATCAGAAAGGTGGATCAAACTCAGTTCACTATAGCAACATATCCATAGTAGGATAAGGACGTGACAGGTTCTTTCAAGCTTGATGGAATTCGCATCACCTCGTGTGTTGCTTTCCTCATGTCTCTTCTCCTTTCTTCTTCTGGGGATATTACCATCTCTTCTTGATTTCTACAGACACACACTGCTGCTGACAGCTTTTTCTGCTGTGCTGGTTCAGCGGTGGGACTGGGCAGAGTTGTGGCCGCTCCAGGCACGGGTAGCACAGAGACCATTTGTGAAATGGGCTGGGGGCTCCAGCCTGTGCCACAGTGTCTGGGCTCCTGTTAGTCCCTTGGTTCTAATTTATAGAACAGTGACTACTAATTAACAACCTGTTAGCTACTTCTCAGAGTTATTCTGGAATGTGGCCTTTAGTAATAGGGGATTGATAAATGGCAGAGGATTCACTTCCAGTCCTGCACTCATTCCAAGAATCCTTTAACAGTGCACAATATCTCTTGGTGCTGCATAATATCTATTTCTGAATTCTAACTGCAGCTGAGGCTTTCTTTTTTTGTCCTGCTGGAGTTGCTGAGATTGTTTCATTTGTCAGGGGAGTATGTTCAAAGAAGAAATACTAAAATATGTTGAATAAAAATATATTTAAAGTATTTCTATGCTATCTGAAATGTGATTTCTCAAGATCTTGCAGAGTGTCTGTAGCTTAGCCAGCTGCAATATTAATGGCACTTTATGAAAAAGTGCCAGAGCCCTATAACGTTCATATAATTAATGAATTATAGATACCACTCTCAGCACAAATAATTAGCAGGATTTATACCGCGTTCTCTTCAAGAAGAATGAGTCACTTCTCCCACACTCAAAGCATGCAAAATTTTTCAGGGAAAATGCAGCTGAGTACGTTTATTTATTATAATTTCATTTAGCTATTTTTTGGGTTTGATGACAATGTCATCATAAATGAAATCTAGGACATTTCATACCTTCATACCAGGAAGCTCTCCTTGTAAAGGGAGGACATAGCAGTTATAAATTAGTATAAGTAATGAAAATTACTTTCATAATATCTTTTGTAGAGCAAAGTTTACTCTACAATTTCTGTAGAGCAAAAGTTTACTGAGTAATTTTTTGCAGAATTTTTTGTAGAGCAGAAGTTTACTGAGCAGTACCTCACTTTTATTTTGCAGCAATCCAAAAGTGAAACTCTTAAATACGTTTGCAAGCAGAGGAGCTGACCTTCAGGAACTCACATGATTTCCAGCAACCTCCCATATATAGAATTGAGATAATGAAAGCAATGAAAAAAAACTTGCTATTACAAGTCTCTTGAAGCTGGCAGCTGTTATCTCTGTGTAGCCATCCTCCCAATATGCACGGCACAAGGCACCCTTCCCTTGTGTTCCAAGAATTTATATTACTGAATAGTTCAGAGAAGTCACAGTCCTGAATTTCATGTGTGGTAGATGATACCGTGGGGACTTTAGAAACTCACAATGACTGTATCCAGTTGAACAAAATGTGCAGCTAACTTTTAATAGCAACATAAATAAGTAAACCTGGGGTAAATAATAGTGTAACACAAATAACAAAGTTGCCAGGATCAAAAGAGTAGACTCTAGGAAAGGAAGGGTCTGCATGGGCTGAGATCCTTGTTCAGCTGCAATGCAATAGGTCAGTTCCTCCAGCCTACAGTGTTCCTGCTGCCTCATCTTAACTTGTCCTTGGTGACTGAGCCAGGTTCTGTGTCCCTGAGCTGCATGTGCCCCTTTTCTGTGGGTACCTATGAAAGCACTATGGAGGAGTTTGTGCAGCTCAGTTAGATTTATCTCTTTTGCTGTTTTGCTGGTATCGTTAAAGGGGAGTTTGGAAACTATGAATAGAATCATTATTTCAAATATAGTCCAAAAGTTTGTATTTTCACAACTGTGTCTTTTCAGAGAAGAGAACTGAGCTAAGTCGGAATAAAAGCAATTGTGGGATTTTTGGAAGGGAGTAGATGGCACAGGGAAAGCAATGTGTTGCAAGTGGGTAGATCCAGCCCATGGGTACCATATGTTTTGAAATCCTTGTGGTCTGGATAGTGACCAGCTAGATTTTTTAGCCTGAGGCTTCCAGCTCCACCCCACTGAGGAAGGATTTCCTGCTGCTGTGGAGCTGAAAATGTGCCTGAGCACCCTGAAGTCCCTCTGTCACATATCAACATAAATACAGTTAAAGCACCTTTGCAGCAGAGTGTGTGCAAAGAGAACTGGAGAACACTGCTGTCTATACTCTGCTTTTCTGCAGGCTGTTGTCTTGATACATTTCTGTATCATGGAATTTCACCAAAATCTATGTTTGAAGTGCAGATTTTCTCCAGACAAATCGTGGGCTGATGAGCTCTGCAGAGCCTGGCCCGTGCAAAAGTGTCGGCATTGACCGCTGGATGCAAAATGGGATCTGAAGTACGGGGGTCTGGAAGGCAGAAACTTTGTCTTATCTGGCCTTTTTGTTCTTATAATTAGGATATTTTATATGGTTGAGCTTTCTTTCATAATACACTCCTGTGATGACTCCCAACCATACTCCTTTAGAGATGGTCTGCAGCCAGTTATCCAGATAATGAAGAAGGGCAGGGAGAGGGAGGGGGAAGATTGCCCACAGTTAATGTGAAACATGTGCCAGTGAGACAGTAACTAGTCAGTGTGTCCATCTTTTAACATGCAGAAAATGCATCTCCTTAGAACCACAGATAACCTGGTCTCCTGGAAGCCACAAGCAGGTCAGAGTCTCTGTCCTGGCTGTGACATTGCCAAAGCTGTAGGGAAAAGAGAGAATGGGCCAATCCATTGCTCATGTAATCCATCTATGGATAATCAAACACTGTGTCTGACATGATTTGACTGTTCTCCTTGTTAAAGATTCCATTGACAGTCTGACATGAAGAAAATTCTGCCATTTACGTTGATAGTTTTCCTTATTCTAATTAGTAACTGGACTTGGAGCACACCTTAACATCAGCTGAGCTATATAATGTAATATATAATGTAGCTTTTTTACATAAAATACAGGAAGTGGAAAGACTGTGCAAAACTGCAGAGTGCATGGCAAAACAGCGCAGTCATCTTTTGAAGATTACTTGACTTCAGTGAAAAAGGCTTATCTTCCTCTGACAGAGACATTCTTCTGCTGTGACATAATCTCACATTTTATCTTTTATCTCCTTTATTGTTTCTGGAAAAATTAAGAGAAGGATAAAATACCTTCTAGTGACCCCTACACCTCCAGACTCCTTATTGGCTTGTGTCTTTTGTGACAGGTAACTTTCTAATGAGTGCTGCTGGAGGAGTTTCACAGTTCTTGTTAAAACGATTTGTTGGCTTTAGGACTTCAATTTGCAAGATGGAATCTGTTACCATTGAGAAGATGCAGACCCTTCAAGTGGCATTTAGCATTACCTTCATGATCAGTCCTTTGCTGCTTCATCCAGCACTGTTGATGCCAGTGGAAGTTTTATCCTGGATTTCAAACCTAATTGGGCCTGAGATCCTTTCATCCTTTGGGTAGTTAAGATGCTTATGAACTTCCATAGGGCCTGCAGACACTGTGATGGAGACTGGGGTTTGTGCCACCCATGGTGGGAGCTTTGCCCTGAAGTAGTGACAGTTTTAAGTTTAGATGTGGTACAATCAGTGAGAGTAATAAGCAAAAGTCAGGAATAGGCGCATGGAAGGTCATGGCAGTGAGACCAAGGTTGCTCTCATTTGGCAAGTGAATATCCTGATGGCTGCACTGATTAAATAGTGAGTTACCAGCTCACTATTTGATGCTGGTAATGCATGATGGAAGGAAGAAGCGAGACCTTAGAAGGATGTGGCTGTGGGGAGACCTGGAGAGCAAACATTAGTATCCCTAGTTCATGCCCAGAGGACTAGAATAGCTTGTCCACTAGCTTAATTGGTTTTGGCAATTAAAACACACTGGGTAAATCACTGACAAGAATACCCAAAAGAACAATGTTGCATCAGTTATCTTCCTGATCATTTGACTGGACTGATTTTTATTTATACTAGACAAAATAGGATTGTGATGTTTCATCTTTAGTCTGAATGTCTTTAATTTGGATATCCATTTAAGTTGAAAATTTTCCATGTGATGCCAGTGAGACTGTTGGATTGTAGTCATGACTTATAGCCAAACATCTTTCTTGCTCCATGTTGCTGACTGCAGCTGTGGTTATGAAATGTGAAAGAATGTTAAAATCCAGAGTATTTTTCTCTGTGGATTTTGTTCACTTTTATTTTTAACAGTTTGATTGGACAATGAAAATTGTCAGTCATGCCAGTTTCAAGTCTTTAGGTATAAGTTTGCCTTTCAGCCATTGCGTGGAAGTGATTGTTTGCTTTTAGAACTGACAGCTGTGGAATTTTTGTTTCTTTTTCATAATCAACTCTGGGGAAATATGGCTTTACATAAAAGGCTGCTGTATGAAAATATAAAACCATGGCCAGGTTGGGATGGTGACATCTTTTTCATGTGTTGCTAACTTTTTCAGAGAACAGCAGCAGCAACAACAAGCTGAGGAAAGGTTGGAAGCAGCATTGCTGCTTCTGTTTCCCTTGAATTCCTTTAATCAGTCCGGTGACTACACAAGTCCTAATGACACATTTCTGGGTCACATGTGCCAGAAAGATGGGCTATATGGAGATACACAGCATGGAAACTATTCTAGCTCGAGACCAGTTACGTATACCAGTTACGTATACGTCACACGTGCTGTAAATGCGTATATTCCTCACTTTATGGAGGGATGGACTTTATTAATAGCACAAGACTGAGACAAGGAGAGCCAGTTACATTGCTCCATATGTGAGTAAAGCAACAGAAATACAATCTTTCTTGTTCCTTATTGTATTAAAACTGCAAATGGCTTATTAGAATCATAGAATGGCTTGGGTTGGAAGGAACCTTAAAGATCATCAAGTTCCATGCCCCTGCCATGGTCAGAGACAGCTTCCACTATTCCAGGTTGCTCCAAACCCTGTCCAACCTGGCCTTGAACACTTTCAGAAATGGGGTATCCACAGCTTCTCTGGGTAACCAGGACCAGGCCTTCACCACCCTCAGAGTAAATAATTTATTCTTAATATCTAATCTAAATCTCTCTTCTTTCAGTTTATTATACTATAAGGCAGCTTAGACCAGCACAGTCCCATTATGAAATGCTGAACAAGAAGTCAGAGCACAGATTACCCAAGCCCAGCTGGGGGGGCTGCAGGAGAGAAGCAAAGGCATGAGGGTGCAGCATCCACAGCTGGAGAAAGAATAGGAGGCCCAGATGAGTATAGAAAGAGCCAGACTCATGAATGACCAAACTGAACGTTTGTTTAGTTTTTGGTCCAGTGGAAACTTTGCAATGGAAGAGTTAAGATAGTTTTCTTCCTTGGCTCTGCCATCAGAGGGGTGCTGCTGCCATTTCCAGCCAACTTTCTCACATTCAGTGGGATCTAGATTTCTCTCTGCAGGATATTGCTCTGGTTAGGAGATCAGAGGGAAAAGTGCTGGAACTGTAGTGTCTCTTTATTTGGATTTTTTCAGGTTCATCAGTCACTTCCACTTCAATTCTTTCAGCTAGTGGTAGTAGCAAGCTTTTGTCCTGGTACATGGATTAAATAGAGTTGGAGACACAAACTGGAGTGGTTGAAAATTGCATATCCAGTCCTCTGGGTTCCCACTAACAGGAAAAACTGAGAAATGTGTCTAGAGAAACTTGATCCAACTATTCATGTCCCTCAGACACTGAATAAAACCACCTGGATGGAAAGAGCTTTCATTAATGACCTCCCTGTGTTAATCATAACCAATTAATTTAATATTCAGCAACATGGAGAAGTATGGAAAGGTTAACCCAGTTTGACACCTGTGATAAGTATGAAGTAAACTACAAATTCCAAAATAATCATAGCCTGGGCTATTCTTTAAGTTCCTATTTATAACTATAAAAGGGATATTCTGACACGCTTCAGAGATGTGGTGAGTCCCAATGAAAACACAGACATCAGCTGCTGACTATTGAGTAACTTGGGGTAAACTAAAAATGACAGCTTTTTTACAATACAGGAGGGTGAACTTTGTCTGCTAATGAAATTAATACACAAATTATGTAATAATTCACACATTTTCATTTGAAAAACATGTCAAAATTCTTCAAAGGTGCAGGCAAGGGGCTTAAAACCATTCTAAGAAGAAGAGTGATCTCGCATTCAACACCTTTTATATGAATGGGACATCCAGATAATGTGTTCCTAAATGCCAGCAAGGAAAGGAGTACCAGCAAACTGGCAGAGATGACAACTAGGAGTCTGGATCAGGATTTCTCTCCCCAGTTCTGTATCTAGCATGCATTTTTGACCCTTGTGACTTTCTGATTTTTAAGCCTCAGTTTAACCATGTGTTTGAACAGATAACCCAAAATTTATCCTGTGAGGATACTGTAAAAGTTAGAGGGTTTGGAGGGGAGAGATGCAGAGTGTAGTATTATTTGAGCTGTATTTTTACAGGTTCATTATCAGAAGAAAATATGTATCATATGTACAGTTCAAAACATTGAACTGTACATATGATATGTCCTTAGGTTCAAAGGATGGACATAAATGAGAAAAACTATATTAAAGTGCAAAGCAGGATACAGCAATAGGACTATGGCATTTCCATTTGCACTGCAAGCAAAGAATTCATCATAAATGTGCTAGGCATACATGGCTTTCTATCACATTTATGAGAATGATTTACCTCTTGTAATCAAAGTTAGCCACATTAGTGGCTAAGAATATTTACTAAGCTGTAGGGAAAAAACCAGTTTTAAATCCTACTAATTTCTTTTCATCTATGTCTCAATTAAACACTCTACATTAAATTCCTGAAATTTCCATGCTGCTACTTGTAATGGGTCAGAAATGTCAGAGTATCCTTGAAGTGGAGCACTCTTCTCCAAGGCACTCTGCATAGCTTAATTAGCACATTTATTTCTTTCCCTGTGCCTTCTCTAAGGGCTTTCATTACATCAGATGCTTCCAGTTATTAGAAATCAGAGCCAGAAGTCAACTGATGAGCTACTGATTGCTCAAGCTAAATGTAATTTAATGCAACAGTTATCTAAGCAGTTTGCAAAGCCCCTCCGGGGACTGTATGTGTAGGGATGCTCCAGGATGTGCATCCCTACAGACTCTGTGCAGTGCAGCACAAGATATATGCACATCAAAGGACCTGATCCTTTAATGGCCCAAAGTCATCACTATGGCACTTTCTTTTATTCTGCTGTAGCAAGAAGTCAAGCAAACAAGCTTTCAAACTGTCAAAAATTAGATGTTTGTTTTGTTGGCATGTAATTGGGATGTTTTCTCAACAGGCAGTGAGGGACTTTCCCAATATCTTCAAGTAATTTTCTTGCTTGGAAGCCCCAGTCTTGGCTGTCTAATTGCCGTAGCTGGACAGTGAGGGAAACGGTCCTCATTTTTAGTCCTGGAGCCAGGTCATGTCTCACAGTCTCTGGCTGAATGTTTTTCATCAAAGGTAACTGGCTAAGCAGAATGAGTTCTGATTCTGGCTAATGATATGCCATTAATATACAAGTCCTCTAAAATGTTTGCCTATGAATTGTGAAACTTTGACCCTGAGATATCAGAAATCATTCCAATTAGACTAAACACACATAATTCACATAGTTCAGTATATGGTGAGGTCTCTTACCAACCCTTTTCTGATCATAGCCATCATGTGAATGACAGCATGTGCATGTCATACTAGGATTTTCTACTTGGCCTTTGTTCAGTACCAAGCTGATAATGGGATGAAAAGTGGACTTCAGGAATGCAGTTCAAAGGACTTGCACTATTGAACCTATGTACCAAGCCTGGCTATATGGGTTGTAGTAATGAATTGTGACACTATCATAAACTGGAGACAGCCCATGCAGGACCATGAAACAGAAGATATGTAGCCCACAGGTGGGACAGTGAGGAGGAGGAGCCAGGCACAGGCCGCTTAGGGAGTGGAAGGCAGCCAAAGGATGCCATAGGAAACAACAGTCATGGTAATACTGTTCTGACAACAGTTTCTTCGTCCGCTTCCCTGTGGAGGTCTTGCTAAATTGAAATTCTCATTTTGGTTATCTTTGCTCTTGAAAAGACTGGGTTTACATTTTTAAAGACCTGATGCCAAAATCGCTCCCAGATTCTGAAATGTAAAAAAAGTAAGGAATCACATAAGTAAAAAATCTATCCAGATTGTTGGATCTTATTATATTAGGAAGTATGAGGGTGCTGATACAATGTAACATACAATAAAATTCGTCCTGGTTTATTGCCATATTTCATGCAGACACTGAAATAAATTTCTGAAGAATAGTCTTATGTCTTATGTGGTATCTGTTGGTATATTTTACCCAGCATGTAAAACATTACTGCTGGCTGACATCTTATTTTTAAAAAAAACTGCCTTTTTCAAGAAAACTTTTCATTCCCCATCTGGTAAGCTATAGACTAACCTTTTTTGTTACGGCAAACTTGATAGCCACATGTATTAATTCAGATTCAAAGACAGTTGCCCACCTCTCTGTCTGTATTGTCTGCTCAGAGTAGTTCTCCTTTTATCAGATCCCACATGCTGCAGGACCCTCAAAGGCGCTGTGGTTTTATATGCTCAGCTTTTTGTTGAGAAAATCAGTGCAAGTGAATAAACAGTGCCAGCAGAGTGGCAGCCAACAAGGCTGGGATGTACTGCAGTATCTCAGAAAGGAGCAGCCAGTTCTGAGATGCAGCACAGTGGGTGGTAGAATCTCACTGTTCCTATAATACTTCCTGAGACTTCAGATATTGTGGCTTGTAAGAGTATTCCTACTTTAGCCAGCAGGCTGATTAAGAAAAAAATAATTATGGGTGATGATTTTTTTTTCCCTTTTAGGGACAAAATGCTGTGCAACTCTGACCACATCTCTCTTAATAATCTAGTTATTCACATTTCACATATGCTCCCCTTGAACTGTCTATAGCAATATGCAACATTCCTCAGCTTGTCTGAGTTTGGGGATTTCAAAGGCCTTCCTGGCTCTCATGAAGGAGAAGAAGGGCATTGTATGGACTTTCCATAAGGTTGAACTCAATGCAGAAAACACAGGGAACAACTTGTTCCATTGCCTTTGTTTAATATGTTGACAAACCAAGGCTTAGACAAGGCAAGTGTTTTGACCTAGTTTACCCAGAGAGCAATAAGGAAGTAAGCTAGAAAATACCAAGGAAATTACCCAGGGAATTCTCCAACAAGGCAATAAAGTACAAATGAGTCTTTTTGCTGTGAACTGTCTAGAGTGCCCTCTGTGCTTTGCACAGAGCTGACTTTGTCACTTAGTGCTTTTTGGAACAAACAGTTTTTTAAATGTCCCTTTTGGTGAGTCTAAGGAGAGGAAAAGTAATTGGTCACGTGCTGTGAGTGCTTCAGATGGGCTCTGGATGCTATCTCAGGCAGCACATGACCTGACACGCTGAGCGGGTGAAGGATGGGTGCGGCTCTGCCAGGGGTGCCTGGGCTTGTTGGGAGGATTGTTGCCATTCCTACCCATTTCTCTCTCTGTGGTCTTTCTGAAACAACACAAGGTATTAGCAATGGTTGTGTGATGTAATCCATTTAGGGGGGAAGACTCCCTCATGAAGTTTGTGATGCTATTCTCTTTGAGACAAAATTAAGTGAGGAGATGGGCTGGTGATCTGAAAATTCAGTGGGACACCGTCATCCACCCTGCGGTCAAAGATTCAGACAAATCTTCCACTGGAAGGTCCTGAGTCTGATCTATGTGCAAAAGCACAGATACTGTAGCAGCCTGCAGTGCCCTGGGCTGGCTGTGCACAGGCTACAGGGTTGACATGGCAACACCAGCTTCCAGCAGGTGTAGGAGCATCCCTGAATCACAGCTCTACTTGCCATTCCATTGCACCTCCCAAGGGCTGAAGGGGAGTGTCATGGGAGCCAGCAAAAGGCTTTCTCTCCCAAAAATAACTACTGAGAATAGGGAATACTTATCTGACGGGGCCTGCTATTGAAAAACGGATCTTGGTTCATATAAGCAGGAAAAAGACATTGAGGCTTATTTGTATTTCTGCCCCTGAGCACAAAGGGGTTGGAAAGCAGGCGGATCCCACCGATTGTGTGCTCCTCCTGTTTGGAGATGTAATCGGCCTTCCACATACTGTGCCGCAGCCTTTCCTCATCTCTAGGGGTTGGGTTGGGGCTGGGAATGATGTGTGGGGATAGACCACCTCCAGTGTAGAGGTGAAGATTCCAGCATCAAGGTGGAGGAGGGCTGGTCCCTGATGCAGAGTCTATCCCCATCTTCTGACATGTGGCACACACCCCTGGGAGCAGCATTTGTAAGGCATGGAAGAAAACACAGGGTCACCCTGTTCACTGAACTCGAACTTACCAACTGGAGAAAAAGCGTCTGTGTAAACAGCACAAATGAGACGGATATTTCACTGCTACTGATAAGTTTATCAGCAAATCCAATGTGCACTGTGGACCCTAGGAATATACAAAGAAAAAGATGTTAAAGAAAGAGATGTGCAGGGTCCTCAGCTTACCTCCAGCTTACCACACCCTGGGGATCAGGGTGCTCTGGTCTGTGCTCTGGCACATGTCAATCGTTGCTCAGCCAGTGTGACTCCAAGGCTGGGGCTTTGTCATTTGCAACCATGAGGTCCAGCCTTTTCCTGGGCTTCAGCTGCTTTAAGTGCTACTGAGATAAATGAACCACGACTATGGAGAGGCTCTAGGGAAGATGGAAGCACAGCAGGGGCAGGCAGGAAACACAGCTGATGTTGGGGAGTACCGTGGAAGGCACTGCTGGACCTTGGGTGAGAGGTGCGGCCATGGCCTCTCCAGCTGATACTGTCTGTGAATAGACCATTGTCCTCTGCAAGGAAGCAAAGAGAAAAGTGTCTCTTCTGCTTCCTTGACTGTGGCTCTGAGCCAGTATTGCCTCACCAAGGGCTCGGCACCAGCTTGGAGGTCTCACGGCTCCAAAATGCCTCGCCCAAGTTGCC
This sequence comes from Brachypodius melanocephalos, assembly GCA_013398615.1. Classification (NCBI taxonomy): domain Eukaryota; kingdom Metazoa; phylum Chordata; class Aves; order Passeriformes; family Pycnonotidae; genus Brachypodius; species Brachypodius melanocephalos. Next base: position 1,976,061 of record VZSR01001459.1, read on the forward strand.
TCAAATGCCTGCTGTGGTGTTCTGTTACACATGGATCATTTTGGCTGGCTGGATTTTGTTCCCTGCAAGTGAGTGGCTGGGAAGGAGATGTGTTTTCACAGAGCTTATAATAGAACTCTTGCTTTGACCTCCACGACCGGGAGATTAACGCCATTCCAGAATGATATGGTGCGTGGTTTTTAAGGGTCCAAAGGCAATTCCTGTTTACAGAGCTGGTCTGGTCTGGTCATAATAGTCAGGCTGGGGCAGTGGCTGTGCAATTCCTACCTATCACTACTCTTTCAGGTGGACTTATGCCCTGCTGAGGGAGAACTTGAAACATCTCGTGGATGGCTGAGCCAGGCTATTGGGGTTGTGCAAAATCCCACTGCCTGTCTCTGAGACAAGAGAATGAGGAAATTCTTGTACCTGTCCCTTCTCTTTAAAGAAAATCACTTCAGAGCTACTTTGGGGTGATTCTTTCTGGGTTTGGATTTTCAAAATTTCTTTTAGGAATTATTTTGATGAGATTCAGAAAAAGATTGCCGGTACTTAATGGAAAAATTGTCATTGACAGTAAAAATGCATTTGCAATAGCCTTAGATTTCCTTCAGTTTTTCAACTCTGCAGATACAGTCTTAAATGCTTTGATCTATTGAAGTCCAACCTGCTAATCCTAATTATGTGCTCATGCCCAGCATCTTTACCTCTAATAGGCACTGAGAGCTACGCCTGTGGTACTGCTCCCACCGCGTCCACTTTTCCAATAAGTATGACAGGCTGAAAGTGCTCTGAACAGGAAAAGTCTCCATCTGCTAATAGCATCAGCGCTTGTGTTTTCAGTTACATTTCCAGAAACCAGAGCATACAAGATCTCCTTTCTGGGTAAGTGTATTCTCATGTCCATGAGGAGCTTGGTGCAAGTCAACCATCTGAGGCATTGTGAGCCAACAGGGCATCAGAAGTGGCAGGAGCCTGGAGTCCACTGTCTAATGTATTTTCTGGCACAGTCCTAAAGAGAAAATTGGTTATGTGTCTTTAGTCAAAGGAGTTGTACACTGACTCATTGTCATGGCCCAAAATTTAAGGTCATTTTTGGAGAAAGCATTCTTTAAAAAGCTCTCATGGTTACTTATAAGATGTAGACTGACACCGTGACCCTCTAGGTCCTCTAGGTGAGACATATTTAGCTTGTTATTAACTATGACCTTATGGAAGGAGAGTCATGTTCACACACTGGCAGGGAACAGCTAAGACTAGAGTCAGAGGCAGGGATTTTAGTTGGTTTTGGAAACTTAAATTCAGAGTTTTAGGTGCCAGCAGCACCAAAATGAGAAGATATACAATGGGGCAATCCACCATTTAGGATATAAACAATACGGAGTTCTTCTTGAAGGAAAGGGCGAGGCACACTGAGCCCATGCAAAGCTGTATTTACTCCAGAAGGATCATGCTGTGAGGTGATGACATGCCTTCCTTCCCCTCTCTACTTCTCATTTTCTCTCTGTATCAAGGGTCCCTGACCTTGGAAATTTCTTACTTCTCCTCTGCAAACCATGACCCTCCTTTCTTCTCCCTTGTGGTCTCTTTTTGAACAAAGGGTTTGATGTGTTTCAGCCAGTTGACTTCAGCCCCTCTGACCAATGCACACAAGCAGGGATGCTGCAAATCCCTGCTGCCTTTAGTGGCACCAGCCATATCCCAGTACAGCTGGTGTTTGCTGGGCTGGGAGTTTCCTGCAGCACAGCAGGTTACAGACCGATTGAGACATGTTTGGTGGCTCAGCCATGTTTGCCACAAGGGGGGGTGAAAAACAGAAACTGTCTGTGGAAATTTACTGACTCTGAAAACCACATGACTTCTTGCTAAATCTGAAAATTCCCAGTATAATTATTTCTAAACCACCTGTGCAGGCTTTCATGATTTACCTGAATATTGCAGGGTCAGAGGTATTTTTTTGGTCAGTGACACCAGTCCATCATTTGCCATAGGGGGGAAATTTAAGGAACTAATTAGTCAAGCCGCTAGTTTCTAGTACAAGGAACTCCACAGAGATGTTGAATTTCAAATATATATATATATATATATATATATCTCAAATCAGCATGTAGTGTGCCATCTCTTGTGAAATATGTGCCCATTAGGAGTATGAGTGGGAGCAAGTAAGCTTGTGAGGAATGTTTCTGCAGCTTCTGTTTTCAAACAGTGGTTTGCAAAGCAGCCATTTTCTTTTCTTCTTTATTTGAAAGGTTAATATGTGCGAAGCTCTTTAAATCATCTGAGGTGGATCAGGGTTATGACTAAGAGATAAGGAGGGATTTGTCTGTCTGACCAACTTCCCCTCTCCTTATAGAGAAGGTTGGTATGTTCAAAAGCAGCAAAATACCACTGAGTGCATAATGCAGGCCATAGTGTAAACTGGAGTTTTGACAGTTCATGGGCTGAGCAAAACCCCTTGAAATGCAAGATGCAAGAAGCCAGCTTTGTGTCCTGCACAAGAAAACCCTCCAGTGATAGCCATAAGAAAAGTGCTCAGGCTCCAGCCCACAAAAGATCAATGTAGTGCCTACTACAAAGCTGATAGGAATTTTACTGTTAGGACAATTAACGTTCTTAGTAATTTTATACTGGATCCTATAATCAGAATTAACACTGCTTATTTTAAAAAATGAGTGAGAGAGAGGGGAAAAAGATAGGAGAAACCAGAAAAAATGGCCCTGAGTCTCTGTTGTGCCTCCAGGCAGGGCACAAAGTCAATCTGCAGTAATGTGATTTCTAAGCAAGCCATAGCCAGGAGTAAAAACTGCAATGGTGATCAGAGATGACCAGTGCAGTCAGCTCAAGCACAGCTAAAGGCAATGGCATCAGAGCCTGCAAAGCTCATCCAGGGCACAGTGCAAGACCCTGATAAGTGCCTGCAGTGCAATACAGGCTGGGTTTGCTTTAATAATTTATAGAAAATGCTCTGTAATGACAATGGACAATGGTTCAGGTGCAGGTGAACTCATGCGAGTAGAGATCTGCCTACTTAGGATTTTAGCACTGGGGATGTAGGGACATGGTAAGAAGCTGTATATGTTCTGTATGGTGTTCCCTATAGTGGATCCAGTTTCTAAACTGACAGTCTACTGTGTTAAAATCCTAATTCAAATACAAAAAACCTCTAGCAGTTCAGGGCAGGAATAAGATATGTGCAAGTGGATAACAATGATGATCTGTTCTTTGCAGCCAAAATTTTGATTTGGTACATTTAGTGTAAGACAAAATGTCTTGAGATTTAACATATTGCAAATTCCCTGCATCTGTCCAGAAGAGGGTAAAGAAGATAATAGATAATCCCAAAGACCCCAAGAAAATTCATAAAACACTTGAGATCAGAAAATGAACCCACGGAGAAAACCAGATGCACTACAGGCAGCAAGACTGCAAATTGCACATCACATAAAATGAATGCAGTTCATCACACTAAATTGTTCATGCCCAGACCATATATGTTCAGTTTTTGACAAAGTAATCTCTTTACAAAGCTCCATAATGCAGCAGAGTCAGCTAAGAATGAGTTATAAACAAAGAAGCTATTCAGCTGTCAAAGCAATTTTCAGCTATATTAAAGCAGAATGGGATGGAACGAGTTCTGCCGAGCCTTCTGCTGTCCCGGGGAGCCGATGGCTGTGCATGTGTGTGCCTCGTGTGACGAGGGGACAGCGCATGCGTGCGGGGCCAGCCGCCCACGCTCACACGTGCGCGCACACGTGCGGGGCCATCACCCCTCACCTTCCCCGGCTCGTGGCAGAAACTGCAAGGCGCTTATTCAAACCCTGGTTTTGGTCTGCACGTGGGGACATCACCGAGTTCTGTCCATTCTGATGATGTGTTTTGTTCCCATAGAAACCGGTGTACTTTGGAGGGGGAAAGGCAGAAGGAGACAGAGGAAAGCAGAAAAATGAGGCAGGCCAGAAGTGTGCTGTGTGAATAGATCGTCCAGGTTGTGGGGCTCTTCACAAAGTGGCTAAAGCCTGAAGGCAGTGAGCAGCCTTATTTATTCGTGGGTATGTCATTCAAGAATAATTCAAATCCTTTCAAATGTACGTCAGTTAAATGAACACAGCATCCTATTTCTTCATGTGCGCTATCCCCCACCAGATAGGCTGTGTCAGTACTGCAGGGGCCAGGTTTCCAGGGTGCTTTCTACTGACAAGTGACTGATGTTTGCTGTGTCTCTGGTGTCATTAGCAGGTGTTTCCTATCTTCATCCCCAAACTTGGGAAGGAGGCAGAGCCTGGGAACTTACCGATTTCAACTAAGGTTCAATGAAATACCTGTCAAGTCTCCCATAAAAAAGCTGTGCATGATCTGAACCTCCCAAGGGGTAGGCAGGGCAGGGAGAGGCATGCTTTTTTTTTTGTGCCTTAAACCAGCCAACTTGCCATTGAATCATTTAATAACTAATTAAAAGTTCTGGATAAAATGCACTGTCTACAGCTTTCTGGCAAACATCCCAATGACTTCAGCAGAGCCAAGATTTTACCCTTTCCTTGACTGCATAGCTTGCTTGTTGTCACTTCTTTTTCTCTAGCTGCTTTATGTGGTTTCTCTTAGATGTGGAGGGATTTTTCCTTTTGTCAAATATTCTCACTTCAGCTCCAAAACACAGACTCAACACAATGAACCCCAAGAGTTAGTTCATGATCAGGTCACCATGTTTTCCTATTTCCTATTCTGCTGTGATCTAAGAGATGACAAGGGGTAGAGGAGATGGCAGTAGAATTTTCAGCAGCTAAAGGCCACCTCAAGCATTTGTGTGCAGGCATCAACTTGACTTGCAAGTCCTTGTTGCCAGAGCAATGTGGTGCTTACAGAGGACCATCAGCTGTTTGACCACCCAGGGCTGAATGCCAGGAGGAGAGCCAAAATCCTATACAGGTGTATCCTATATGTGTAAATGCAGTGGTAACAGGACAATGTTCCCATTCTGTCTGTGCATGTTCTTTGGTACATGTCTCTCTGTCTTCACCTTTTGTGTTTGCCATTTGTGTCCTCTATAATTTTGCTTTCAAGATCTTTCTTAGAAGAGATAATTTTTACCTAGAGCTGAATAACCCCAAGACGCACCTCTGCTGCCTGCTTGCTTGAAGGTAATGTGCCAGCAAACCCAGGGACTTTTGGCAGAGCATGGTCAAGTTTCTGCTAAGTTCTTCATGGGAAGTTGCTCTTGCTCACACATGGCCCATGTAGAAGGGACCTGAGCCAAAAAAAAAATTGCCAGATCTTATTGCATTCTTCAAAGTTTAGGGCACCAGAGAATGAAATGACAGCAAATACCCTAAGCCCTCACCAATGCATTGGGTGGCAAAACTCACAGCAGTTGCCTGTGGTGTCGGTATCACTCAAGCCCATGCTGTTTAATTTATTTTTGCATACCTAAAGCCATGGAACCTAACATTATTGATAGCTGAGAGTCTCATTTGTTGGTTTATTGACAAATTATAGGAATAAAAAGACACTTTGTGAAGGGAGATACAATTTTGTTGAATGGCTCTAATCTTGGTTGTCTTCCTAAGCTTTAAACTTTGAATTTTACAAGTCATATGTTAAACACTCTGCTTCAGTCCTTTGTATCCAGATAGAAAGAAACAGATTGTAAAAATTGTACTTTGTGGGTGATGTAGAATTTTTCTCTTCTGGGGAATCCATCAGGGAGGATGTTTGCTATATATTTATGAGGTCCCTTGCAGATCTTTAGATGCTCTCAGATGTTCATTCTCTTGACCTTTTTATTGCTAACATTTATTATTCTTTTAATGGTAAGCTCTCAGAACAATGCGGAGGGTTCAGTTCAAACTCCAAACAAATCTTACATCACTCTTGGCTTTCAACAGGGCTCCACACAGAACTCAGCAAGATTTCATTGAGACTTTTCTATAGTGTTGGTTATGATTCTCTAGGGGAGTACAGGGAAAATTACTTTAGGCTTTAATGTTCTGTCTTCATTAGTCTGTGATTTGTTTGTTCCAGAGTCTGGTTCTTATCTTTCATACTGTGTCATTCTGTAAAGCAGCACTGAGTACCAGAGAGTGACAGAGCATATCTTGTGCTGCTGCTGATTCATGGCATGAACTTCTGCAGAGGGATGAAATACCTTGATCACGTCAAGACTGCTCATTTCTAGATAGTAGCTAATATCTAAATACTAGCTGTTATGTGGCAAGCTTGAAGGCCAGAAGATAATGTTCAGGAATGATGTCTGTACTCAAAAACGTAATCTGCTGGAAGCCAATGTAACCTTATATGTGAGTGTGGAGAATATGCATGATTGTAAATTCAGGAACGCAGTGCTATTCAAGTACAAGATTGAATAAGAAAGGTTAAAAAAGGCTCTGAAGTCCAAGTGTACTGTTTATCATCTTGTTCCAAAACAAAATGTGTGCTTTGTGATGTACTGTGATGTACTGTGATGCACTTTGACTTGGAATTCATCAGTGTGGTGTTGGTTTTCATTCTTTCTCATCTTGGTGTTTCCTGACATTTTCCAGGCTTTGACATTTTTATCCAGAATTTCTTATTTTGCTTTTAATTAAATAAAAAAGATTAGTGTTTTGTCCTCAAAGTCTACTGCCACACTAGAGAATTTAAAATTCTTAGGTGAGAGTCAGCAGGAGATTGTGATAGTCAGTCTAATTTCCTTAGAAATGTTGTAGCTGAAGTATTTATAATAAGGCTTTGTTCCTGGAACTGCTGAATGCTGTAACTCTGAAACAGGTAACTGAACCAGCAAGTTCTGGAAATATTTCCGAGAGAGAGACATTGGAGGAAAAAGAAGAACAGGGGGACACCAGCAATGTAATCATATAACTGAGCATGCAACTTTCAGCAAAAGAATTTCCTTGTCAGCTAGTGTTTTTCCTTTTGACAAATTGCTTGTGTAGCAACTGAAGCTTTTCAGTCCCTCCACTGTTCCAAATTCTGAGGTTTTGGTTTACTTGATGTGGTTCTTTTTCGACATCACTTAGGGGTGATGAGTTGATGTTCATGTGGCGTGACTGGTCAGCTCGGTCATGCCTAGTGACTTAAGCCTTGTAAACTGCATTCGACTCAGACAAATATCATTTGCTGGAAGGAGAGGCTGCCACATTACTCGGGGAAATTTACTTCTAATCAAAAGCTTTTAACATGATAGGAATCAACAAAACTGAAATGGTGCATGATTCTTCTGATGTGACAGACATAAGCAAATTTTGGTCACATGCTATTCCCAAAAGTAACTAAAATTGGATGCAAAGGAAGTTACATCTGATAACAATCTAACACATTCCCAATATTTTCTCACTATTTCTCTACCACTTGTCAGTTCTCCTTTCTTTTCATTTATTCCCTTCTACTTTTTCTTAGGTTTGTATTTTGATGATGCCTGGTTTTATGCCAGAATTCATCTTTGAATTTAGCATACATGTTTTTGAACATTGGTGAATCTACATATACAAACGTAGCTATATAAAGTATCTTTTTTATGGAGGTTGACTTCTTTCACAGAGCAAGAGAGCAGATCTGGTTAGAGACATTGCAAGCACGTGTTACCAGTCAATTAGTGCAGTTGCACCAAGTGACCTGATCATATAACTCGTGCTGTGAAAAATTACTTGAGGCCTGGCCTCAATTCTTACTGGGTAATAGTCGCTTATATCATAATGGTGAGATATTTCCCTTTTGTTAAGAGAATTTACTGGTTTTGCTAATTTTGCCAATTTCATTGATTGGTTTTCCATAAGATCTTTGTCACTGAGTAGTTTCATCTTCAAAAACCTGGTGCTCTCTCACACATCACCTCTGGAATATCTGGCATCTGGATTAAAAGCAGGTCACAGTACAGCTTGTTCAGTATGAGCACTGTAAATCAACCTTTGGGAAAAGTTCCCTGAATATGCAACACCCGTGAGTTACAGGTTGTGTTTCATCAGGAGGTGTTTTTTTTAAAGAATAGCCGGAAGCAATCCAAAACTTAACCCTCGTCATAATATAGCCCTGGTACAAAATGCATCATTTCTTCTTGGCTACTGAAGTGTTTGGCATCAGGAACTATTTACATTTGCATTGTTTTCAAACTTCTGTGTGTGCTGGAAGGTAGAGTGAAATATTTCCTAGATGGCCAGACTATTCCTAAGAAAAGATACACAAAGGAGCAGAAATTCAAACGTTCTGTTTTGAAGGTTGCTACGCAATCAGTACAACTACACTGGAGTTTTACTGGATGTCCAGAGCACATCTTTCATTGGCTTTACATAGGTTAAACCTCAATTTTATTTCTTTTATTTCACAATGTTCAAATTTTCTGTTGTATCAGTAGCTGCATGAGCTATCTTTCCTTGTGTTCCTGCTTTGGCACATTCCTATCCATCCATGTTCATAAGAGGTTTTTTTTCCTCTGTGCACAAGAAGTGCCAGAAGCTCCTGTTGGTTAACTCATTACAGTGTGATTGCATATTTATCTTAGCTCAAATCACTAAGTAAATATAAATAATATGTGTCATACTTCTTTGTAACTCTATATGACTCTTACTTCCACTTTTCCTGGTACTTGAGCATGGAAAAATTGCAAAGCGCTGAGAAAATATTGCTGTATGTGAAATAAATTGCATGGGCCTCAATTCCAGGAAGAGCATACATATATGCTGATAAACAGTTTCTTATCTAATAAATACTGAAGAGAATGTTTCTTAAATGACAATGCTCCTCTGAAATCAAGCTTTTGATTGCTGAGTTGTTGATTTGTTGGGGTTTTTTTGTTTCTTTTTTTTTAGTATTTCAACACCCTGCTGATAGTGTTGTGAAATCTTTTCTGGGCCTTAGCCAATTAACTGAATAAACTTTTACTTGCTTAATGGTTTTATAACACTTCTATTTAAGATAAACTTGCCATTTGTTAATTTAACTTCTCTCTTGCATTTTGTGTGCAAGTACTATCTAATCTCATGGAGATTCCAAGTCTCTGAGACTTGGGTTCTTGCAGAGTTGTCAAATACAGCAATCAGAACACATTTGAATGCTTAACGAATAAGCATTCTTAATATTCTTCACTGATATTTTTAGTATTATTTAAGATAATTAATGTTATGATTAACTACATTGTGCTCTCGTATTCCGTGATGTAATTTTCCACTTTCATATTTACATTTATTAGTACGCTTTCCATTTAAAGTCATCTTTCTTTGCTCAGTGTGACATACTTCAGAGAAGAACTGAGATTTTCTAAATCTGTATCCCATAACCTGTCTGCAAAGTACTCCTTTCTAATGGCTAACCAGCCACTAAAATTCAACTGGAAGGTTACGAACAGAATTATGATAATGTCACTGAAGATATCAAATGATTGAATAGAATTTCTTTAATTACAAAAGGATTGAAAAGGAAAAAAATATTCCCTGCACTCTGCAGATTTTCTTGCTCTGTGACTTATGGTACCGCATTTCATGTTTTCAAGCATTCAAGTATTGGACACAAAATTGGAAGCAGAAGGAAAGGTATAGACATCATTACCTGGAGGCAATGAAAGAATGGAGATTTTTCATCCAGTATTGGAGAAATAAATTTGTGTCCACAGGGCATAGGCATTGAGAGGAAAATAACTTATATGAAACCAAGGGCTATAACAGCCTAATTTTGTTCTCTGGACTCAGGTAAATTTCATCCTAACACCATTAAATAAATACGTAATATGAAGTGCAGTGGTATTTCCTGATTGATGATCTTGTTAGACTCCAAATAAACATATATTGTGCTCAAACTGTAATAACACAAGCTTTGTACATATAGAGGGAATTGCATCCAGCTACTAAATATGAAGAAAATGTACCAAAAGGGAATGATTTAGAGGAGAATGAAATTTTCCTTTAGACTCAGGAATGATTCTGCTGAGCTTTCCCCTGGAAGATGGTCCTTCTCAGGACTGTACAGATATTTTTACATAATTTGTTTCTCAAGCTATCAAAAAAAAAAAAAAGTCTTAGTGGTATAGAAACAGACTTCAGGCATTTAGCTATCTACCCTCATTATGCTATAAGCTGAAAAGCAACCCTTTTCTTTGCACTCTGTGTCACCTGAAAACATTTCTTCAGTCTCAAAAACTCTCTAGAGAGAAGAGCCTATATTTGTCAAACATTGTGGGAATAGGAGAAACAATAAGTATATAAGAATAATAGGAAAAAGAACAGTGATTAAGCAAAAAATTGCTTAATCACTACAGTTATCATTGCTATTTTTGTTGGTTATTATGAATATCATTTGCTGTAACACCTGTGATGTGGCTGGCAATTTTCAGACACTTCAATGTTTTCATTTTGTTCTGCAGAGTTCACAATCCAAGGACTGATGTCAGGGCAGAAAATATCAATCAGCAGTTTATGGATAACACATCCATAAATCAACAAGCTGCCTTATAGGAACAGAATCACACTCCTAGGAGGGTTTATATGGAAGGCATGAAACAGAAGAGCCCCAGATGACTGGACAGGGTGTAGGGTTTGGACTATGGTGTGATGGCCTAGAGCACAGATGGAGTGTGGTGCCATGAAACGCAGAGCTTGGAGCAGGTGTCTGGAAGCCTCTCATGGTTGAGACGTGATAATAAATGCATGGAAAGGGCACCACAGTTTAGAAAGCTAAAATTTACTCCATGCAGAATGGGAGACGGGTTGAGGAATTTAGAACCTCAGTAAGGGAGGTTCTTCATGAGCCTTTGTCAGTGAACCTGATAGAGATTCCAGCATCATCCAGCTGAGAATTTGACCAGGAAATTCCAAGTCCCCAATGCTACACATGTTGGAGTCCCAAAGAACTGCTCTTCCAGACTCTTGTGTAATTGTGCGTCTTAACCTCTCCTTGAGGATGATCCAGCTACCTAGTGAAGGAACTGCAATAAAACTGTGAATCTCAGCTGACTTAGTTATACAACCCAGAAAAATTCTCTCTGCTCATGAGTGTCCCTAAGGCAATTATTGGTGCCACATCCTGAGTTTCTCCCCATAGAAAGGCCAGATATGTAAAATTACTCCTTACCCAGCCTTAAATCTCATCTAAGACCCCAGAATAGACTCAGGAGGATTGTGCTAAAAGGGAGATTTTCACCTTTGGTGGCTGAATCACAGCAACATCTGTGATGAGCTACAGCACGGCTCAAACACTGAGGAACGAGAGTGAAGATAAAAAATAAGTAGCCAATACCTCTTTAAGAATCTACAAGAGCAAAGTAATAAAAAAGAAATACAATAACTAAGATAATAGAAACATTATCTTACAGATTTTATAGAAACTTTGCCTTAGGGATGCCACCTGGATGTGTTCCACTGACACAGCTGTTCAGACATTTTTTTCCCTTTGCTGCATAAAAAATAGAGGCATCTTAACAGCTGTTTGGGTTAATTTTTAATGCTTTCAGTAAGTAAAAATAAAGGTAAATTATATGAATGAGCAAGGTGAAACTGCATCCACAGATGCTTTAAAAACTTTTCAGAATACTTCCTGGACCTCATCCACAGTAAATAAAGGTCTGCTGTCCATGGAAGGAGCCGAGTCAGAAGAGCAGGTGGGGCATTTCCATTAGTTGCTGACCAGGTGTAGCATTATCTGTCCAGCATCTCTTCTCTGTACACAGGAAAGTCTCCTTTTGATCAGGGCAAATTGGCTCACCTGGTCATATTGAAATCAGTCCACAGTCACTCCGTTGACTTCACTGACATCACTAAAAATGTAATTAATTAAAACAAGGAAACAAATGAAAAAAAATCCATCCTAATTTTGCTTAAATCAAATCATCCATTCTGGAGCTATCAGTTCCATTGCCTGCCAGGGAACTACTCCCTAAGAAGGTAGTTGAAGGGAGAATGGGAACAGAGCTTGTAAGGGTGTCTGGATAGACATCCTTTTCCAATGGAAAATGTCATTTTTTGTTATTTTCAAAATCACTGTGTGGGGGAAGGGGGCAGGTAGAAGAGTCTGTGCTGATTTGTACTGCCCCTCCTGACACACAGCACACTGAGAGCATTCCAGGTTGAAAAGGAGTCAGGTTTAAAAGGGTGATGGAATGAAACAAGTGGGAGTCGTGATGTTTTTTGTTACCCAGTGTTTCACACACCTCTAGCGGCAAACCCTCTTCGTTGCCAAGACAACCCCGAAGAAATACGAAATCCAGAACAATACCCTGTGTACGAGGAGCCTCGTATTCTCTGGTGCACGCGTTCGTTGTGAATGTCAAGGGAAACACTGCCCTACCCTCCACAGCGACCCAGGTAAGCCCAGGTAAAGTTATAGGTGATGTCTGTGAGATTATAATGACTTACATTTAGAGATTGTCGTTTGTCCTGGCAGCAATCAAAGCTCAAGGGCTGGCTGTGAGAGCCTGGGCACTGTATTCCTGCAGTGCAGCACTACCCAAGGCTGGCCAGGCAGCACCAGGAGGATTCCTGAGGCTGTCATGCAAGTCAGGGCTGGGGCTCTGGCTGTTCTCCCCAGCCAGTGCTGTATGTGAAGGTGTCTGCAGCAAGCAGGAAATGCCAGCCTGTGGTGGTCTGCCTTTACAGCAGTTTCTAAAGGTTTCTCAGGCAGCTGAATGCAAGGTTGTGCAGCCATAAAGGTCTTTTTGCTACGTAACTGGGATATACCGAGATGTGCTCTGTCTCTAGGTCAAAGGAAATATAAATGTGACTTAAACCTCTTTGCTTAAGATCTTGGCTCAGTGCAGGACAGTGGAAGATCTGGAGCCTTGGGTTTGTTAATGCGTATTTACTTAAACCCAATAAATGAACCCTGGACAAAGGTCCCAGAGGTCAGAATAAATATCTGCAGGGACACTTATTGCACCCTCTTGCAGGCAGAAGCCTCAGGACCTTTTTTGTTTCTCAGAAAAATGTTAGGTGCAGTTTGCAAATTATAAGTTTTGCTTTTCCAAATCATCTCTAAGTCATTTTTAAGATTCCCATTGTATTCCCAGTGACAGGTAGTAAGTGATAACCTTTTTCTGAAGAATGACAGGAATACTTTTTGCTATGCTTAAAGTTGTCATTGACCTCCTTGTTAGGAATGGCTGCACCCTTAGGAAGTAATGTCAGCTCCCCATTTGGTTAAACCTCTTTGTTAAATAGGGGAGCAGTACTTGGAGCAGGGGACACTGGATTCCACATGGAAATGCATTCATTTTGCTGTGCACCCAATGTGAGGACAAACCCATTTTAGCCTGCATTGAATCATAGCAACATCCCAAAAGTAAGCAGGAGAAATGTCGACATCTTTTGCATCCTTTTGTTCTTTGGCTCTCTGCTGCTTCAGTTCTGTCCTTTTGTATCAGCTGCCTGTCAGATGTTCCTGGCAGGAAACTTGGCAGTGTTACAGGTGTATGCTGGTGAACATGATCTTTACTTAGGCAGGGAACCCTGGGGGACTGCAGCTTCCTCTCTTTTGCTACACTTCTAGAACCACATCATATTCCTCCTTTTGCAATTGTGTGCTGAGATACAACTCCAGGGCTTTGGGCTCTGAAAGACAGGTAGCAAGCAGTGGTAGTTTGGTATGACAGGAGCACCAAGCCAGCAGAACAAACCAGTTGGTGCTGACAACTCCATGTTTATACTATTGACACTTGTGGGTTTTAACCTGACGGTAGTATGAGTTTAGTCCTGTAGGCTGAGCTCTGGAACTGTGTGCTATTAAGTGAAGCACAGTCAGCCAGGGATTCACTTCAGAAACTCTTTCCTGTTCCAAAATAAGACACAGATGTAGATTAGCATTTGTGGAGCAGAGTGTCAAACTAATCAGTGCTGAAAAACAAGAGTTGCATATTTGAGCATCATAGTGAGACACTCTGAAGCAGAGCTGGTTCTGCTTTCATGGCTCCATCAGCATGTCCAGAGCTTCAACTTCCATGCCCATGACAGTCTCTGTCTGGTTATGGGAGAAACACCAGAAGCAACAGTTCTGCACTGTTTGTCTTCCTGAAGAACACTGTCCTTTGTCTTCCTGAAGAACAAACTCTACAGTGCACTGAGAACCATCACACCTTTATCCTGTTAAAAGACACATCCTGTTAATGCTTCGGGTGAGGCATCCCTGAGCTTAGGCCACTCTGATCCTCTTTTAGCACCTTAGAAACAAACTGAAAACTCCTGGCTGCTCAGGAACAAAAGAGTATGTGAAAGAGCTGCAATTTCATAAACTATCGAGTGGGAGTTGGAGCTATTATAGAACATCCCGTTCCAAAAGGAAACAAATGACAGCCTGACGCTGCCGGGTAGTAGTGACGTGTGCGGCCGCAGAGTGAGTCAGTCTGTGTGAGATTCAGATATGGACCTAGAGGGAAAACATTTGTGGCAGGAGGACCGATCACATGCTCATAGATGGAATTACCTCAGCTCATTTTTCATGCGTGTGTTAATGTATTTGCTGCGCTTCTTCAGCAAAAGGCAAATAGCACAGAGGAAAAAGTCGCATGTAGGAGCTGCTCTGTCTCTTCTTGCAGCCTCCTGCTTCCCACCCACACTCCTGAACAGCCGGTGATAATGTATCATGAACTGTGTTTTGGTATATCACTGTTTCGTTCAGTAAGATGGAATGTGCTGCTGTTATTTTTGTTATTATTTGTGTTATTTGGAATCCCAAAACATTGGTCTAAAGGCATAGGTGAATCAGACAATTGAGCAAAATATTGTGAAATTATCAGTGAAGTTATGTCTTGCTTTAATAGCTTAGAGCTCAGTTGAATGCTTGTATTTGTTTAAAAATGCAAACTGAAGCCTAAGGATCCTTTTAAGGCCTGAAAGGAGTCTGCAGAGCTGATTCTGTGGTACATAGGAGATGTGTAATGATGTAAAAATTGTGAAATGAATTGGCTGTTTACGGCAAAATTATGGTGATCTCCTGGTTATGGTCCAAGGTAAGAAACCTTGGCCATGGTTTAAGGGCAAGGAAGCTTTAGTAGTAATATTACCTTGAGATGTTCCCATCTCAGCTTTTTTCCACACTGTTTTACTCCAGCTCAGCCTCCTCCCAGTTGTATCTAAACAACTCTTCATGTGACTATGCAGCAAGCCACATCAGGAACTGCTGATGGTTAAGACTGTGAAAAACCCTGTATAATAGAAAGGATATTGTGGTGGGGTTTTTTGTGTATGTGTTTTGGTTTGGGTTTTTCTTTTTCTTCAACTAGATGAGTGCCTGATCAGCATTGCCTCCGGGAACAACTGCTGTAGCCCAGCTGAAAGGCCTGAGTGTTGTGTGGCGGGGGGACACTGGCAGGAGCTTATGGTGGAAACTCTGTGACAGAGCTGCCACCAAAATCTGCAAATCAGGAAACCGTAGCTGC
Organism: Brachypodius melanocephalos; assembly: GCA_013398615.1. NCBI lineage: Eukaryota > Metazoa > Chordata > Aves > Passeriformes > Pycnonotidae > Brachypodius > Brachypodius melanocephalos. Next base: position 1,991,383 of record VZSR01001459.1, read on the forward strand.
TTCATTCAGCAGCAAAACAGAACAGCTGCTGTGTCTCCAGAAGAGAGAAAAAAAAAGGGGGGGGGGGAGGATGTTATTTGGCTACAGAATATGTAGCCAGGGTTGGAGGACAAACTGGGTGAAGGATTTGGGTTCAGGGTATGGAAGCCTCATGAATGAAAAATGCCTCAGAGAGCAATATCAGAGATATTGCCAAAATCTCATAAGTGTACATGACATTCCATGGAGGTTCAGCCAAATCTAAAGCAGAATTGCAGGTCTGAGTTGTAGCCTAACCCTCAAACAGCCCCAAAGTAGAGAGCTGGGAGCAAAAGCAGACCTCTCCTTGCCCTGGAACTGAGAAGTTTGGGTTTTCCTCTCTGTGTACAATTGCCTCATTGATATTTCGAAGCAATGTTAGACTGGGAGAGCTCACCTGTCACCCCTCCCCACTGGACATGGAAGGTGTGTGCTGGTGTAGCTGAAGTCCATAGGTGAGCAAACCGCTCTGGAATGGCTCTGACCTCCAGCAGCACTAGAAGCAAATGGCTAGAAAAATTCTTCATTAGACATTTTGTTTGTAGTAAAGCCTTGGCAAACGAGGCTGGCTGTTCCTGCCACAGAGGGAAAGGGACTGGCCTGAAGTAGGTGGAGTGCCTATCTCCCCAAAACGGCAAGCTGAGAGCTGGAGCCATCACTCTGAGCCACCATTATCTGCTGCATCCTTACATGTCTCCCCCTGTGCCCTGGCATGAGTACTCTCCTCTCTTATCAGTGAAGTGCCAGCATTTCATTTGCACAGCTGAGTGCTCTTGGACTGACTCTGTGCATCCATCAAGGTCATCAAGTCATTCAATCCCTTGCTGAAGTAGCCTCTGGTCAGGAATATGGGACTGCCTGCGAAGCTGCTGGTGCAGCTTAGAACACCAGAGGGATAACTTTCCTGCAGTACTACAGAGTAGCTTTCCTGGAAGAGGTAATGGTCTGCCAGTATTGCAGAACGGTAATTTTAAACCCATAAAGTACTCTTATTGTAGTCTCAAAACAAACTTGAGAACCGGCCGCGCCCTCTTTGTCCTGGCTCAGATGCAGTGCCAACGCCGTCAAAGAAAAAGGTGTTTGCAGCATGTGCCGTGTCCCGGGGTAGCTGGCACACGTAGTGGCAGCCGGCAGGGCTTTAGCACCACGCCGGGGATTCTAGGAGAGGGTCTGCCTCCTGGCAGGCATGAAAAACAGGGCTTCTGCCGCTGCTCCTCCGGTGGCTCACGGATGGCATCCCCCACAATATCCCCCATGGCTCCATGCTGCCGTGCTGAGCCATGCTCTCACCGAAAGTCCCGGCTCTTTTCCCCGGCACAAAGCCCCACTCCCAGGGAATGTCAAGGGCAGCCCGAGGAGGGCTGCGACGGGCTGATGTCACTGCCCAGCCTGCGGGCGTGACTCATGCGGCGAACAGAGAGCGCTTCATGGGCCGTGGAAAGCACGAGCCCATGGGAGGGCCTTGCTCCAGGAGGGAATGAGACAAAGGTGCGGGAATAACCCAGGGTGCTCGAGCACCTCAGCCCCCAGCACTGAAGGTTGGAAGGAGGTCACCTCCTATTTTGGATTTCTTTCCGTGGGTTGTTTTGAACAATTCTGCCCTTGCTTTAAGAAAGGATCAGGGTGGGGGAGGATGGATTTATTTACGAGGCATTCCCTGCACCTTGAGCTGCCTGAATTAGTCAGGAGCAGGGAAGATGGAGCAGAGGAGGATGGTACGTGTCCTGAAAGGTGCGTAGGCAGGGAGCTCAGGCTCCCCCAGCAGCACAAGCAGTCATGGCTGAGGCATGTCCCTCAATAAGGTGGCTCTGTACCAGTGTCTCACTGCCCCTAATTTGCACTGCTGGAGGTGCACAGCACCAGGGCAGCATTCTTAGCAAGGCCCAGGTGAAGAAAATTCCATGAATGAGAACAGGGATAACCAAACCTACTGCCACCAAACGGGGGGCGGGGGGGGATTCACCTGCCAGGTGTTGGGACGGAGGGGAAAGAGAGTCATCTCCAGAGCTGGTGCTGCTGCCTCAGAGAGAATGGGCTCATGGCACCACTTCTCTGTTTGTAAAGTCAAATTCCTAAAAGTGACAGCACTTGTGGTCATGGTGACATGGACAGTGGTTTCTGAGCACTTCCAAAAGTCCTTTGAGATTGCCTAAAGTAAAAGATCAAGTACTGGCGATGATAGAACATGTTATATCTAATTATATGAGCCCTAAAACTGGCCATTCCCCCTTTCTTCTGTCATTGTGATATAACTGGGTTCAGGAAGACTCTCACAAAAGAAATACTATTTCTGTGAACAACTCCATGCAACCCATTTTTGCAGATTTTTGCAGGTTCAGAACCAGCAAATTGAAATAATCCTACACATTTATGTAGTGTCTACACTGGCCACTGCATCTGATTCTTCTAAATTGTTGTTTTATATCTGCAAGGAACCAAGTAGAACCTTCAGATTTAAATACCATTGAACTGTAGGACTTGGAGAATTCAGATTCTACTGTACATCAGCTTCCAAGCCTGAAATTAAGGTTTGTTATTGTGACTGCCCATGCTGGGAATCAGAATGGATAGCAAACATGCAAATTCAGTTCTTAATTGTGAGCAATGTGGAATCAAAAATAGACAAGCCACTTCCATTAATGGAGAGACAAGCAGAAGCAATAAGTGTGATTTCCTATACACATGAGATCACACTTGAATGTGGATATGATTGTCAGGATTTTGTAAAGATGTTCACAAACAGGTTTCATGGATTTTTCTCGTGACCAGAGATTTGCATCATGTTTACTATTTGCTATTCACTACTATCACTTTTCACTAATAGAGTCAGGAAAACAATGTCAGATGACTGGTACAATTGATCAACATATCTAATGAATAGCCAGGACTGAATAGTGGGGCAAAGGGACAGTGAATGCATTCAAGTGGGAAAGCGATGGCCCATGATTTTTCTGGGAAACAAATACATTTTGAAAAATATCAGCTTTAGTTTTTGAACTAACTAAAATAGGGTCATGTGCTAAATTTGCAATTAATATTATTTTAAAGAATAGATCAAACAGCTCAAGCAGATTTCCTCTAACTGACAAGTTCCATTAAACAAGAAAGCTCATTCTTAGTAGGAGATTTTAATATAACACTGAGAACAGAGAACAAAACAATGAATGGAAACATATCAGCAGTCAATTTCCTGAGTATTCAAGTCTGCATTATACTTTGTCCTTTGCTACAGCCACGGCTCTGTAATTATCAAGTGTATTCATGGGACTTTTTCCTATTGACACTCAGCATGAGTGTGGCTGGAAAGAGATTAGGCTTTTGTGGCAGCCATTTGAATTTGTCTAAGTAAAAACAACCTGCAAGGCTGTGGGGAGCTGAGTGTCTCAGGGGATTTGTGATGCTCTGCAGATGCTATGGGTCACAGGTTCAGACCTGTGTGTTGGGTGTGTGCAGGGTCTGTAGCATTGGACCCCTGTGGCTGCAGTCACTGGCACAGCCACGAAGCAGTGACCGATGATGGAGCAGATGCTTCAAGTTGTTCCTCTGTTTTATGACTAAGATGTGTTTGTTGGACCATGAATGGCATCCCTGGGAAAGCCATTGCCTATTGGCTTTTCCTCAGAAAAGAAACTTTGTTCCTGCAGAACTTCATCTAGTCTTTCTTGTGGACACTATCACTGCTTCTCAAATGATACTCCAAAATAACTCTAGGCCAGGTTATACCCTCTCCATGCTACCAGTGGGGCCCCGTTTTGTTATTAACCATTGTCTTTGTGCCTCTCATGCACTCCTTGCCTGGGAATCCACCTCTCTGGGGATTCTGGGGACCAGTCTCTCAACAGCTTTCGGTGCAGGTCTGCCTCCCTGCAGGTGATGTGGAGAGATGTAGTGGTGAGTGAGGAGTGATGGCTGTGAGAAAGGAATAGGAGTAGTATGTGGCAAGTGGACTGCAGGGGCAGGGAACTATGAGCTGATAGTGTCTTTAATCTGAGGAGATCCAGAATGTTCATGTTAACTCTTCTGGAACCTTGATTTCATTGGTAGCAACCTGGAGTTTCCTTTCTACAGCTTGTCAAAGCTGTGCCCATCCACTATCCAGGCAGGAAATACCTCTCTGAGGGAGCACCATGTCTCTTTGCTGTTTGGTGCAAGTGTGGGTAGCAATTCAGCTCCTCAGCTTGTGGCCTTGCTTCAGTCCTCAGGTTTGGGTAGGCACCATGTCTTTTTACACAGTTCCCTGTTTCTGTGTAAACAATCATTTTAGCCAAAGATGGAAAACCAGAATCCATTTTACTTAGACTCCTTTGCAGTCCCATAGAGCAGGAGCAGCAGTGCTGGTATTGTGGCTCAGCTCCAAATCAGGTAATTGCTGTGCATTCTGCCCTACTTACACACCCCCCCATAGTTTCAATTAGAACAATTGTTTTCATTTTTCTTTCCTGCTCTATCAAGTATTAATATAGTTGCTGTTAAGCTGCTCGTGTGGTCCCTCATCTAGGTGTTGTGTTTCCATGGTAGACAGATATCCTCATGTGCATACGTGGACCAAATCCCCATTGGCACAAACTGATGTAATTCCATAATAGAGCTGTGTTGATTTGCACCACATGAAGACACAGCTTTCCTATGCAGAGAGCCACATCCTTCTCTCTAATTAAAGGCTCTGTATGAATGCCTATGATCTATTTATTTCTCTACTTGCTCTTCAGCTTTGCAAGTAACACGAAGTTTGGGTAGTTGTTCAAACTTCTTGTCACAGTAGTGATCTCTATAGAATACAACATGCCTCCTTTTAATGTGCTTCCCCCCAGCTGTTCAAGAGTGGATCTATAGGGATATCTGAGCTCTTTCACTCTTGGCTGTAGTGTGGTAGATAGAGTTCATGATGTGTGATATTTTATATTATGAATTGCTGGAAAATGTGTTCTTTGGAAACAAATCTCTCTAAATTTATCAGGAGAATTAAGAGTGTGGAAGGATGCCTGAAAGCTACAAAGCTACAGAGCAACAGGAGATTACATGCTTGCAGCTTAAGCCACCTGGCATATTGAGCATTCATGTTCACAGCTGAGGGCTCCAGCACTTATTATGCTGTTTATGTGATCAGGAGAGCCTTCCTTTCATCTGATAAAGAACTAGGCTTAAAATGGCACATGTTTGGGCTGGTGGGCTCTGTGTCATACACTGGGGCGAGGTTTGCTGACTTTCCAGTCTGTCACGTGGCCCATCAGATGGTTATCAGCATCACATGCATGTGCTGAATGGAGTGATGCTTGTGTGCATGAAGGCTGGAGCAGATCATGCCTTGGGTTGCTCTGCTGCTTGAGGCTCTGGTGGTTAGTGTCATGGAGACCTTTCTAGTGACTTTGCAGGGAATACAAGTAAGCTGTTATATTTTATGTAAAATAAGCAGGCATTTCCTTTCCCAGCACTCCTTTTGGACAGTTTTCTGAAATGCATAGAATGCATTCATAGCTTGGTTTTCAGCAGACAAAGAAGCTGGGAGCAGATCCTTTGCAAACATTGAGTTGACTCACATAGGAGGCAGCTGAGTTGCCTACCTGCACAAAGCAAAGTGACACAGAGTCCCCAGGCAGTGCAAAGAGTGGCTTTATTGCAAAAAAACAGGCCTTTTTAAGCAGTTATCCAGTTATCAGTTTACATAGTTTTAAGGCACAACAAGCCCAAGTCAACCAACCACCCTGCACCACGATGGGGACAGGCAGCAGTCACGCAGCGCGGCTCGCACAGCTCGCACGTGTCTCTACCCGTGTTCCATAGTTCTCTTCTGCTTAGCCTACCCACCCATAGTTCCCTTCTACTTAGCCTAAGTAGCAGGCCTGAGCCATGATTTTACAAGGATAATAAGGCCCTTATTTTACAAGGCTTTACCTATACGCAACACCTACCCATATGTGTCTGGCATTCCATAGGATATGTGATATACTACAGTGTCTCTGTGTGTCCCACAGGAGCTCCATCTGTCCCTAAAAGAGGATATGAATCTCCTGTAGGCTCTGACTCTTACCTGCCTTAGAGGGGTCACAAACTTTTCAAATAGCTCTAGATACCTAAAGCCCACCCACTGGTGAAGTGCTCCAGATGAACAAATACTGATAAAATTGTCTTTAATATGAACTGTTGGGAACTTAAAATACATAAAATTTTCATTCTAGATTTAAGCTAAGGCTGTACCTCAGTACTGGTGGCACTTGGACTGGCACCTTCACAATCTGGTTTGGAGAAACCTGGAAATAGAATGAATGGGCAACCGACAGGTGTCTGCCAGCATCTCTCGTAGGCAGCAGCATGCTCAAGGCAGCACTGAGGCAGGACTTTATCAAAGTGCTGGATTTACATTGTGGTAGCTCCTGCCCTTAAAGCTGCTCTCAGGGTGGTACAGGCTGCAGCAATCCCAAAGCCCTTCTCTCTATATCTCTTGTGTTAAAATGGCCAAACACCTGGTCCAGCAGGACATGGTTTGTAAAAGTGGTACAAAAAGTTGCTGTATACTTCTCCATCCCACAGAAAGTGCAGAACAGTATAGCCCAAGGCACAGAGACCATTCTATCTCAACTCCCAATGCTCATGATTTCAGGTAAATTTTGTCTGTTCTCTCACATCGCTGGGTTTTTTTTCTTAAAATTTCGTTTTCATCCATATAAGGAAATGATTTTTTTGTATTAAGCTTCCCAAGGCTTCTGAATTTCTAAAATGACAGTGGTACTGTAGGTCTAAAATGACAGTCAGCATGCCCTGGAGCTGACCACCAGTTGTTCTTCCTTGTGCAGTAGCTGTTTGCAGAGTCAGGGCAATTCTTTATATACAGGTTTTTTCACCCCCTTCATGCAAAACAAAAGGGTTTGGTTGTTTTCCCAAAGCAAACAGTCTGTGTCAGCTGTCTTGCACTAACAGAGAAAACAACCAACCAAAACAGCATGAGCTTTTGTATCCACATCCATGAGTGGCAGGTCACAGGTTCCCTGCAGAAGTGATGGGGAAAGTAAACAGCTCAGAGCACGCCGTGTTTGCCATGCCATTCCAGTGCTCAGCAAAAGCTATCCCCAGCCCTTCTCCCCCTTATGCAGCAAATCACATTCTGCTGTGTAAATAGCAGTTAATAAAAAGAAGCCAAACGATCATTCTTTACTAGATTTTAATTACAGCCCGCCCAAGGCGTTTCGCTTGCATGAAAGGTCTGTAGGAGTTTAGGCACTATGAGCTAAATCAGGGAAGGTTTTAACTCTTGGGCTCAATATGAAAACAAATCAAATGGGAAGGAATACACCTATCATATCACGCTCTTCCAGAAAGGGAAAGTTCTAAAAAGACAAAAGCCCAAAACACCGGAAGGTTTTATTTGTGCTGGTCTGTATTAAGCCAGTTATTATCCTGAGAACTGTTTGTGTAGCCACTGTTTACACAAAATGGAAGATAGCACATAGGAACACGTACCAGCAGTCTATGTTTTCTGATGAGGCTCTGCAATGCTAGAGCAGGAGCAGGGAGCTGGCTCCTGTCCGGGCATCCCCTTGGCAGCTCACAATGGGGTTGGAAGGGGTTGGCCACCTGAAAATTAGAAGAGCCTTAGGGATGTGCTGCATTTAGATGGCTGCCTCTGTGGGATAAATTTGGCATTGCCATTTCTCCCCAGTCATGCCAGAGGAGGGCTATGGTTTGGTGCCTCATGCCTGGAGGCAGGTGGCCAAACAGGGGGCTTTACGCTGCAGTTTTGCTTCGGGCAGTTCGCTAAGAGCAGCTCATCAATCCTTGACACTGTGTGATGTTTACAAAGGGTGTAATTGCAGTATCCCGCCCAGCTTTTGCACAGACTATAGAGCAGAATGAGCAGATGGAAATCAGGTTTGTACTTCCCTCACCTTTTTGAAATGACTCCTCAGAGAATTATTTACCAGGTAGTGTGAGCCTGGGTAACATACTCTGAAGCACAGTATTGCTGACAGGGACCTGGTCTCAGCTGGGCACAGAGGGGGAAAGGACAGGTTTGAAATCAGTTTGCTGTCTAACCAGTTGCCAAGGTGGAGATTTTAACAGAATGGATGATACTGTCCCTTCTTAACTCAAATCCTGCCGGCCATATTTCACACCATCTGGAGTTTGTGCAGAGCCCCCTTTGGGAAGGCAGCCAATAAAGAATTACAATAATCTAATCTTGCCATGATAAAAGTGTGAATAACCATTTCAGAGTCTGACTGGAAAACTACCGCAACCTGTCAGTGCTCCTTAGATGGTGGCCAAGAGGGCACCCGATGACACGCTGGAAGTGTGGCTCAGGAGATAAACAGGAGTTGGCTCGTACCAGACACCGAGCTGAAAACAGTCGGATTTTCACCAGCTGAAACAAAGGATAGGAGAATGTAACTGCTGGGTTTGGGAGAGGTGACACCCCCATCCACACTGATTCCCATGGACATTAAGGCACTTGTCACTTTTTGGGAGGGCTGGGGCTATGTTTTACAGCAGTTGCTCCAGAGCCGCTATCTTTTAAGCCTTTGCAGCAGTTTCTGCTGGAAACCTTTGGTTTCATGCTTTAATTGTTTTTCAAATGGAATGAGAGTTGGTCCGGTCTTTGTTTTCCAGGGTTGTGGAGTTCCTATTTGTATCTTTTTCATTCCACCCTGAAAAAGAATTTTCACATAGCTTTCATTGTTTGCAATCAATATTTCCCTGTAATGGATACGAAGAATTTTAAATGGCAACTTTGGGGACTCACTGGTGCTTGGGAGACAAGAATGTGCTTTAGCGATGTTAATGGCTTGACATAAACTTGCTTCTTAGCAGCAACTAAAAAGAACCCTAGGATTCACCAATATGAGTATGTTCTTTGTCATCACTTAAGTCTCCTTGCACCACATTTTTTCTTTGCTTAGTCTGGTGCATTATAGATGCTTCCAATTTACATCCATTCTCTTCTTTCACTCTGGCTGCTACAGGGAATGAGGATAACTACAGAAACATCTGTCTAATTGTCTGAATAAAACCTCTGCTTCACACTGCATACAGTAAAATTATGCTTCTTTTTTCAAGGGATGTTCCCAAAGTAGACACAGTTTGAGAAACAAAACCAAATTACTCCCCTTGGCAAACAAGTGCCTTTATGCTGCTCCATAGCACCAAAGAACAGTGTTCTGTGGTCCTTTTACACACACTCACAGGTAAAAGAGTGGGAGTAACTTGCCCAAAAATCCCATCAGCAAAAGCTGCCCAAGTCTGGCTTCATCTTTATGCAAGTATTTCATTTTCTTTAAAATTCTCCAGCAGCCCATAGCAGGTGTTGCTTCTGGGCAAGTGTTGTGAAAGGGCCCCAAAGCAGGGCTTGTTTTTCCCCTCTGTTTAGGTGAAGGAGTTTTTCTACTATTACTGGCACTGAGACATGTGGACTCTTCCAAGGCAGGCTGCTGGTACATGAGAAGTGGTGCAAGTTGTGGAATCATGCAGGAGCCTTGTTGTCACTCCCTAAGTGGACAAAAGGGACTGGTGGTCAGCCTGCCTAACCAGCAGTCTGGTTTCTGCTTTGTGTTGGGAGTTGGTATTTTGGCTACCTAGAAACTTCTTTGGGGTAAGGTACAAGAATCTTGATAGGATTCAATCATTGACTTGAGTGATTTCAGCACTATTTTGCACCTCTCCCATTTTTATCTCTACCCCCATGTAGCAGTGTGGCAGGATGGTGAAATGCTGCTACCTTCTCGAAGCATCTCCTTCTGAAGCCGCTCAGAGCGGGCCACAGGAACGGACATTTCAAGTCCATGCACACACACATGCCTCAGCAGAGGAAACACAGGAAGGATATCCTGTATGATATGTTCTAGCAGAGTTTATTTCAGCACATGGAAGGGATCAGGGACAGGAGACACACACCATGAGGTGCTTGGTGTTAAGCAGGAGTCAGGAACCAATGATCTGAGGGCACAAGGGCAGTATAAAGGCAGGGCAAGAGGCAGCAAACTTACAGGGGAGATGAGAGATGAACAGCTGGAGAGGGCAGGGTCAGCTAGCTAATGGGGAAGAAATCGAGGGTAGATTTGCAGTAGTTCTGGAAGGCACTATGAAGGAAGTCTTCTCTTTCAGCCTAGGCAGAGAAAACTCAATGGTAAATCTTTCTAGGGCAAAGCCTAGAAGTATCCCTGAAGGGATTTTTAGGATTCCCACACCCATGGTCTTTTGGAGCCATCTTCTATGTAGCAAGTTTATTAGGGATGTGACTTTTAGAAAACTTGTATTTGTTTCAAACCAGAACTAACTTCAGTTTTGCTAGTTCAGGTCAGTGGAGTTACATCCCTAAATCACAAAGAATTAGGACAGAGATAGTCTCCGTAGCACGTTCTCTCTGTAGTACCTTGCACAAAGAGAGAGTTATAAAGAAGTCAAATGAAGTTTTTGGAGTGGTTATCACCAAGTCACATACTGATGGGCTGATGGTTTAAATTCATTGTAAAATGTGGACTTCAGGGCAAACAGCCCCAGCATCACTGTCTGAGACTTCTAAAAAATGCCACTGTTTGATAACCAAAAGCCCAGTGACAAGCTCTTCAGTCTCTTTATTGAGAGTCTGCAGAACAACCACCTTCAGAAAATGGCAGTTTGCTTTCATTGCCCAAGGAAAGAAGATGAGCCCTGATGTGCCATTCCAAACCATGTGCCTTTATGGACCCAGCTGTAGGCAAGGGCTGGGGTGAAGCATGTCGTGGGAAGGCAGATAACACAAACATGAAAGCAGCACAAAACATGAGAGCCTATAAATAGCAGGAAATAAAGAACAATACTGTGATAAAATCCATAAGACAATAAAGACCAATGTGGGAGAGACCATTTCCCCCCCACCCTTCTCCAGAGTTTCTCCTATTTCCCAAAGCTGCAGAGATCATCTGACTGCTGTGTGGTACATGCCAGTCAGCTAAGCACCAACTCAAGTACTTGGAGCCTTACACAAAGTATTTCAAAACCCTATTCCTTTTTCTTTCTTGATGTCCTGCCATGACTGTTGTGGTATTTAAAGCCATTTCCAACTCACTAGCTCATCAGAGCAAGGAGAAAAGAGGGAACAGGAAGGGGAGGAAAAGCCCTATGGAGATTTATAGTCATTAACAGCCTTTATATAGTTTCAGTCATTTTTGTGGTAATACTTTGGAAGGACACATCCCTGATGAGCTGGGGTTTATTTTGCCACTAGCATAAGAAATTAGAAATTAGATTCCAAGAAAATATTTGATGTTTACCAAGAAGAGAGCAAATGTAACTAGAAAATGGCAATGAATGTGAACTAGGAATCTTGTTTAAATTTTAGGTGGCTCCCATCTCCTGACCTGTCCCCTTTGAACTAGATTCTGCACAAAGCAAGTTTCTGGAAGCTCCTCTGCAGAGTGAATCTATGGCTGTGCAGTGGGCACTGCAAAGCTCCCTCCCTTCACTGGCAGCAGCAACTGAAGATGGTTAATTACCCTGAGAGATAGCCATCACTCATAAACCTGCATCTCAGAGAAACATGTCCTGTCAGGAGACAACCACTCTGTGGGCCCAAAATGTCATGAGGACAGCTCACAAGCACACATATTCCTAGTTTGGAGTGTAAACTTCCATGGGGAACAGATTTTCCTGGGTATTTCTGCGTGGTCCTGTCCCGTGGTGCCCTAATTTCTGAACCAAATCTTCCAATGGGGTAACACTAACTTGTGTGAATGGTGTTAGGCTGATTTACAGCAGGGGAGGATTGAGGCCTTATTGTAAGGAACAAGAGGATTATATTGGCCTCAGAGTCCATGTCAGAGCTGGGACTGGAACTCAGGAATTACCAAGTACTTTTCTCAATTGCTTCTGTTAGCTTTTAAGAGGGAGTTGTGTTGAGGAAAACCTCCAAGAATATCCGATTTAATGGTAAATCCTCTCTCTTTTTTTCCATGACTGTTTCTAAGATGCCTGCCTACTAATGAACATGGCTTTTTGTGCTCACACAATGGAGTTTCTCCCTCGTGGCCCACCCAATCCTCTTACAGGATCCCACCAGGGAGATGTGAGGACAAGTTCGGAGGTGACGCAGAGAGAGGTGCATTATGCAAAAGGTGACTGCTTTAACTCAGAGGGTTCAGAGGTAATAGCAAGGTCTGAGGAGCTTGAACTAAAAAGTTAAGTGGCTACCACTAGTGCTGTGTCACACTCCATCGTGTGGCATGGTGAACAAATGGAGGATTTATATCACTCCACAGCTGGGGGCTGGATTTCTGCCTACATGGAAGCGTGTCCCACATTATGCTCTACAGCTTTAGATCCCTTCATGCCCTGTCATGCAGTTTTCAAATCTGTTTTATGGAGGCAAAAAGCCCCAGATGATCTCCCCTCAACACCATGGGCTGCTCCTTCCTTCTGAGACCATGTTTTGATGAAACTAATGTTCACAATTTCCTGCTGTAGAGTAGTGGGTCAAATATTCATGTTCCACCTTTTTTTTTCCTTTTTTTTATTTGTCAGATATGAATATTTTGTCCAAGGAGGTGAAGCAATTCAGCCAATTCATATCTTCTGACTCCTACTCAGTGCTTTAACCCATGTTCACCATATTTCCTGGACTACTGCAGTGTTTATAGGACATTTGACTTCATTTGGTTTATTAAATTTTGCTTATTCTGCCTTTCTTGATCATTAGCCCACGAGGCAGCTTGCATGCTTTTCTGTATCCAACATTACTTTCTGCCTTTTTTTTCCCCCATTTCCAGAAGGACTTGTTCCTTAGAACAGATGAACCACATACTGAGAAAATGAACAGGCCAGATTGTCTAGTGCTCCGCACCTACCACTGAAGACAGATTTTCTGGAGAACTCAGTTTCCAAAGAGGCATCTAAATAAGTGACAGATACTCAGAAGTGGAAATGTGCCCACTTCTTTTGGTGCTCAACTAGTGCTAGAGCTGCTCTGAAAAAACTTGCTCTGATATGGCTGTTCTTCTTCACTTATGCCGCAAGTCTTCCACACCTCCTCTTTTATGCTCTCTGCCATGCTCACCCTTATGCCATACTCCATCCCACAGGTCTCAGCTGACCTTCTCCTTGTTGCCATGTCCTCCTGCACCATTAAAAGGTCAGCATGTATATATACTCACATTTCTGTCAAGGGGCCATCAGGGCTAATGCCCCCAAATGCAGAACATATGTGCAACATAAATTAATTGTTAAGGCTAATGCTGATTGAAATTTGGTAATTCAGCCTGCAGGATATACTATATGTTTGAAGAGTATTGTCCAAGTTTAGATTTTAAACTCCCAAGGGCAGGGACCACTCCTTCCTCTATGTTTACACAGCATCAATGAGACCAACAGTGCTTGGGTCTGATATACATTAACCTCAGCCAATGCATTGTTAAGTTTAATAATGACTAGTTAACATTAAAGCACAATAGATAAAATATATAGACAAAGGCTTTTCTTGGCAGGGATTTTTGTCATGTTTTTGATGCCAGATTCCTACCCAAGTAAATAGTCCCTGGTCATCTGAATCACTGGCATTTTCTTGAAAAATTCACCACTTATATTTCACCATCCTGGTTTTCCCTTGTTCAGCAATTGACGCTAAGCCGTGGATCACTATTTAGGGTAACTAAGCCAGGGCCCACCTAAGTGAAAAGTCTGGAACAGGAAGGCACCTAGATGACATGCCAGACAGTGAACTCAGGGAATCACAGAGCCAGGGTGTAAATGGGCAAAGGAAAATAAAGGTTTTGAATGTAAGAATTTAATGTCATTTCTTATTATTTATCTCATTACTTTGTAGTTCCCAGAAACCACATTCAAAGGTTACTGTACACAGGCCCTCCAGCGGGAGCATAAGAGAGCTATAGGAATAAATCCAAACTCCATCTGAACTGACAGGCTGTTTTTCAGTGCTAGTTATGCAACATGTTAGTACTCTAGGTATAGGACCAGTGGGATTTAAACTTGTACAGCAGATGGTCCATGCATCATTGCTGGAATGCGCCTGCTGACCCTAGGGCAGAGCCTGAATGGACTTCAAAAGAGAGACTGAGCATGCTTCAAAGTGTTATTGTTTAAATGTTCCACTAAATGGGGACTCCGGAACAAAATATCTAGCTGAGGTCAGTCTGAAAAATGTCAACACACATAATGAGAAAACAGTATGTTGTGTGAGAAAGAATATTTCATAGGGGTATTCTGAGTTGAAAAAAACCCCACTTTTTTCATGTGCGCCAGCAGATTGTCATAATCTAAGTGTCTTTCTTCATGAGCTTCATTTGCTTTTGTTGGAAAGAACAAGGTCTGTATGTGAAAGTCATAAATACCTTTGGAAAGTGTGTTTTGTCCACAGACAGGTACACTGGGAGGACTGTCAACCAAAGTTGTGGCAAAGGTGTGTTGCAATACAGCATTGATACAGCCCTGAAAGCCACCCTCCCACTCATTTCAGAGGACCTTGTGTTTGGTTTGAGAGTGTGATCCTGTGATTTCTAATCATTACTGTGTTCTGTTTTGTTCCTCCCAAAGCCCATAATGCCTTCTCATAGCATGTTCTTTCACTGAGGTAATCCATAAGTTTTGGCTTCTCCTAATGCCATTCAGGGAGGATTTTAGTAGGAAAGGGATTGGGTTCAAGTTTAAATCAGTGGGTTTAATATCATGAAGGAAGATTTCTTAGACAAGTCAAGCTTAACAAGATCAAGACTTCAGTAGAAAATTCAAGATTCAGCCTTTGACTTGCTGGTCCCTGAGCTGCATCTTAGGCATTGCAAATATCAATGGTCTGGTAGCTTTCGGTCTACAAAAGGTTTCCATGTTGGCCACTGGCGATTCAACATGGGTGGCTGAAACATTATTTCCTTTGCTGGAAGCAAAGAGCAGCAACCTGAACTTTCATAGCATCTTGTCCTGCTGGGGCATGCCTCTATCTTGATGGAGGCACATTGCAGTAATGCAGATTAAAAGCTAACCCTCCCAGCAGATGTAATAAAGATCCAATGCCAGGAAGAGCAAACAAGACTCATGTTAAATAAAGGGGAGCCTTGTTTCTTTCGCATATCGATATCCAGTAAGATCAGCCAACTTGGCATGCTGGGGTGAAAAGAAAGCCACTAGGCAAGGTAAAAAACTGAAGGGCTCTGAAGTGAGGTGTTGTTAAAGCATAAAAGTAACTTGGGCTTGTTTGTAGATTCTCTGTGTCTTTGTAACATGTTGGAACTGACACAAAACTTGAACAGCAATCAATGTAAGTGGGTCAAAAATAGCATCCACACCCTCCCTGGAGTCCCGATTGTTGCACCCAGTATCACTACTCAGCTGTTAGCTATGGCCCAGATTAAGCAAAAGCCCTGTAACCTTACCTAACTGAATATGAATTCAGCAAATCTTTCAGGATTTTGCTTATCTTCAGTGTATGCTTAACTTCAGTGAGTACAGAAACTCTTTGTTAAATAAGACTTATAAACCTGCGGAGAGCTGATAAAAAATCAGAGTTTCACCTTTTTTATCCTGTTTGCCAAGTGCTACAAATAGCTGATACTTGATGTGCAGATTGTTGCAACTATTCAGTGGCCAAAACTCCAAAGTGTGTCAATAAGTTAAAGGTGATCTGTTATCTTGTGTTCGCAAAGCTGAGAAGTTACAACACATTTCTGATTAACATAATTTGTTTCAGGAATTCTGGTTCCCTGGAAATACTGTTGCTCCAAAACATATGCGCTCTGCAAATTCTCTGAACTTCAGCTTGTTAAACTGCTCATGGAGAGCAAAAGTTATGAGTCAAGACAAAGTTAGTTTGTGACAAAACTTTGCACAACAGGAAAATAAACTCCAGTAAACCGAAGGAAAAGATATTACAGCAATTACTCAGTTTGCATTTTTACTCAAGTATAATAGGACTATAACCATTTTCTGTCAACAGCTTACAAAGAAACTTGTTCTGAAAGAGATGTATGGTGAGAACTTTTATCTAAATTGGGTACATTTAAATTAGACTGAATGCAGAACACTCCTAAAGGTGGCTTTTGGTTACAGCTAACCAAGGAACACAGAAAAGAGTTCACAAATATTGAAAAAAAATCACCCCCAAACCTCAGAGGCTCCTCCCTCCATATGCTCATTGTACAGGAGTATTTTGGGGATAGCATGTTTATTTGGGTTTGCACTTTCCAGGCAAGTGGTGCCCAGTTCTTGCCCAGAACGTGCTATTTGGTATTCTCCTCTTAGAGTGCAAAACATTGTCAAGTGTTCTGCTGAACAAGGAAGGACTTATAAATGCACTGGGCAAGGCCTTCAACACTGCAGTTCTGGCTTCAGTAGGTGGCAGGGACTCTTTAAATTCTCTTGCTCATTTACATTAAGCAAACAAACAAAATTCCCAAACTGTGAAGCCCACAGATTATGTATGTAGCCAGGCTACAAGTTCCCCTTTTGGTTACTTTTATCTTCCCTCTCTCGAGCTTTCCTCTGCCTATATTGCTGCTGGTCTTTATTAAGCCCCATTCTACAAACATTTATGCGCATGATTTACTTCATCCTTGTAAGCAGCTGTAGAGTGTTCAATAGGTGTTATATAGATAATGAGCTAGAACACAATAGAACTGCATATCTGCACAGATCAGACTAAAGCTGGTGAATTTAGAGTTGTGCAGAAAGTTCAGGGCATGGGGAAGAGTCAGCAGGGTCTTAGCTTGTAGGGTCTACCAGAGCTGGCATTTGTGTTTGTGCAGCACCTGGCACAAAGGGACTCCAAATCTGACCAGGATCCCTAGATCCCAATACACTGCAAGTAATGAACTGCTCCAGGAACTATAACTGGGCATCAAAACAGCAAGTACTCAGAGTTCACAAATTCTCTAGCACATGGTATTGCCAATAAATCTACTGACATTCACATCTGTAGATTGTTCATTCAAACGCTGCCTGTTTTGGAATACTAAAACATTCCTACCACCCATCAGCTGCTACCTGACCTCTTTAAAATAAACTTTCTTAATGGGCATGTGCCTGGATCACCAAAGAGACTATCAAACTTGGCACTGCAGAGGGAAAGCCAAGCCCCGTACTAGTGATGGCTCTACATTCTTACTCTCAGACATCCTGTCATCAGATCAAGGTTGTGGCACAGTGACATGGGGCATGAGCTCCCTGCCTGCACACTGCCTGTCCAGCTTGTTGCACACCATGGTACAGGGCTGCACATAATATCGACTAAGGGAAAAGTGAATGACTATAACCACTTTGTCACAGCTTCAGTGGATATTCAGCAGTGACAACAGTGTGCCAGGCTGAGGGGCCCAGCTGGCAGCTGGCAAAGCATGTTTTATGTAGCTTTGTGAGCACAGACTATGCAAATGTATTCAAAGGATGTTCTCGAGGCAAATTGGTTGGAGCTAAATTTGCCCAGATGCTCTTGAATCTGCTTATTAGAGTCCTTAGCTTGAAAATTAGCTGGAACTGATGAGTCAAACCAGAGCTGACTTTAGGATCCTTGCATATTAAGGAAACCACAACCAGATTAAATGTGTGCATATCTGTGCAGCATGGAATTTCAGCTCTCAATGCCTGATCCCACTATTCCCAAGATGGGGGCTTCACAATGTTTAATATGTGGAGAGCTCCTGGAGAGGCCTGGGCAACTATTTTGGCTTGAGTTTTTAGGTTAAGAGAAAATGAAAAATTAGTTTTCACTTCCATCATGGCTTTTGATTTTTGTACTTGCATCTCATTTTGCCTGCAGAGGCACTCCCTGGCAGTGAACTCATGCCTTCCCACTCCTGTTACATGTTCCATTACCAAAGGTGAATAATCAAGACAAATATGAAGAACGAGAGAAGTATGTACTCGTTTATGCAGATAATGAATGTGAAGGATGAAATCATGTTAATCCTGAACTAAAAACAACTACTTCAGGATCCTGTTATGGTAGCAAAAGATACTGGAAGGAGGTGGGATTGTGTTGTGTCAATGACAGTGGTACTTCTGTTTCCTTAGACTTCTTTCCCATATAAAAAGACTATTAAAGGAAATTATGAGTATTGACTTTAAGAAAGAAAACTGTGTCTTGAGCAGTGCTTTAAGCCAGTGGTTTCTCCAAGACAACTGGTAGACAGCATCTGCTTGCCCACTGGGCATTTTCATAGATTGACCATATGTCCTGCCTGCTTGTGCCACCTCTGCAGTCACTGGCAGAGTGCAGGGCAACAGCTCTGCCATCCTCCTGCCTGTGTCAGACACCAGCTTGGATCAGCCTTGCCCTTGTGGCAGCTACACTGCGTCTGACCCCTGCCTGGGTGTACAAAGGTGGGAAAAGGGTGGGCCATTTCCTGCGCTTAAACAACTGCACACTGTTAGCTCAGGGACAATTGAGCCTCTGGTGTTTATACTGTCTTTGTCTGGATAAACTGCATGGACACAGTTCCAATGCAGCCACCAGGAGATTTTCTTGCTGATATTCATGGTGCCAGCATTCCACCTTTAATGTGTATTTCGGGCATCTCCATCTTGAATCAATATCTCGAGCCTCTTAAAACTTCATTGCGGTTACATTTGGATTTATTCTTTAATATTTTTCTTTTACTGAGGAAACCAAACCTGAACACAGTTTTAAGACATATGGTCTTCTCCATGCTCTGTAGAAGGTAAATGTCACCTCGCTGTGATGCATTTAGTCTACTCAAGCACTCTCAAAGAATTTGACGCCAAGGAAGTCCTAAGGGATTGGCCTCCCAATGCCACCTTCTGGGATTTGAGCACTCAGCTCAATGTAAAGCTCCAAATATTGCTGAGGTGGACAGAGATAATCAGTATCTCACACTTCACAGAACCTGGACACATTTTGCACACACTAGCTGTGTGTGTAAGGAACTCAGGTTAAATTAGAGAATTTCTCTTCTTTCAGCCTCCAGCTTTTCTATCTGTGTTGCAATGATTGGCCTCCAGCTGTGAGGAAATACAGAAAGCTTCTTATTTAAGAAGTTTTGAGTAATCCTAAAGAAGCCAATTCCTCCCTCCCCAAAACAGCACACTCTCTGTTCCTTCAGAAACATCTTCATAAATAACACCAGAAACTGAAAATACCTTTCTGGTGCCATAGGCTGGGATAGCGCTTATAGTATAGTTGCACTGATACTCAGTCCATATATACTTATCATTTCCTCCTGAATTCTTCCCTGCCTTCTTGATGGTGTGTTGAATCTGCTAGCAGTGGAGAAGGTGCTGTAGAGGTGAGACCATCTTGTACCCGGGAGATACCAAAAGTTAAACCTATTTCATATTTTGCTTGCTTTTGCATTCAGTTTGTACATCATCCAATGGTTTGTACATCATGCAATTTTTCATCATAAAAACATTTGGAAAAAAAGCTTATGGAAAACTACAGATTTAAAATAAAAACAAAAATAAGCCCTACTAAACAAACCAACCCTTGTATTTGTCCATAGAGCTCACTGACTAAAAGACAATGGCATAGAAGGTTCCTGGATTTATGGCTCCTCAAAAATCCTTTTCTTCCTCAATGGCAATTATACTCCTAAGAAAAAGTCAGATGCCAGATCTAGCCCAGTCTTTCAGTGGATTTTTCCTAAAATCAAGAGGCTTTTCCAAGCCTCATGGTTTCAGATGTTATGATTGATGTTTATTCCTTTGTCCTCTCTTCCCATGGAACTGGCAATGGCTGTTACTTCTGTATCCAATACCACTGTTATGCCTGTTGCTCTAAGCTAGCTACTTATATGGTCTTCACCATCGCATGTTTGATCATATCCCAAGAATTAATTTAAAAAACCTACATAAACACCTTAGAACAATAACAAGCTCTCCTTTCTTCTAGCCTTATCCTAGGCAAGAGTCTCGAGTTTTTGAGCCTGTACGTGTGTGAGTAACTTGCAAATGCAAAGCTGAATTGAAGAAATGGGTCCTATCTTCAGCTGTGAAAACAGTGTGAAAGGCTGGCACAGAAGAGGCCACAGTGGTAACCTGGGCTGCTACAATAGTTTGCCAGGACTAGATATGCTTTCCCTAGATTTTCTGCTCCTTGGCCCCAGCTCAATAGAATTTTGTATGATTCCTGGAATCTGGCAAGTTGTAAAATTTTTGAGGGGCAGAGGGTAGACATGGGTTTTTCTTTTCACAAAGAGAAGTGCTAGTTCTGCCTGGAGATGAGCTAATTGACTGTCACTGGAGGTATTGCTTCTATTTATTCTGACTGCATTTGGATCAAAATCAGTGTTTCTGTGTGTCTCTTCTCCATCTTTGTCTGGGGATTGTTGTCTGTTATTGCTGTGGACACTGTAGTCCCCCAAGACAAAATTCATCCTGCAAATTCAGTCTCTGTTTTAGATAGCTTTCTCTCCAGAGGTTGTGAGGAGTTTTTAATGGCTTGTTGGGAGCCTGGTCTTTCCTGTTAACCAATTTCTGTGCTTTGGAAAGGCAGTCCAGGGGAAGGAAAGTTTGATGAGTCTGTGAGTCCAACAGCTTTGGGGAAGAGGGCAAATGCCACATGCTTGAGATGGTCAAGGTGGTGGTGAAGATTAATTAAATTAAATCCTATGTGAATAATTAATTTAATTAATTAAATCCTATGTGAATAAGAACAAGCTGAAGCCCTTGCCAAGAGCTCTGAATCCAAGAACAGCAAATGGAAGAATTACCAATGTATAAAAATACAAATAAACACATGCCAACATTAATTGGAGGAGCATGTCCTTCGCACTGACCTTAGCCTGTGTGACTGTACCTCAGCTTTAAGGGACATGAGCCCTTGAATTCTCTGTAACCAATAGACACAACCCTTGTTTCCAGCTGAGGGATTAAACTGCATGTGAGGGAATAATTGAGTGGTAGATGGCATTTTTCACACACCTCTTCTTAGACCTGGATCAATGAAAAGAAATATCGTTATATCTCATATTTGTGCTAGAAATGAAGTGATTTGCGTACTTGCAGGAATGAGATACAGTTGTCTCAGAAGTTTGTGTTGGCAATAGAACAGGCAGCTGTCAACACTTCAGCCTAGAAGTAGATGCAGCTTATTAGGACAGTTGGATGTCATCAGATTAGCTGGGCTTGGAGATAGGGTGAGACAGGAAAACATATGACAAGAACTGGCATCGCAAAAACTCCCCCTTCAGAAATACTACCTCAAAACCAAGGAATGTTGTGGCTGATCACAGCCAATATCAATACAATATATCCTAGTTTGAGGACAGACTTGCCAAGTATTTCAGCATGGGTTTCAGCGCCCCTGGTACACATAAAAGTTATGGCATTGGTTCTGGATTATTTACTGGGACTCTGGTAATGATGTTCCTGGCATAGCACTCCTTGCAAACACGTACTTTGGAGGAGTTCCCATACATTTTTTTTATTGCCCTCTAGAGCTGTGGTGGCAAGCTGTGTGAAATCTATCCAGAAAACTGGAAGAAATCAAACCTAAAGGGAAAAAAAACCAACCAAACCCCATTAAAGATGTCAAAGCCTTTCTTGTGTAGACCTAAAACAAGGTCTGAAATCAAAAGGATATGTGTTGACTGTGTAAGAGTAGTGGGGGGAGGGAGTTTTAGATTTTCTTTCAGTGCCCCTAGAGGATTGTCTGATATATTCTGTATAGTTCTGGGACCACAAAGATGCTTTCAGACTGGAAACAATTCAAAGATGAATAACAAACAAAAGCAACAGCAAAAAAATACCTGAGTGGCAGCAGGGATTAATTTTGAAGAAAGCTTAAACAGACTTGTGTCAGTGACAGGTCAAGGTGACCAAGGCCCTCAGCAGTACTCCATGGATATGTAAAAAAATGTAAATGACAGCAGGCAGAGTGTTTGTCAGCACGCATTGCCATGGTTTGTTTTTATGTTCAAAAGCTCTTTGTTCTAAGCACACTTCTCTTTTCAGAGCATGAGCTTTAGCTTTGCAACCCAAGCAGCAGGATGCCTTGTGTTTCTTTAAGAGTTTTCATCAGATGATCCCCAAATGCTTTAAAACGGTGAATTAAAGCATCTTCACATTTAAAAAAAAATAGAAAATAATTAATTTATTTCTTCCAAAATGCAGTCAGTTCTGTTGTAAAGTAAAAGAGGACCTAGATTTTCCCGTGAGTGAGATCCTTTTTGCTCTACATTGCTGCAGAGTCACAAAGGATTTGTTACCCAACCTGAATTCCTACCTGGGGACACTGTGAGCAAAGGAAAGGATGGCTCCCCAGTTATGGAGAGTGTGCTGCAGCAAGCAGAGCCAGGAATAGAAGTTGTATCAAACTAAAACATAGGGGAGGAATAAAAGAGAGAATTTCAATTTCCTTGAAGGGTATTAGTCTTGATCATCATAACTGCTGCCTCCATTCTTAATAGCAGTGAGGATGTACAGACATTTGTGTAATTTCTATGCTGAGCAACTCCTCTGCTTACTCAGTACTGATTTGGGGTTGCAACACCAAAACCACTTCCTATAGAGCATGGATGTGCTCTGCAGTCTTCCCAGGCCTACATGATTAGCAGAAGTTAGGAAACTTCACAGAGGAAATACAATGCAAAGTACTAAGAGATGTGGAAACCTTAAATAGGGATGTAAATTCGACCACTATTTAGTCAATGCTAAGGGAAAATAGGAGCATGGTGGCCTTAGAAGCTCTTCAAGGCAGCTTTTAGTCTGTTAATAATCAAGAAGAGATGATTTATAAGAAAATAAACTGGTTTGGTTTTATTTGAACAGCTCCCTTCAAATTCTATTTTTGTGCACACTAACATGTGACACCCATGTGATGTAGTTTTAAGCCTTATACTTGTATTCGACATTCATTTAGTTTTCATTACTGACAAAATTTCAAATGCCAGGGGATGTGCAAAACCTGCTGGATGGTTTTCAAAATCTTCTGGTGTTGGAAAATTTTTAATGATGAAATACTTTATTAACTGCTTCTTTTTTATCTGAATCCTGGCTGTTGCCCCAGGAATCTTGAGGATGTGCAACAAGGAAGATCTGTACTCTCTAAATTATAATTTCTGGGATTATGCTAAAGCACCATGTAAAACCAAGTATTAATTATTATTCAGACAATTCTCTCTTACAAACTTATCTAATTGAGAAAAAAACAAGGAATTCACCTTGAGGCTGTTTACTAATAAAATACCCAACTATTTCAGTAGAATTTGATTTTCTACTCAACTAATGTGATCCTGGGAAAGAAAAGTCAAGGTCTGCCTAACCTGGAGATTTTTCTCTAGCGTGCTTTCTACTGATTTGGGAATTGTTTGAGTAGTGTTCATGATAAAAGTATTCCCAATGCTTTTGATGTTGAGCTTTTGCTTGTTGGCTGTTGTGTGCCCTTGGCTGTAGCAATAATGCAGCAACTTCTCATTTCCCTCATATTCTCAGAACAATTGAGATTTTGGTCCATGCCCAGAGAATCATAAAACCATGGACCATAAGTTTAGAGGAGTGTTTCTACAGGCACTGGTGATGAAATTACTCCTGGAATATGGCAGTTATTTAAAATTTCACCTTGCTGGAAAGTACTGGCAGTATGAAAGTAGGAAAAAACGCCAGAGAGCTTGAGAGCCTCACACATAACAAAAGATTAAAAGAAAGGATTTTGAGCCAAAAAACAAGTGGTGATTTTGACATGAGCACAAACACAAAGGTCAATGTGGATGTTAATACAGAAACATGGTAGAGATCTCATTTACTTTATAGCTGAATCAAGGAATGTAGTTCCTATACATTTATTCCATGATCTAGACACAACATGGCTAAAATGATGTATTGTGTAGCTGGGCTACAGCCAGGTCAGAGTCCCACACAACCAGCCAATGTGCCTTGGCCACAGCATCTCCTTGGAGGGCACTCCAGAGCAGGGGCAACCAGTGGCTGGCAGCTACATGTGGTAACCATGTCCCCAGGCCACCAACACACACACAGAGTGTTGAGCTAATGTATGACATTGTTGCAGAGAAAATGTCCTTTGACAATTCGACAACAAATTCCAGTAGTGTGACTGGCTGGGAGGCAGGTATCCACAACAGATCCACTGCCAACAACTGGGGGGTGCCTAAATCTAGGTTGGGCAAAATATTGGAGACTCTGCAGAGTCTGCAGTGGCCCCACACAGGCGGGGAGGCAGCTGACTTGTGGGATGCTGGAGGTCTGCACAGATCTCAATGGGTCTTGGCCTTCTCTTCCATCTCTGATTGCTGCCTTGCCACCCTCGGAGTTCATTATTGTTTATTACCCAGAGGACATAGCTGAATTCCTTCTACAGCAACAATATTTTTTGTGATTCCAATGCCATGACCTTTATTCATGAAAAACAAAGTATAAATGAGGAAAACAGGGTGGAGCTCTGTCAGAAATGTGATGTAAACAGCTACAAAGATGTGGCTGTGCTCCTCCAAAGCCATTTCCCACCAGGTAAGGATCAGAGCAACAGGCATTGCAAACACAGCAGACATCCTATCTGATATTTTGTTAAGCTAATTCCTATACCTAACAACAAGGCTTAATAAAAATTACCAAATCGAACTTTTGGTCAGATTATACAACATCAACAACCATAGTTTCCAAAGGATTTATGGAAACGAATTTCCATTCTAGGTATCTGCTGACATTTAAAAACAGCCGGCCTCTTTTCTAGCATTCATGAAAGTATCATGAACAATTCAGTAGGAGAAGAGCTCCCGTTTTGTTGTGGAAACTGGCTCTGCAGTACCCTTGAAAATTCATCCTGAGGCAATTTTGAAATAATTCATGCTTTTGCTCTTACAAAAATATCTTCATGTTTAGAGCAAACATCTGTTTTGTTGGTGGAGAACAGCAGAAACATGACCTGTATTTAAACCTGTATCTTACTGGGAGAACTGGGAACTTAGTCTCCCAGTAGAGACGCAAAATTCAGGCAGTGACACGTGCAAAGACTTCTGGGTGGGATGAGTTCAGCTCGAGGGGAAATCTGAGTTGCAGCCAGGTGGAGTGGGCCTGTGGCAGCGTCCTCTGCTCTGGCTGGAGGTGGTGCCCATGTCCTGAGCTCCAGTAGGCCAGAGGAGGTGCCTGATAGATGCTATACCCTCTTCCACATGGTTTCACAGGACCTCCGGAGACACTGGATGGAAAAGCTCCCAGGGGTCCACCACACTCTCCACTGTGTGCCTCTGCTCCATGACTTACTCAGCTCTGTCACCAGGCAGTCCCAGGCCCGACTGCTCAGGGTACCTGGTCACTACCACAGCCCATCCTGGCCATGCAGCTCCTCCGTGATGCCAATAGGCCAAAGAGATTTAGAGGCCCAAGTCTGGATAATTTGTGCTTCGTGGTGAGCCTATTCCACTCTCTCCCCTTTCCCCACCTTCTCATGTACAACAAAGTGGGACTGCTCTGGCAGGGAGAGACAGGCAGAAATCGCTCTCTGCAAGGATGTACTGCTGGGTTGGTGGTGTTGCTGCACTCAGATGAACTTCCCACAACCAGTCTCTGCCCAGGTTGGGACATAAGCGTCAGGTATCCCAAAAGAGAAGTGCAGGGATGCCGCAGTGAATATTGCTGAATTTATTTTGGGCCACGGAGATTCCGGCTGAAAGATCACTTGGGTGCTTGCCAAAGGTCCAGAAAAGGTAACTGCTTGGGGAGGCTCAAGGTCACCCATGCCCGGGAGCCGCTGTCGTGCCCCCAGTGACACTGCTGCCTTACGGAGTGGTGTGCTGCCAGCGGAGGTGGAAGCCCAGGCATCTCCCTGGAGCACGTGGGCAATGCTTCAAGTGTTTGCAGCCCGGCTGCGCCAGGGGCCAGCACACAGGGACGTGCCCTCCGTGGGCAGCGCGGCGGATGCTGCTGCGTCACTCGGTCGAGAAAGCAGCTCTGCCTTTCTGACACCAGATGCAAGCAATTTGTTTTGCATTTGGACTGGTAGTCTGGAAAACCGAAGCGCTGTGTTTTTCAGTTTATATTATATGCTTGCTTTCCAGTTCTCTTAATTAAAATCATGATACTGGATGAGCAGTTGCTGGATAGCTTGCAGGGTTCATTTTAAATTTCTTCTGTTTTCTAGACACTCAGGCATTTGAAGCCCTTTCTCTGCTTGCAGTGCATTAATTCACCTAGCTAGAAATTCTATCTGTCTGAACTCGTACAAGCATGCATTTGGGAATGGTGTTGTTTCTTACAGTATTTTCTCCCAGTGCTTGCCTATATCTACTAATGTAATTTGTCAGAATAAATGAAACAATTGAAAATTATCCACTCCTCATAACTGTTTCACCATCAGTTTAAGAGGGGAGGGAGCAAAGGGACCCATAAGCAAATAGAAAGAAATATGAGCATGTATGAATTCACTCAAGTGATCACTCTTCTTCATCTTCTTTGGTGAGTTTAATCCATCAGCTTTTTCTGAAGCCATTGTGTAAGTCATGAAAGCTCAACTGCCTCAACAAGCTCTCCACCATACATTTTTGGACTATTTTCCACTGTGATGTCTGCTGTTACCCGGGATGTGGCCAGGCCAAGTCTGCCCAGCTCGATAATCAGCTCCAAATGGAAATGGAAGTGGTTCTGCTGGGCATCTTCAGATTCTATTGACCTTTTATTGCTTTCAGAGTGGGTCTGCCACAACTTCTTCCCTGTCTCCCAAGTTACATCTCCTGTGGCTTCCCAGATTCCATATCACCTTTCCTGCACCCATGTAACCATCTTGACTTTGCAGGACCTGTTGTGCTCGTGAGGCCCAGGAAATCTCTGCAGGCTGTGCAGCAGCAGAATATTTAGCTGCAGCATGGCAGGTGTGTTACTAGCAGGGAAAGAGGCATATTCACCACATGCATCATGTGCAAGCACACCTTGTGCTACTGGAGTAGTGCTAACAGAGGACTTGATCCAGTGAGGGAACATCACTTAACCTGCCCAGATGTGAAGCTTTGCTTTCAGGACTGAAAACACTGTGTGTAGACATGTGCAAGGACGGGCCAACATCTGCAGCGTTTACTTTGGTCTGTAGATAAAGCTCAGAGCTGCTCAGCAAAGCCCACACGAGCTTCTCCCATGCATGAGTGAACATCACCTGAGCTCAGCAAAGCCTTTCTATGCAAATCCCAACTGCTCTGCATTGTGTCAAACAATGACTCCAAAATTAGATCCAACAAGATTTTTTTTTTTCTTCCCAGCAAGTACATTCAGCGATGTAGCTTTTTCAGGGCTTATATCTTGGTTAATAATACTACCATTTGCTTTCTTTTGGAAAATTGAACTCATGTGATAGAGGAACTTTATGTGTCAAATTCTGATACAGAAATTCTGGTATGAGTGCTTCTGTAAAATACAGAAGTGGAAAATGGAGGTTCTATGGTAGGAAATTATTTTCTTGGGTGGTTTTTAAAATAAATTTTATATGATTGAGCCAGCAAAGAACAATGCCAACATCAAAAAAAAAAATTACCTGTTGATCTTGTCCTGGTTTTGGCAAATTTAGGCTGGCAAGATTTTGTAAGAACTGCTATGTAATAGTTCAGGCAAAAAAAATGATTAAAAGAGGTAAGTTACCATATATCTAGTACTAGCTAACCAGATTAAAAAGAAAAAGAAAAAAACCCAACAACTGGGAAGTGCAATAACTGGATTTGATAATACCACATAAAATAAAAAGATGAGCACATATTTGGATTTTTGTACAGGGCAAGTGCCACAGAATTTTCCCTAGGGAACAATCCTCTATTGGCAAAGTGTGGTCAAATGCAACAAACAAATCTTTTTTGCCTTTAATTATTGTGATTCTGTTTAAAAGTTAGAAGACGTCAATTTTAGAATGTGGAATGCAATTGTGAAAGAAAATGGGTTTCCTGAATTTTCAGTGATTGACTTAAATTCACACACATACTGGTTATTTTAATTTAAGGGAAAAGGATTTTGTTTCTTTATCCTGTTACATAACACTGGATCTATTCTCCCTTGAACCCAGAAGTATGATTATCATTAATCTTTAAGGGGAACAGTTGTCTTTCAAAATCTTTTCTGAATTTCTGATTTTTTTATCTTCTTCTTCTTTTTTTTTTTTTGTTAGATCCCAAATGACTGGATATGAATTGAAGATGAAAGCACATTGTTTACTTTTTTAATTAGATTACTTTAATTTTATTTATGCATAGTTCTTCTACTGTTCTTCCCAACAGCAGTAGTGAAGAAAAACCCCTTATTTTAGAGTGACTTCCAAAATACAAAACATACGGTTCATACAGCATACAGCAGGAGACAGAGTACCTGTTATTGCTTTCTTAGCTCATTTTTATGAAACTGGCTGGCTTTCAGTTCAGAGACATTCTTTAATAATACTTATATTTTTCATTCTATAGTGCATTCCTTTCAAGGATTTTAAATTGCTCAGGAGATCTTGAAAATCCCAGTGAAAACCTTTGGATATATGAGAGGTTTTTATTTCCAGGTAGCTGAGTGTCATTTAACTTGAGACACTTTTTTCAAAAGCCAGTGTGACCACTTGGGTTCCAGGTTGTTTGGTTCCTCTGTGTTTGCCCCTCACTTTAGGAATCAGCCCCTGGAAAGCAACAGGCATTTCCAAACTCAATCACTGTTCAGAAAGGACCACCTCCAGCCTCTCAGCCTTGCTAAGTGCTTCAAGAATTAGCTTGATGTAAGGAAAGGACCAGTGCATGCAATCCCATAATGGCTAGGCAGTCTCAAATATAAGCAAAATAGGCCACCCAGAGCATTAAAGCAAGAGAATTTAATGGCAACTGGCTACTTTTCAAGAAGACCTGTGGTTTTTCATGGCCTTTGTGTTTGATTTTTAAACCGGGTGCAGGGCTCTATCACTGGCAGGTTCACATGATGGGGAGTGTACTAAAAACACAGGTCATATTTTGATTTCTGTTTGATACCTTATTTATATATGATTTTTATGGATAAACTAAGAAAAAATTAACTGTCCAAGCCATGATTTCATCTAAAATAAACATAGACTAAAACTACAGCAACTCAGTGGATTGTGTGGATTAGTGAGATATCCTGGTATGTAACAGCAATAGCAAGAATTTATTCCCCAATCTAGTAATGCTTAAAATCTGCAATCCAGAGTCACTCCATGATATGTAAATCCCTTACAAAATCTGCTTCCCTTTTTCAGGTTCAAGATCCTCTGCTATATAGGGGAACTCCAAAGACTGACTCCATATAACTTTGTATAGGAAATTCATGTATAGAAAACCATTAATGCAAAGGTCTTATTCAGACCATCTTTTTGCCATTCTTGCTTACACAATTCTTTACAGAGAGTGCTGTCCTCTTCTCTCTTACATTTCTGCTGGACTTTGTGCCTGGATGAACTTTGCTTTTTTAAAATTTTAATGTTTATTTGTAAAATCTTCCCAATCCCTGCAAAATCTTCTCTTTGTCGATGCCTCATCTTGGTCATGAGTCCATGAAACATCATGTTCCCTCTAGCAAACAAACAATAAAAACAAGGTTTCTCCTGAAAAAATGAAGAATATTAAATCGGTTACCATTTAAAAATTAATGAGAATTTGCTGACAAGCATATTTTAGGCCCTGGTGTAATATCCCTCCCTGCACCTCACCTTATGGAAACCTGAATTAGCTCTACCATACCCTTGGGTTAATATTCATCCATCTGAAATCTGGCACTCCATCCCTGCCCTTCGAGACCTCTTTACCCGGGTGCAAATACAGTGAATCTCTCCTGACTTTCGTGCCATCTCAGTAGATTTCCACACGTTGTAGCCAAGCTGGGGATTTGGCCCAGTGTCTTTTTTAAACCCTGTGACCCAGACGTGGAGATTAAAAAAGAGTTGTGTTATCGGATTAAACAGATACAAGAGGCACTTGCTGTATCAGCATCCAACACCTTAGAACTCCAGCAAGAAGATCAGCATGGTAATGGCAAAAATAGTCTCTTGAGAAAGAGGGAAAACTCAAAGGAAGGTGATGGCTAACCCGCACCTTAGGCCAGGGTGCAAAAACCTGCCACTCTGACTGGCTGCCAAAGCAGCCATGGAGATATGGTCTTCTGCTTGCACTAGCATCTTGATACAGGATACATTTGAGGTATAAAAGTCATTTGAACTCCACCTACTTGTAGCCAGAGTGATTTTGGCCTTAGTTAAGTTTGGGTTAATGTCTTCACAGTGGGGTTTTTAAGGGCTTAGGCTTGATTGCATTATGAACTGCATCAGTGGACGCTGAAATCAAAAATTCTAATAGATTAAAAACAGACCCACATGAAAAGGATAGTAATTTCAGGCACCATTTGTATGCTTAATATTATACACATGCTTATGCTTTGTAATTTGGGCTCTAACTTGTGATTTTGGTTACATAAGAGAGTGGAGAAGCCGGAGGCATTAGTGCTGCTGTACGCCACTGCAGCTGAACGCAGAGCTCCCCCAAATATTCATCAGGCACATTCTCAGAAGTTGTGCTGTCTCATAATGAAATAGGAGATAGCAATGTGCATATTTATGACACAAATAAATTATTATTATTATTATTATTATTATTATTATTATTATTATTATTATTATTATTATTATTATTATTATTTCCAGGTACTGTTTAC
This sequence comes from Brachypodius melanocephalos, assembly GCA_013398615.1. Classification (NCBI taxonomy): domain Eukaryota; kingdom Metazoa; phylum Chordata; class Aves; order Passeriformes; family Pycnonotidae; genus Brachypodius; species Brachypodius melanocephalos. The sequence continues at coordinate 2,021,944 of VZSR01001459.1, forward strand.
ATGCCTCTGACTCCAAAACAGCTTTGGCTGTTGGTCTTTTACCCCAAACATTTTTTTTCTTTTTTAAACACAGAGAGCAACCATGTGCTTTGTGTGGCTGACTTTTAATCAGTGAGGAGCAGCAGAAGAAGAGACAGCCAAAGACAAAATACACACTTTGATTCCTCTAGAGAACTAGAGCAAAATATTCCACTGCTGTCACTGGTACAGCTGTGCTGGCAGGATCCTTCACACAGACAAAGCTCCAGCCACTACTTACATTTACTGATGTGACTGCTGGTTCCTAATCTGCATCCTCACTGCAACCAAACAAGTGGCTGAGCCGGGGAGAAACCTTTTGCTTCATTCCCTAGTGCAGCTAGAGACGCCTGTTTGTGGTCGCTCATAGAGCCTCACAAAATGTGAACTGCCTTCTGCAAAGGATGCCTGTGAATCAAAGTTGCAGTACACAAGAAACCTGAATCAGAAGACGTAGGTGGCAGCATGGACTAAATCGTTATGAGTTTAAACGAGGCTGTTGAGTGGAGATATGTCATCAATTAGCTGTATATATCCTATACCTCTATCTGGTTTTCTGCTAAAAACCTACTCACATTCCAAATCAGCTCGGACACTGAAAATCACAGAATGCACTCGAGTAAGGGAAAATCGGATGTGTGACTGTGGCACAGTGTTTTTGGCATCCTGTATTGCCATCAAAAAGTATGCAGAATGGTGCAGTTTTTGCAAGGACCAATGAAGGAAATCGGCCTTTTATGAGACCTCCCTGGAGGCTGCTGTGACAGAATTTGATCACCCCAGCAGCCTATGCATAGGTGATGGGTTCCAGAGGTGGTCCCCCAGTAACTGTTGTCCCACTTCGTGGTGTAGAAAGGTAGCATCTTGTATCCGGGAAAACCTAGAGAGCAGAAGCGTGGGGACTATTCATTCTCCTTTGGTCTGTCCCTGCTGTTCCCAGTGCAAGGTTAGCACTGCGGGACTTCTGTGAAATACAGATGGCCCAAAATCTCCTTTTCACCACAACTGTACTCCCTCAATGCAAACGGTATTTTGCAGGACAGAAGATCTTACTAAGTCTTCAGCAGGGGTTCTATGAAAATGCCTCGCGAGCCTGTCTGCTGCTGTACCCTTTCATCAAGAGAACCAGAGGGGATGCAGGTAGGAGAGCAAGGACATGTTTCAGTCATATATACCCGTTCGCCTGCAGGGAAAGAGGACGGCTTTCTGTTCTGTGAAACCCGACGCAAAACAAAACGTTGCCCTGCTCATTCTCCCCGCCGATCGCCCCGGCCGTACTTTGTTCTCCATCTGCGACGGGGACTTTCCGGTGCCGGGGATCGCGCTTTTGGGAGGCGGCAGGGCAGAGTAGGGATATCCCAGCCTCCCAGGCACCTGCCCGCCCACGCTCTCGTGTTGCCTCCTCCAGCAGCAGACTGCTGCGGGACCAAACCTGTCCCCAAAGCCTGGCAGAGCGCCACTAGGGAGTCCAGTCCCCCAGGGGGCCGGGGAGAAGAGTGGCCGCGGAGGAACAGAGCCAGGGCCCAGGCGCAGGGACAGCAGCGGCGGTGACAGCGCCGTGGGATGCTTTTTGTGTGAGAAGGGCACTCTTTGTGTAAAGATACAAAATAACGGCTAAAAAACGTACGAAACGCACGAAAATGAAAAATACCGAGACGAGATCATCAGCGGCTGGGAGCCGTCGCTTCGCTTCCTGCCCACCGCGGCAGCCGCGGGACGCGGGCAGGTCCCTCGGGCCGGCTCGGGGCGGCCCCGCTGCCGCTCCCGCTGCCCGCGGCAGCCGCGGGGGAGGGCGGGCGGCCCGGGGCGGCCCCCCCCGAGGCGGCGGCCGCTGCCCGGCGGCCGCTGCCCCGCACCCGCCCGCCCCTCCCCGCCGGCCCGCGGCCGCCTGCCAGCCCGGGCTCCGCCGCCGTGTCTGCGGCATGGCCCCTCCTCCCCCACACCCCTTCCTTTAGGCTCCCCCCTCCCCAGCAAAGAAGAGGCCGTGCCGGTGTTTTTCCACTCAGCAGGATGGGTGATGCTCAAAGCTCCCTCATTAGACAACAGACACGAGAGGTCAGGAAGAAAGCGCTTATAAATTACCGTTTCCTCCTGCTCGGCGCTGCTAGTCGCGCCGCACCGCTCCGCCGGACGCGCCGCACCGCCGCAGGGGCGCAGCGGCGCGCAGGCACCGCGGCCAGCGGACACAGGTACCGGCACCTCCCGGGCGGGAGGGCGGGCGGGCGGTGGGGCTGCCGCTGCTGCCGCCCCTGCCGCCGCTGCCGCCGCTGCGGTGGTGGCGGTGCCGGGGCTGGCGCGGAGCGGCGCGGATCGCCCCTCGCTGCCGCGGCGAACAAAGGGGCGGCCGCTCCGCGCTCAACGGAGCCGAACCGAGCCGAGCCGGTGGCGGCGGCATCGTCCTCCCTTTGTCCGCTTCGACTCTGGGTGCCCCCGGGCGCGCTTTCCCTTCCTCCCTTCCATTTATTTACTAATTCATCCTTCTCCTTAAAGCCCTCTTCTCCCCACCTCTCGCATTACCCTGGTGGTGTTTTTCCTCCCCAGCGGTTATTTACCCCACACCCCCCCACACCTTGCGTTAACTTTTTTTGGCGATAACATTCTCAGCCATTCCCCGTTGGCGGCCCTCCAGCACATCGACGGCGCACGCTTCTCTCCCCGGCTGTTTTTGCCCATTTTTTCTCTCCTTCCCACCCCTCCCCGCTGTGCTTTCTCTGTCTGCCGTGCACTAACCTCGAGTGAAGAGACTGGTACAGGCAATGCTACATCTGATGCTAATGGGCCTACCTGGTGGGTAATACCACTACTGCTGCTTTCTTGTTATTTCCCTAATTTTTCTTTTTATTCCTCTCATTTTCCTTTTATTTTGTGGGTTCTTGACATGCTGAAATCAAAGTAGTGATGGGGCTTGGAAATAAAGCACAGGGACTATACAGGGCAGGTTACCAAGCTCTGCATGGTGCGAAGGGGTGATAATTCTGGGTTCGTCTGGGGGTAACTTGGATCCAAAATTCACCCACTGGCTTTAAGATAATGAATGCCCATTGCTGCCTGGTATTATAGCAGGAGGTATGTGGGAGGACTCACAAGGTTTCCATATAAGAACATGAGAGAATTTATTTCACCCAGGCGAAGAAATGTGCGGAGTATGTGTTATTTATGACACTGAAGGCAAGCTGTGTTGTCCTTAGGCAGCTTCAAGAGTGGCAAAACTTGGTATTTAGAAATTGTAAAAGCTGATTTCTGCTGTTTAATAAGAGCTATGTTTAAAGGGAAGCACGGATGAAAATAAAAAAAAAAAAAAAAAAAGGGAGGAAAGTAGTGGGAGGGGATCCAGATAAACATGAAGGAAAACAACCCCACACTTATTCCAGCACAGTTTGTGCCAAGGTGTAAAGATGGAGGTTTTTGATTAGTTACCATGTTTTTTAACCGTATTGGGAAAGGCATTAAGAAAATGTGCCGAGAGGAGCTGGTTACGTTGATAGTGCTATTTTGGTAACTGCATTTTTTTTTATTGCTTGCATGTGAAAATGTTTTGGGTTTTGGACTAGCAAAACAGTGAGGCAGTCCTGGCGGGGACACATGTCATCGGCTGTGTAATTCAGGGCACGGATGACAGTTGCTACCGGTTTAGATTTTATGGCTTTAGGTTTGAGGGTAAATCAGCCCGTTAAAACCTGCTGCTGTGGAATTTACATGGGAGAGGCTTTGGTGAGAGCTCTGATGGTTGTTGACAGCCGGGTGCTTACCTCTGGTCTGCGTTCAGCCGAGCTGACTGCTTTCTGGCGTTGCGTACCTTTGCTACAAGTGTTACAGAAAGGTTTCCTTGAAGGTTATGGGGGTTTTTTTAAGCAAAATGTGTGAGCAGCTGAGGCAGCCAGCAGCATGACAGTGACAGTGTCGCTCGTCCAGACCAAGTCGAGTCTGAAACACGAGTGTTGAAGGAGGATGTCTGTGTTGCCCAGGTTAAACTGACATTGGAAACTTTATTTTTGGTACTTTGACAGATAGAATCTTTCTGTTTCCACTTCAACTGTCTCTTATCTGCTTTGCATGTTCCTTTTTTGTCTTTTTTTCTCTTTATTTGCCTTTCACCTTTGTCCCTTCCCACCTCTCTCTCTGAGGCAGCTCCCACTGGAGGGCGGCAGACACCTTTCCCCTGCCTGCTGCTGCCCGGGGGACCCCGACCCCTCGGCCCGGAGAGGAAAGGCCGCTTCTTGCTGTCATTTATTAACCTGCTGCTTTCACCACGCGCTCTGAGGGTTATTTTCTGTCTTACTTGGCAAAAAGCAGGGTGTCGCAGGTGGCACCTTGATATCTGTGGACCCTGAGAAGGTGGATGTCTGCTCGGAGGTGCTGCATCCAAATCCTGGGGCGTTTGGTTTGTTTGCTTAAAGAATCTTGGACTGAAATCTGGTAGAAATTTGGAATCTTTCAAATGCTGCCGACTTCTGTTTTATTTTCTTTTGCTGTAACAAGGAACAAAATTTGGCATTGGTAGTTTCAAATGTGGAGCTTTTGGGTGGGTTACCTGGAGGTTTCATGTCAGAGGTGAAAATGTTGGGGCAGTGGCAGAAGGCTTCAGTCGGTGTGAAATGCTGGCAGCAAAGAGGTGCCACATTGCCCTGCAAAACTAGGAAGACACTTTAGGTTGGCTTGCTCTTGCTGCAGAGTGCTTGGGAAATCTCTCATGCCTGAGTGGAGTTCTGTTTGTAAAGCCTCAGTGAGGATCTTGTCATACAGCTAATCATTGCTAATATTTCGATAAGGGGTTTTTAAAATCAATACTCTTAGCGTATCTTAGTGGCTTCCAGCTGGGTCCTATGGGCTGGATGTTTCCAAAGAGACTCTTGGGCACTTTCCAGACAGTGATGTTCCTAGGATTTTCATCAATGCGCTTCAAGGCTTAGCAGCAACTCTCTATTATTTTAATTTTGCCCCTTCTACATTTTCCAATGCCCCATATTTTTATCCCAGTGGGCAGTGGGACAACGTTGCACCAATGCCCCAATGGCAGTGCTGCCAGTTCCACCAGTAAGCAGAGTCTCCTCCGGCAGTGGTGCCCTACCTGGGGTTTTAATCATGCTGGCAAAAATTCTGAAAATATTGTGCTGATTAGTTACTTTTAAATTTAACCATATTACAACACTTTAAAAATGGATGGGAAAGCCATGGTAGTTGCAGCCCATTGTAAGTAATACTTATTTGATTGGTCATATGAATAAATTGTCGAGCATTTAAGAAGTGAAGCTTTGAATAGATTACCCAGTCGGATTAGTGCCTTCAACTTCTTTTCATCACTAACTTAATTTACGTGACCAGAATGGATCAGGGTTATTTTTTAAAAAGTAATCCTGTGTCTACTCCAGTAAAAGCTCTATACACAGAACTAAAATTTATTCTAATGGCACTCTAGGAGGGCTGCTTGCAGGATTGGGTTCTTGGCCTTTAAAAGAAAAGCATGAGGATAAAAATGCAGTGATATAATATTTGTTGGATTTCTTCCATACATGCCTATTTAATTGAAACCTCAGCTGTTGTAGTCCAGTGGATTTAATTGATTTGTGAGCTGAGTATCATCCCTAGGCATGTAAACTTCAGGAAAAACCCTTTAAATTGCTTACATAGTAGCTAATATTGATACAAGGTAATACAGTAAATGAACATGCTACTCTTTACTGTCCTTTTTCCCCCAAAAACCTGCTGTTGGAAGGGCTGCTGTGCTGCCAGTTCATGACTCTGAAACCATGGCTGGTGTCCTACAGCATCCTCGGTATTTCTGTCAGTCTCTTTGTTTTTCAGTGTGTCCAGATTTACACCAGCAAAAAGCTATTTAGTGCCAGCCCTAAACCCTGTTTCAAAAGCATTCACCAACCAGCTTGGCTGGTAGGAGTGTGAATCAAATGCCAGCAAGCTCCAGGTGGGTGGCAGCAGGGTGGCAGGGCCACGGCTGCAGGAGGTGGCTGTTGGGAAGGTTCCGCCTTTTAGCAGTTACTGAGTTTCCTGTTGTGGTTCTCTGACACTCAGAATTGTCACAGCCTCGAAGGACGCCTTCACTGCTGTGGCTGCCCAACCTGGGCTTGAATGCAGTTTGTGCTTGAGCACTGGCATGGGAAAACAACCCTGCTGTGCCAAAATGCAGCAGGAGGGCCCTGCTTCATGGTGTTGGTGTAAGTCCCATGTCCATGGGTAGGAGCCACGAGGTTATCGCTGAGCTGGACTGTAGTTAAAAGTTCTTTTATTTTTTCTTTTTTTTTTTTTTTTTTGATCCAGATCATATGGCATTTGTATTTTATTTCACTGTTGCAGTAAATTGTCCTGATATTTAGAGGGATATAGTGATATCTCCTGTGATGTTCTACATAGGATGAAACACATGAGAAAAGATCTCTTGTTTTGGCATTGGTATGACATTCCATGTCTTGGTGTTCTTCAAATAGGAGTTTTTACTGATAAAATTCAGAAAATGCGGTGCATTACAGGATTGAAACATGTCTGACTTATTTTGCTGGATCCATTTTTTTTTTCCTTTAAAATATTTTTCCCTTTTCTTTTTCTCTTTTTTTTTTTCAAACAGGAAAAGAAAATACATTCAGCAGAGACTCTTCTTCATGTAAGTGTTATTTATGCTTGTTTATGAAATAACAAAAAGGCTTTAAAAAGCTCAATAAAACATTCAAATACTGAACACTTACCATCTGTTTGTAGAAACCAAGTATAGAGCATGTAAAAATAGGCTGTAGTTATACAGCAATAATGGTCAGCAACTGATACCTTAAATCTGTCTGTGCAGTTCTTCTGTGTGTATCACCACAGAATTTAGAAAGTGTTGCAGAGCACTTTGCAGACATTTAAGCAGCATGCCCATAAAGTTGGTGTGTAAATCCTGGAGGGATAATGTTTAAATGGTTTGCCCAAAGCAGAGGATACACATAAGTGAGAGCTTGATTTAGAGTCCTTGATCCCCAAACACTGTGACAAAGTCAGCTTTTCTGCCTTGGATCCTACAGAATCCAAGTTTTACTCATAGAGCCATTTGTTGTGTGCACGTGTGCAAGTGTGTGCATGTGTATGTATGGGTAAGAGAGAGTGTCTGTACGTGTACCTGGCCTCAAATAGCCTGTAGGTATTTCAGGCCTTCTCTACAACCTATGGTGATACCCATTAAAGTAAGAGCAGATGCCACCAGCTATTGGTGGATACTGTTGCAAATGTTTTGTGAAAGCATTTGGCTCCAGCCTGGCTCTCGGTCTGGGGGAGCCTGTTACTCTTCGTGGGACTGAGAGAGCTGCATGTCATAAAAACTCAACAGGTTTTTTTCTACATCATCTAGCGACCTGTTTTGGTTTAGTTTTTTTCGCAGATCTCAGCTTTGAAAACTGTTGGCTAGTATAGAAAGCTTTGCTCTGGTATTTCTTCCTAGTAAATAAATCTGATTAAATATTTTATGGGGCTGCACAGATGAAGACTCTCATTGCCTTTATGCAAAATTAGCTTAGCAAGGAAAATGACTGCATTGTTCCTAATGCAGGGCCCGCTTTGCATAACTTTCGAGCATGTACTGTGTCCAGTGGCATGGCAAGCCCACGAGCACTCACCTCAGGCTGATTTCCCATAAGTCAAATTTTTTTTTTTTTTTTAACAACATGTATCTCGGAATTGCAGCACTCTGTTATGCTTGCGTAGCAACTTGCTGGTTAATATGTAGCAAAATGCCATGTGGTAACAAATGTTTTTTTGCTATTGTTGAGCTGGAATGTTAGTTCAGCTTGTAGATAAAAGTGGCTTGCGCAAGGCGTCCCGGTAGACCATGATTTCTGTGGCTTGTACATTAGTTCTGTAGGCAACTGTGTCTGCTCTTCCTCTCCCCTGTGCTTCCCTTCATCTTCCATGTGAGCGAGGGGTGGGCTGACGGAAAGGCAGGAGCTGGCAGCCCTCTGCATCCTGCAAAACACCAGCGTGGTGTTCATATTATGCCTGTTGCTAGTCAAGCATCTGTTGAAAACACTCTTTGTTCTGGTTGTGTTGCTAGCAGAAAAATTGTTAGATGCTTTATTTAATAGCTTTAAATCACAAGTGTTCTTTGGCTGGTTTTATGGATAAGACAATCTTTCAAAAAAAAAACCCAAAACCAAAAAATTCAGTACTAAGTGAAGGATACCCCACAGAAGATTAAAGAATCCTTCTTTCCTGCTGACAGGAACCCTAGCTGAGACTAGGTTAAGTGTTTGTACCTTTGAGAAGGTACATCATCATTTTAAAAAGGTAACAGAGAAGAAAAAAATCCAGAAAGTTTTTGAGTATGAACATTTTCAACATTTGTAGCTTATTATTATTTCGTTCTAGAATGAGAAATTCAAATCTCTTAAAAATCCTGTGAAGCATATGCTTTCTGGAGATTATAAAGGGGAAATGGTGAAGCAGAAACCCCTTTAAGAGAAGAAGCTCCCAAATAAAGAAGAACCCAAACAGACGAACCCTATAGCAGTGACTGTACAGTGTCTGGAAACTGCAGAATAACCACAAAATGCAGATCTGGAGAGTTTTGCTTGGAGATTGCAGTATCCCAAAGGAAATTCCTAGGTCCAATACATACACTCTAAAATGAGTAATGAAAAGTCAGTGGTCCAGAGGCCATTTGCAGTGCAGCCTTCCATCACCTGCTGTGGCTTTTCAACAGCTAACAGCAAGCTTTGAGCATCAGAGCCTCTCTCCTCTGGTTCTGTGCATGAAATATTATGACTTTGACTCGATAACTCTGTTTGTACCTGTCTGTGCATTGGCTTCCCTTGGCTTCTACAATGGTGTGAGTTTCCAAAAGAGAGTTAAGCTCCAGGGATGGGAGTATTGAGGTTATAGTGAAATGGCAGGATGGTGAAGCATCCAGGACAGGGATCTCTCTCAGGCCCCCATCCAGAGAGAGCTGACTCCTGTGGTAGTGAATGCTCAGTGGGGATAAACCCCTCAGGCCGTGGCTTGGGCCGGTCTCTGTGACAGGAGGTGACCACTTTGAGAAGGGGCTCTTTGTGATAGTAACCAGCCATACGTAGTTGTAATAAGAAAGGGACCATCTTATTTTAGTCACTTTGCGACAAATACTACCACAATTCATTACTTTCCATCAGTGCCTCATCCTATGGAGGAATCACCACTGCCCATCTACATTGAGGAGGGGACAGAAGTCCCGATTGGTGAGTGCAGTTGGGATGGGATTTGTTTAAGGGAGGGTATTAAGGGTACTTGGGTTTTATATTCCTCACATTTGTGTGTACCCATTTGTCATTGAAAATGGTAAGGTCTGTTGCAAATGTTTTGGGGATTTTATTTTATATTATTCTTTATTTTATATCTAGAGCTCCTAAGAGTTGTTAAACATGCTAGCATTGGTTTTCAGCTAATCATAAATCAAAGTACGTAATTTATGCAGTGACACTGAAAGCTTCTGTGCAGGATGTCTTATCACAAGGCTGACAAAGACCACAGGTATCACAAGAGGTAGTTCTTACTTTGGCCTTTGACCTCAGTGTTGAGATATTGAGAATAATCTGAGGACTGTGTCAGTGTTTTTGTTCTTGCTGACACTCTCATGCCCAGCACCCAACAGACTCACATTGTCCACACCACTGCAATAGCCAAAAGAGAGGCAGAGAGGTTTGCCATGCACCTTGGAGTGCTGCACACCCCCAGCTCTGAGCTCTGGTGTAGATGTATTGTCACTACCTGGATGTATATGTTGAGTGCTGCTTAGGTTTTGGTTTTTTGGGTTTTGTTTTGTTTTGTTTTGTTTTGTTGGTTTTTTTTGGTTTTTTTTTTTTTTTAATAGAGAAGCAGTCTTGAAGATAACCCATAAAAGAACACAACTAAAAGATCAGTAAGTTGATCTTTTTGGACAGTAGAAAGTTGTGGTGGCAAAATTTCCCAGAGACCTGTTCTTATACAGTCTGTTCTGGACTGCATACAGTAAGTGTGCCTTAGCTCTCACTTTGACAGTCTGCCTTGTTGAGCAGATGTGTCTCTTCAAACAGCTTTTCTTCTTATATATCCCGAATTTTTCCATTCCTAAATTCAAGCAATTCCTTCTTGTCCTACTATCTTTTAAGCTAGATTAATTACCTTCCTCTACACACAGTACCTGGAAGGTATTTATAGCTGGATCTCAGCCCAGGAGTCTTCTTATTTATAGAACATATTAATTTTAGCTCTCTTATTCTCTCCTTAGATCACTTTTGTTGTCCTTATTTGTATTTCCTTTAATTTCTCTATCTCCTTTCTGATCTGTGGAGACTTGAACAACTCATAATTTGTTCACTGTGACTGTTTTGACATAGCAGCACGCTTTAGGTTTCCATATCATCCCTTCCCTTGTCCACATCCAGAAGTAGTTTAGCCTTTGACCCTTCTGCATCACTCAGAAGCATCACATAGAGAAGCCTATTACTTGGCTAATCTTACCTGCAGTCACCTTCAGGTTCTTCTGGGATTCATGGCTGTGCTAGCTGCTCCTCAGGCAATGTTACTGCTCTCCTGGGATTTTGGGCTTTATACTTTCTACACTAAATCCCCATCCCATTGCATGCCACTTATTTTATCCAGGAATATTTTGAAACAGTATGCCACTATTTATTTTAATGCCCTGGGATTTTATCATTTACATAGAAGTTGTTACTCTTTTACCATATGTAGAGAAAAGTACTTAAAATTTTAGTATTTTGATACTATTACAGCTCTCTTTTGCATGTTAGTCCAGACTACTTTCCCAGCTTCATCATTCTTATTTGTATGTCTTCCCTTATTTTCCTTCCTCTAGTTAAAAAAATGCATAGGAACTGACAGGTTTAGCCTTCTCCTTGTCTTCATTTTGTACCTTTCCTCATTATACAATAATATTGTTTCTGTACCTCTTCTATGCATGGCATGGTGTAGTCTTTCCCACAGCAGATCATCTTTTCCTCACCTCTCCTGGGGTTGTAGTCAGCTGAATATCTGCTGGATATTAGACCTGTCTTGTAGAACTTAAGATTCAGTCCTGGCCCCTGGGATTTCCTCTTGTCTTTCCCACTGCACTGAGGAAACCTGGACAGCTGAGGTGGTGGCACCTGCAGCAAGAAAAATACTGTAAGGGTGATGAGTCACAGAACTGACCACCAGCCGACCAAAAAAACCCAACTGTGAGTGGAAAGCTTTTTAGAGGATGTTCGTTCAGTGCTGTCATGAAGCAGGTTTGTTGGATCAGGCTCTGAAGTGCAGCACCAGCTGTGAAAAAACCAAATTGGGTTGGAGAGGGCACCATGTTTACTTATTCTAAATAAGTGTCTGGACTGTCAATACAGCAAACTGTGGTTGAGGGGCAATGAGTGGAAAAAGTAAATGATGCAGAGTTGAGGGCAAACCACAAGCCCTGAATTTGGTATTTGAGTGTCTGACATGGGTTAGGGCTTTTAGATGCGGCATAAATCAAGGTAGGAAGCAGCTGCAAAATTCTGGTCTGGATTTGGGTCTCGGTATTGATGCCACTTTCCATTGAGCTCACTGGTGTGATCTTCATCCAGGGCGCCCATTTGTACCTGTACAGACAAGAACAGGAATGCATTTGGGCTGTCTGCATTTGGGCTGGGGGAAAATAGCACACAGTGTAGTTGTTAAAACATTTCATTCAGCACAGCCATCATTTACTTTTAGAAGATTGTTTGGAGAACTTAGATTATTTCCCATCTGAAACACATTTTGGCTGCTATGTGGCATACATACTATTCTGACCCAGGCCTGACTGATGGTGGTAAATTGCTTTGTAGCTTCTGTATTTATTTTAAAAATAGAAAAATCAGTAGATTTTTTCAGAGTCTAAATTTAACAATGCTATTTATTTCAGGCAATTTTAAAAGTAACATAAATCTCACTTGTTTATTACAGCTTCTTCGTGAAAACAGCAGCTACAAATAATACTCTGTAATGAAAATCTAGCTAACACTGTCATGAATTAGCCAATAGGAGAATCAATGTTTGGAATCTGGACAAGGGCAGCATTTTCTTCTCCAGCAGGGAGGTCTTTGCATTGAGGAGAAGGTGGTTTTTACCTAAAGGATGGTTTTATCTCCTTGGGTGAAATGAAGACTTTGACGTTTCTGCATAGATGAATATGACTTTTGATTGGAAAAAGGCCTGAGATCTACTTAATTTTTATGTATTTTTGCCCTTCCTCGAATACATTTATAGAGGAAGGTAGCTGAGTGAGATGCAACAAATATTTTAATAAATCAAAGATATCTATGAGGAGATGGGGAATATATTGTTACCATTAATAAAGAACCTACAGACCAGTAACAAAAAATTGCAGGTCAGATGCTGGGAGTCTTGGTTCAGGCACAATTTCAACTATCTCCCACTCAACTAAACAGTTCAGGAGATTCAAGGTAAAGAAATAGGAAGAGCAGGTCCTTCTTCCCCATCGCCGTTCATGGTAAAGTCATGACCATATTCTTCCGTCACTGTTGTGTTAAATGCTAAAGAAAACACCTGAGATGACACAGTCCAAATTTACATTTTGTAAAGCAGAAACACAGGGGAAAATATTTGTATTGGTAATCATTGCATTTGGTCTGTACAGGAAACCACCAAAGGAATAATTGTGTCCTTGGGGATCAGGAGCAGTAGAGCTTTAGGTTGAAGTGTTTATGTTTTGCCTCCCTAGTCACATTTGAGATGTTAATGGTGTTTGATACCTGTGAAATTAGCTCAAAGGCATATCAATTCAGGATATAATTCTCAACTGATTTATGCCAGCATAGTTTTGTTGATTCCAGTAGCATTGCTGTTGCCTTATCATGTAAATTATGTCAAAAGTTAGGCTCCCTTTTTCAGGTATCAGCCCTGCTGACCTTCAACCCTGTTGCACTTCTGCTGTAGCTCTGAGTCCCTACATGGACAAGATCTGAGTTAGCCACTTTCATCTTTCTGATCCACTTTTGCCAATGAATAGCACTGGCTTCAGTGTACTTTTGTCAAATGTATACAAGTGTTAAGTAGACCTTACCTCTACAGGATTCTTATCCCCATGAAATCAGCTGGGTATGGTGGGAAGCTCCATTAGCACTCTTGAAGCCATGTTTTCTTGATTGTACTCACAAGTCATGGTGCAGCCTGGGCTCATTTGGTGCATTTTGATTACAGGAATTTTCTTGTAATTGCACACAGTTTCTTCTGCCACTACTCAGTCACTGCTTTTAAGCATCTCTGATGTTGTCTTCATGATAAAAAGTGGATTTCTATTCTACTGCTCTTGGGCAAACTCACTCAAACAGAGAAGCTTTGTTACATTTTATGTCTCCTTTTATAAGAGAAAGTGCCCCTTTTCCAGCCCAGAAGAGTATTTGACACCCTACAGAGAGCTGGCTCTGTGTCTCTCTAGGAGATTGCCTTCCCTTGCAAGAGAAGAGAACCTTTTCTGTTACACGTGCTTCAAGGTTTGCTCTTTCATGGGGAGCTGGCACACAGAAAGCTTGATTTTTGCCAGGTACTGAGTGCCTTCTGCAAGGTATTGAATGCCCTCCTATCCTTTGCAGCCAAAAAGGAGTTGATTGCTCTTGGCATCAGTCAAATCTGGACACAGAAGACCACAGGTAGTATTTACCAATTATTTATGTGCTTTCGCATGCCAGAGTTTGTCTGAATTGATTTTCATTGCATACGAGAGATTTGAGGTGTTAATGACACTTGCCTGCCACTAAAATCTTTTTTAAAAAATAATAAGAATACAATAATAAGCATGACATTTATTGCATTGCCATGGGGAAATTAAAAACCCCCAAAATTAACTAGAGTCCACGTAACTATTAGCTCTTCAGAGCTAATGTGTGAGTTATATACCCTGAATGAGCACCATATGCCAGTTCATTGTGGCACAGTGAGTCACAGGACACATTATGGAAAGCAATAATTGCTTGGCATGCACTGAAGCACTCAGTAGGGCTTTTTGTTTGGTTTTCTTAAAGGAATGTGTTTTACTCTGACAATAAAAGGGGTATTGTCTGATATGCTGCCACCAGGGACTGTTGCTTATTTTGTAGTTAACCTGGAGCTTACCCATTTGTCACTCACCGCCCACCCCCTCAGTATCTTTTGCTTTCCAACTGCTTGTATTGTATGTGTGCAGTACCAGAAGACTGAAGAAGTGAGCCTTCCATTTGGTATCATCTTGTTCTTCTGTATTAATCCTCACCCATTTCTTCCTCATCTTCTTTCTTTGACCAATAGAGACATTCAGATTGTCTATATGGAATAAATGTTCATCCTGAGCAGAGTGAAACAGAGGGATGAGTTGCACAGGGATTGTACAGTCTCCACTCTCGGCCAGAGCTTGACCAATAGGGCCATCAGCAAGCCAGTCTGATTTTGATATTGGCCTTTCTTTGAGCAGGAGGCTGGGCTATGTGACCTCCAGAAATCCCTTCTAACCTGAATTACTTTATGGTTCTGTTTAATACCCACTTCCTGTACTGATTCAGCCATAGTGCTGTGCATGTCATTAACTCCTCACTCCCTGTCATTATGACTCTCATTCATACCTGCACAGAACAGGAGTGGCCTTCTGAAGGTCAGTGAGGTGACAGAGGTTTTACTTACATGGGAACAATACCAAGATGTAAATGGTGACCTCAGATGAGATTAGTAGGTGAAATTTGGGTATCTGAAATTATTTGGAATTTGCAACAGGATTTCCCTTGAGTTCTCTTCAAATCTTCAGTAAGTTCCAACTGAAGTTATCAGTTGAAGAGTTTAAAGCATGATTATATCAGGATGATAAGTATTTAAAAGTAAATATCACCCTTTTTTTTTTTTTTCCTTTTCAGTGACAAATCTCACTCTCTAGCAGTGCTGAAGAGAGCTTTGGGGTATTTAGGATTTAGTGAGTCACCAACTGCCCTCGCTGTGCCATTACGTGCTGGTTTCCTCATGTGGCAGTAACCACGTGAGGGAGTTAATGCTGCACAGAGCATCTGCTCCTCAGCTCAAGGCCCTTCCAGCCCTGCAGCTGTCTGCCAGAAAGCTGGGACATGCACAGGGGCATCTGCGAGCTCCATCGGGTAGCAAATTTTCATGGTCGGCCCATATGTTAGCCAAAAAACGCCCTTCGTCAGAATGATGTTATTTTAATTGTGCTGAGAGAAAGCAACATCACACTCAGATTCACCATATCAGCCTAGGGGATTTTGAACAATGATGTAGCTATTCTAGGGGAGAAAAAAACCCTTCAAAAGCTCCCTTGGTGGGGAAAAAGAAATGGGAATATTTCATAGGGTTTCTCTTTCAAGTCTGACAAGATAAGGTACTTTTTCTCCATCTCTCTACTTTATCAACAAGAATTATATTGCTAATGCAAACACCTCATTTCCCATCAGATTATATCAAAAGTAAAGTTTACAAATGGGGCTACCATAGTGGATTGAAGAAAGACTAAATATGAGCAATCAAAAGCTTTTGTTGTCCCGTTTTATACAAGGCAGGATTCTAAAAGCAAGATTTAACGGGATAGACTTGCTTTCATTGCTGCCCTCCCTTTTCTGTAACCACAGAAATACTCTCACCTCATACAAATCCTGCTTAGAGTACTGCTCTTTCAAGTGTGAAAAGGGTTTTGTGGTAGGTAGAGGGAATATAGTAATGGAAGATGCTGTTGCTCAGTAGGGCTGAAGTTCCTTTCTCCTCCGCTCTTTGTGCAGTACACAAGCAATAGGTTACAAGTCAAATTTCATGGGCTGATCATATCCAAATGTGAAACTTCAAGCAGTACATCTGACTTTGAATCATCTAGGTGATTTCTCCTTCTGTAAAGCTATCACAAGTACATATAGCTCTTGTACAGATCACCTCCAAAAATTCAGACAAGTCAACCAAAGAAAGTCTCTCACTTCCTACCATTAGTTTGTATGTGAAGTATTTCTATTGCTATCTCAGCTGTTTGTCAGGTGCCTATTGTTTATAATGGAACTGCAAACAATTTCCCACCTGTCCATTATTAACTTT
The DNA here is from genome assembly GCA_013398615.1 of Brachypodius melanocephalos. Lineage (NCBI taxonomy): Eukaryota > Metazoa > Chordata > Aves > Passeriformes > Pycnonotidae > Brachypodius > Brachypodius melanocephalos. The sequence continues at coordinate 2,037,982 of VZSR01001459.1, forward strand.
TGCATAAGAAAACCAAGTAGTGAAAAATAAGTGTAGTCATGATGAAGACAGTTTTAGATACTAAAATTAATGTGCCATATTGGTATCCTATTTAAGTGTGTTCGCAATGATGACTAAGATTGCACTAAGAAAAATCCTCAACTGGTTACAGGGGTAAGTTCAGCTTATCTAATCAGGCCAGGACTATAAAAGCAACCTGCAATGAAACCATCAGCTAGCATTTGTTTGAAAAGGTAAGAAGAGATGGAGAAAAATACTCAGGCTCTTCACATATTGTCATACTGTATTTGGGGAGGCTTACCTGCAAAAGCCAACAGAAAACAAGCAAAAAAGTACCTGTAGCCTGTGGGATTGACCCTGGTGTGAAGGTGGGACTGCAGATACTTTTGTCTTCTGTTGGTGTCAGCCTTTGCTCTCACACAATTCCCTTCAGAGGCAGCAATTCGAGAGTGGGGCTTTTGTCCAAATAGTGCGTGGGCCCAGGGTTTTGTTCCTGCTTGGTGTGTGCTGTGTACTTTGCAGACCGTGGTATGCAGAAGTGGTTTATGTGCTAGTTTCCTTGGAAAAGTGGAGCATTTGTTCTGGCGCTGTTTGGTTTTCATATCTCTTGACATAAAAACAAGAACAGCTCTCGGTCTGTGAAAGCAAATGTCAGAGACCCACGGCAAAACTGAACTGAAAATACACCTCTGGTTGAGAATCAGTCTGAATCACACAATATTTAAAAGCACAGGGCTTTAGTGGTCAGTACCAAAGGTTCTATTTGTAACTCAGAACCTCAAAGGAGATGGGCAGTGATCAAATTAATGATTTTTTTTTTTTTAATCAAATAATGCCCATTGCAAGGCATGTAGGACATAGTGGTATTCCTTCTCAAACCCCCTCCAGGAGCACAGCTAGTGGCTCTGGACAGCCAGGGAAATTGAGAGGACGGGGCTGCAGCTGGAGACAGAGCCAAGGCTGTTCTGGGATTAAACAAAACATGCCATTGTCCGGCTGTGCAAGCCAGCACCTGGCACCAGCTGCAAGACAGCAAATAAATATCATGGTGTCTACAGACCTTCACTTTTTTGTGTGTGTGAAAGTCTATGTTTCACCAACCTGTTCTGCAAAGCTGTGCTCCCCCGAGCTTGTTCATCAGCTTTGCCACTTCTTCTTTTTGCACGTCTCCTGCAGACCTGCCTGCGCTGCTGCGCTGCCGTGTCAGTGGTTTCAATTTCATTTCCTGTGTGAAACTTCATACGCCTAAAGTTTTTGTTCCTTTTTTTTTTTTTTTTTTCTTGAAGGAACGAAAACAACAACAGTAAATTAAACCTCAGGGTGCCTAGGAAATTTCTGTAGCTGAAGGCCTGTGAACAGAGGTGCCCTGGCAGAGCACCCCAGTCACCTGAGTACCCTGGTTCATCAGCAAAAGGGTTGACGCTGCACTTATTAAAAGATTACAGCTCATTTCTGTCACTGAGTCGTATTTCTGCTGATATTTACTGCCAGCATGGAGGAGAAGTCAAGGCTAAAATCAAAAGTAGCTCACTCTCACCATTAAGTTTTAGTGCTCATGGCCCAGCCCTCAGGGCTTTGTAACCTGCTCAGATTTTATAGCCCTATAATGGGACTAACACTGCGGATCGCGTGCGTGTAATAGCTGTTTTCCTGGTACAGGTTGGCTGGCTGCTTTCCACCCACAGTGCCGTGTTGCACAACTCTTCCTTCCATTAATGTATTCTAGAAAAAAAAAATAAAAAATCAGGTGTTGGGCAGATAGGGCACGGGAACAAAGAAGAAAGGATTGTTCCCTTCCACTGATGGTGTGGGGATCTAGATTTCTGGGAATAAGGTACTGTATGACATGTTTGTACAGCTGCCACAGGTGGGATAAAAAATCTATCCTCACTTATTGTTTAAGATGAATAGATAGAGGCAGTAAAAACACAACTCTGGCTTTGTGTGGAGGTGGTCTAGGCAGGTATGGAAACAGCTGATCAAAATCGTTGCTGGGTATAGAAGACTCTACTTGTTTTTCCAAAAATGTGTACTCTTATGCATCCATCTGTTTTTTACTTAGTTAGGAAACATAATGAAAAAGTAAAGTACTCTTCAATTGCAAGAAACCCCTGAACATTAGCATTGGTAAACTCAGTTAATTTAAGGCTAAATTTAGAATTAGTGTGAAAGAAAAAACAGGTGAGGGTGAAATGATTTATCCCCAAGAAAAATTACTTCAAAATAATGAATTCATATGTTTTATTGCACATTTGCCTCACTAAATGACTCCTTTATTGTTTCTCTTCCCTGCACGGGGGCAATGCTTCATTATCGTAGCATGGAAATTGCTGTCTGACATTATCATATGTTGCAAATGCCTTGCAGAAGTGTCACATAGGATCAATACACTATTAATCACATGCAAAAAATTCAATAGGCACACTGCACAGCACTGACTGAGTTCATAAGCTTTGTGAGCTTTAGGGGGTTTGCCTTTTTTCATAGCAGGATGAAGGACATCACTTAATTGATTTTGATGTGGTTTGTTCATGGCAATAGAACTTACTTAATTGACACCAGGGCTTGATAGTGAATTGCAACCCATTCAGGAGCACACCTTCAGAATTGAAAGCAAAATATGACAATGCTTATTCCCTTGGTCAAAAGGTGTATAACTTCACGGTACAAGGAGGCTGAAGAGTTGAGGATGTGCACAGCTTGTTGAACCTTCTTCAACAATGCCCATCTTGCTTGGAAAGCCATCAGCTTGCTACACCACATGGATAGAATGCATTTTGTTAAGGGTCCTCTCATGAGGACAAAGGCCTCAAGAGGTGGTCACCCAGTAATGGTTTTCCACTTTCACAGTGGGTGAGCTTGTAGAGCAGAGGGAGCAGGCAGGGGTGGCAGTGGGAAGCTAGTGCTTCTTTCCAGCCTGTTGACGGTTAGGAGGCTGTGACCTGGCACATCCAGAGGCATTAAACTGGGTCAGCAGTTGGCTTGATGTGAACAAACCCAAGAACTTGTTGTTCTCCTGCACAGTTACCAGCACAATGTGCAAAGGATGAGCTGTTTCCCCTCAGTCTGTCTGCCTCTGTCAGCCCCCTGCTCCTTCCCCTTGGTTGTCTTTATAAGAACAACCCTTGGGCTTGCTTCTCTGTGGAGGGGACAGAGCAGGAGCACTGTGGCTCTCCAGGCATGACACTTGGTTTGGCACTGGGATACAGGAGACACTGTGCCCACAGGGGATTTCAGTAGGACAGAGTCATAACCAGTGTGACTCAGCGTGCCAGACCTCCACTGCATCATCCCGTACTCTTCCCTACTGACTCCCACAACTGCCCTGTGCCATCTCCCTGGGGAATCAGGCTCCATCCCTGAGGCTGGGGAGCATCATCCTTGCTTCAGGCCCTGTTTAGGGTCAGGGTCATGTTCCCTCTGAAATCCACTGGAATTTGTGGGTGTTCATTTTCCTCCTTTCTACCTCACATAACGGAAAAGGAGTTTTTCATTTCCTCCTGTACTGGGTTTAATTGTAACTGCTTTGTTCTTTGACACAAATAAGTAGAGCAAAATGAGCATCTAGAGTATTGTGTGACTGCAGATTTTCTGCTGCTGAAATCTGAGCAAAGATGCAGGATTTTATAAAAGCTCAGTGAAACATGGTGCCTGTTTGAAGCATTTGAAGAGCATGAATGGAAACAGCAGCAAGAAAAAAGCATATAGGGGAAAAAAGATGCCTTTTGTCCAGACCACAACTGATGAAAAAGAAATTGCATTAAGCCCTGGGCTTCTCTTTCAGAGTAGGCTTCAGCTTTATAAAGAAGTTCATTTTCCTCCTAGAAAATTTGCAGTAGCAGATTTTCCAGTCAGTCTTAGAAGACTGGAAAAAGCGTCACAGTGAAAGAAAAGGAAATGGTGAAGAAATGAGAAGGGAGACGGAGCAATCTGGAGCGAAAGCTGAGAAAGAAGAAAGGACAAATAGATTCTAAGGTTTAGATAACAACCCAAACCCAGGGAAAAGTATACAGAAAAAGAGGAGTCCATTAAAGACAGAACAGTGAGCTGTAGTTCAGGGAATTTTTAGAGGTACTTTTTAAGAGGAAGAGAGGCAGTATGTGCAGTAAAGGGAGTGGTATTGTTTTTCAGAAATCGTAGGTGTCTTGTTCAATGAAGCAGAATGAACTTGGATATGAATTAGGGACAATAAGTGAAGTCAGGTGCTCCTTGGATACTGGTGGGGCCTTGAGGGCAGGGAGACATCTTTTTTTCCTCCAGATCAGAAAGACTTGCACTAAAGCCATGGGTTTGATCAAGGGGCTGTTTATTTTAATCATGTATCGATTGGCTTAACCACACTGCCCTGGGAGGGAGGGAGAGCTGTCAACATCAAGAATTACAGCTTTCAAAGTTCCAAGTAATCCTAGGAAATGAGCCAAACATAATAAATGCAGTTTTATTTAAGAACCTAATCCTTCTACTGTTGAAATCAATAGCAGTTTTTACATTGCCCTCAATGAAAGTGGAAGCTGCTTATTTGAAGACCAGCTCTGATCCAGCAATCGGGACATCTAATTTTGAAATATTCATGAATGTGAATGTAAAATAATAGTAATTTTTTAAAAGAGCTAACCCACAAATAGATTGGCAAATCTAGGAAAGCTCAGTTGTTAAGGGAATGTTAACTTCAATTCGCAGGATACAAAATAAATAACAGAAAAGTAAGAGAGATGGCAATGTCTAAAGAGGCAGTGAGCTCTAACAGGGTTAGAAAAATTAATTATAATGTGGATGCCTTTCCAAAGTCATTGAGGCAGAAAAAGATGAGAGAGCACTGAGAAGCTCGAGATATACAGTCTGCACAGGCTGAACTTAGTACAGAAGGGTGCTTGAAAGCAGAAGTAATGATGATACACATACTACAAAAATAGTCCATAAAATCAGTTGTACAGTCATACAGTCATTCTTCAAGCAGCATTCCCATCAAGGTCAAAGACATTCTGGATGTCTACTTTGCTTTTAGTTTTCTAACAGAAAAAGAAACTAGAAAAAACCCACATTCAGTTACCATTCTGGTCAACAATTCAGTATGTTGAATCCTTAATCAAAATTTATGTGCATTGACCAAAAATGAAGTATCTGCTTTGCTGTGGTTTCTGGTGTTGAGATGCAAGACAGGGCATGCATTTTAGCATGTGTAAATATTTACAAATACATATCTGTGTGTACAGGCAGACTCTGATTTTCCCATTTCCATCAGCATTTGGAAAAATATTGTTTGAAAGATTTGATTTTTAGTGACTATTAAATGAGGTGGCATCCATAATGGATTTTTCCTCAAGGCTCCTCCTGGAAGGTGTGGCTGTGCATTGGTTGCTTGTCTTTGGCTGTAAGAAGCTTGGAGCAGATCAGTACTGTAATCCCAAAGCAAAACTCAACACAGTGTATTTTCAGATGTGTAATCCATGGGTTGTCTGTCAAAAAAAGTCAGTGGTTCAGCAGTATTGGGAGTTGAGTCTGTTCTGACAACCAGCAGGTCCTGGCTGTGCTGGCAGCCTTCCCTCATGGGCATCACTCGCCATCTGCCCCCTCCATGCAGCGCCTCCCCCTTCCTCTACCCCTCATTTTTTTGCATGTTATGAGGGATTACATTTCTATGCCAGTATTTTTTTAAAGGGTATGGGTTATCTGAGATGCAGGCTCTACGTGTGAAGATCTGATAGCTGTAGCCCAGGGGATGGCCCAAGCCGAGTTGGCTGTGAAAGTGCTCTTCTTATGGCTGGTCTCATGGTATTTTCACATGTGCACCAAAGACTGATCAGTTATGGAGGGCAGCAAGAGAGCCTGGGTTATTGCGGGGTATTTCACCTGAGGAAATTTGTGCAAGGGACAGACACATGACTCTCCTGTGGAAGAGCCTCCTGGCCCCACCAGCAAGCAGATACTTGAGAAGGGCAAAGTGCCCATGCTTGATCCCTTGTTCTATTTTTCCATATTTTGCCAGCATCAATTTGATAATAGATTACTCCATCCTCAGTTAAGGAGGGTTTATACCAGTGTATATGAGAGCACTCCTGCGCCTGGCCCAGTGTGAATTTTTTTCTCCCCTTGCTTTTGGATCAGGCTCTTGCAGTGTGACTGGGCTCAGCCTAGGGGCACACCATAAATAGCAGGCTTGACTGCTGCTTTTTATTTATCCATATTGAGTTCATCAAATGAAGCCAAAGCTTCCTGGGGCCATCTGAAGCTTCCTGGAGGGGTTACTCTCACAGTCAGATGTGACTCCTGGAAGGCGGACGTGTGTTTCTGGGAGGCAGACATATGCATAAGACTTGGATCGCTCCTGTTGGACTATGTGGCTGTAAGAGCATTTTTTCACAATATATTTCCTTGGGGTAATCTGATGGACTTAAGTCTCGGATACCATCCCCACTAAGTGACACAGTAAAAATAACCTATTATTCTCTGGTTCTGACCTGGGCGGTGACAACATATTGTTTCAGCATCTCTGTCAGACTATTTCCCTTAAGAGCCATTTCAGCCTCACCCAGTGGGACATAGCTAAAGGAAATGAAACTCCAACCCCATTAAGGAAAAAGACAATGCCTTTCACTAAACAAACTTACTTTTCTTGGCTTTTCTTCACCAGGGAGAATCGCCCGTACCCCCCACCCTTGTAGCCTTTGTAGACAGTTCCTGTAATTGGGAATGGCTGGGTGGACACCAATGGTTGGCAGCAAATGGGGATAAATCCAACATCCCTTGAACGTGACATGGGCTGGGATCACAGTCCCAGGTGGCTGCTTAGCGACAGTTCCTGTGGTACTGGTGGACTGTACGTGCCTGCCAGCCACAGCTGCTGGCCCTGATCTATACACAGAGACTTGCTGGGCTGCTAGTAAAGCTGGGCTGTTACTAATTTTGGGCAAGCCTTGGATAGGTAGTGTGCCCCACTATTGAGAGCTGATAACTTGCACCAAAGTTGTGGTGGCTCATCTCCTGCTACCCAAACAGTGAAACGACCCCAAAAGCAAGCATGACCTTGAGGGTTCCCAGGCTAAGGGAGCGATCACCCTCCATCATCACACTCCAGCTAAGGCTGAAGCAAAATTTATGCTTAGTAATTAGGTTTTCAGGCACAGCTATTAATTTAGGGTATCCTGAGACAAATTAGAAATCCCTTTTTATAATGCAGTTCCACTCAGTTACAAAGAAAGAGTCTGGAAAGGCACCATTTCACATTTTGTGTGGGGGTAATTGGATGAAACCATAGGGTGATCACCTTGTCCCAGGGAGAGTCATGGTTTACAGAATGCAATCAATTGGTCAGCCTTGCAAACTCTGGGTAGAACTGACTAAACCCGGGTCAAAGTAAATCCACAGGCAAGAGGATTAGACCTGGCAGAAAAATAAAGAACTCTGTGTCATGAGATAAAAGTAGATTGCTAAAAATTGCAATCCTGAAGAGTTTTTAATCTAAGAGGTGGCTAATGCTGCAGCTCTCCTTGGGTTTTTTTACATAAGGGGAGCCTGTGTTCCCAGTGTTCTGTTTTGGGGTATTTCCAGTATCAGTCTCCACGGGGAGCAGTTAAGCTCCTATTTCAAACCTAATCCTGCAGGGCTCTATAAATCTATATATCTCTGTGCCCTCTTAAGCAGGTTTATGGCTGTCTCACCAGTTCACCAAAAAATTGTGTGAAAAATAAGAGCATACCCTAAACACTAGGTGTGAGCCTCTCTCTTTTGCACACTTTCTCCCTCAGCTGATGAGTGTTTCAATAACCCCTGTGAAGAACAGCTTCCATGAGACGATCCAAATGCCCTCCATTCCTCAGCCCAGAATAGCCTGTTGCCTGATGGCTATGACATGCTCCTGCAAGATGAAAGATAGGGATTCAAGCAGCACAAATAGCAAAAGAAAGCAAAAATTAGCTTTCTCCATACCTGGTAGCGGTTGCAGTGAGAGCAGGACATCAACCACCTCTTTTAAGAAAAGCAGTTGCATCCATTTATTTTTTTTCTCCCTCAAGAGAGGACTCCAGGGGTTTATGCAGGATGGTGCCTGTTTGGGGCTTGGTGTGAGATGCAGATGTCTCTTGGAGGTTAAGGTTACTGTGAATCCCTTTTAGAGGCATCTCCATTAATCTCCAGTCATGACACTTAACTCAAGTTAGCTACTGTGAATTAATCCCCAAAAGCAACTAAGTGCCTAAAGGCTGTTACAGAGCTGGCCCTACCATTTTTCATTCCGCTACTGCTTTTTCTCATACCGTGTCTCAAACAGTGACCAACAGGAGATATTTTAGTGGCTTATGTCCTGCTTTCAACCCCCTGCAGTGGTGATGGTCCATCACCCTGTGATTCACTTTCTCCTTCTGTGAGCTCTCTCTGCTGTTGATCAGGAGGCATTGCAGTGCTTGTGTCACCCAGTGCACTCACCAGTGGCCTTGTTTAAAAACCAGTAGAAAGTCATAATGATTAACATTGTAGAGATTAAAGTCCCTCTTTAGATCACAGCCTGATAGGCAGCTGCTGTCGAAGTGCCTGCTTTGCGAAGGCCACCAATGTGCCAGTGGGGAGAGTGTGGAGCTGCTGTGCCTTGTGGCAGTGTTAGCCCTCCGAAACTTTCCGTGGTGAATGGAAAGCATTACAGGTACAGTGATGCATATCTATCTCAAAATCGTGGTCAGATTAAAAACTTCCTGCAGAGCTAATGTCAGCTCAGTCTTCGGGTCACTGCCACGAGCTCAATCAGGTTAGAGATTAAAACTAGTGTGCAGGTACGGGGGAGGGAGGCTGGCAGCCATCAAACAGGATAATCTGCAGCATGATTTTTTCTATCACTGCACTCATAATGACATGTATAAGCAGCAAATGGTTGTGGTCTGGAATAAACTTGCTGCTTTGCCTGGTTCTGGTAAAAACTTCAGTATCAACACACTGTGCAAAAATAACTGCTCAGATCCAGCTGAAGTCACTTGAGTTATGTGGGGAATGAATTGGCCACATATGCCTGAGATCTCAATTAACGTGAAAGCTACAAGTTATTCCTAAATTGTTTTCATTAGAAAATCTTGGTTAAAAAGGGACTTGTTAGAAAAATTCTTTGCGTTATTATTTTTGAAAGTTTATGATTTTGATAATGTTATATATATAAATTATAAATAATAAACCAGCTATGATTTAATATGACTCATGCCTCTGACTTTTTAATTAACTAAGAAGCTGTCATTCTCAGCAAACTGTTCCATTGCATAGGTGTGCATTTTACAATAATTGAATATAAAGGCTTATTTTTGTCCCTTTATTGGTGTCAAGGGAAAGCAGTGCAGTTATGAAAATGGAATAAACTGAAAAGATTCCTTCAGTTCCTGCAGGCTGATTAGAACAAATGACTTTCCATTGCAGTTTTTATGAATGTATAGTTTTCTGAAAGGTTTGTAGTACTTCAGAGAATGGAAATTGCAGGCAATAAATAATATAGGATTGCTCAAGTTATTGGGAAGTAGAAGAATGGGTTTTATCTGGAAAGGTGATATTTACCATTCTGTATTTCACATAAATGTTTTAGAAGGAACCAGATGCAGTGTACTTTATTTTGGGCATGGTAGCAGCATTAGACACTTGCCCAGGAGCACCACGTGCAGGAGCCAACACGGGGAATGCTCCTGGGGTACCCCTTCCCTGCAGGCAGCAGGTCAGCAGTGAGCAGTGCCAGAGCTTCACAGTGCTCTGCACTGCTCTGGCTGCAGACAGGTGACCAGACAGTCATGGGGACTTTGTCTCTCCTGGTCAGTGAAGTCATCAGAGATATTTTCCTGTCTCAGCTTCATGAACAGCACCATTTTGTATGGAATGAGTTTGGCTGAACAGTTCTTGCAGTGTTAGAGAGCTCAGCTGGAAAAGATTGTTTAATATACTCCTCTTTTTTCTTTTTCTTTTTTCTTTTTCTGTGTAGAAAGCAGAAGTATGGCAACAAAGGAAAAGCTTCAGTGCTTGAAAGATTTCCACAAGGACATCCTCAAACCTTCCCCCGGCAAGAGCCCAGGGACACGGCCTGAGGACGAGGCAGAGGGAAAGCCACCCCAGCGGGAGAAGTGGGCGAGCAAGATCGACTTCCTGCTGTCCGTGGCGGGCGGATTCATCGGCTTAGGCAACGTCTGGCGGTTCCCGTATCTCTGCTACAAAAACGGCGGAGGTGAGTTTTTATTCTGTGCTCAGGAATTGGTCTGTCTGCCCTGCACTCTCTATTTTTCAGTGCCTTCACCCAGTTTTTAGGAATATTATTCATACATCTGTTTTCTGCCTCCCTCACCAGTCTTCAGGACAGATTGTTTCATCACGGAATAGTTTTTATTAAAACTTTATTAAGGAAAAAAACAGCTATTTCAAATGTTGAGCTATTGAACATTTCCTCCTCTTTTACTTCTGCTACAACTGAGTCTGAGTTTTACCCAGAAAATGTGCTATTAATATAGACCAGTAGGATTTCAGACCAGGGGCTTTCAGAATAAGAGCAGTCTGAGACATGTGAAAGTATTGTGTGCCTAACAATCTGCCATTGTTATTGGAGCTATCCACTTTAAAAAGATAAGAAAATGCTATTTACGGCCTATACTCATCCTTTTTGCAGAGAAAATTAGCAAAAATACCCCAGAACAAGATTATTGCATAGTGATATTAAAGTATCAAATATATTTCTTTGTTTATATGTGCCTGTTGCCACTTTTTTGATGATCTTGCATGAGTTCATTAATTTAATCTCATTATGTACTATTGTATTTTCTCAACAGGTGCATTTCTTATACCTTATTTCATTTTCCTGTTTGGGGGAGGTCTTCCCGTGTTTTTCCTGGAGGTGGTGCTAGGACAGTATACCTCCGAAGGTGGAATTACATGCTGGGAAAAAATCTGCCCTATTTTCACTGGTTAGTACATCTTGTTGCGCTTTACTGCTGAAAGACCCCTTTGTAAACGATATGTAGCAGCACCATTCCCCTCATGTCCATTAACTCAGCTCTTTGCCATAGTAATTAAGGGTATGATATTGGTTCCTGGAAAAGTAGAAGTCAGAGAGTCTGAAGGACAAAGTGAGGTATTGATTTTGATGCTGTCAGCTTGTTAACTGGCAAAACTGCTAATAACCAAGAAAGAAATTGCATATTATGCCTTTTAAGGCAATTGCACATTTTGTTTACAGGTATCAGAGAAAGTGTTAACCTTGGAAGGCTAGATGGTATTAATGAAATCATCTTTGAAATGTTATTTAGGTCTGGAAATCAAAATCCCTCTTCCATGTGCAAGCTTATCATTGGCATCATCTGTGCTACTGATACAGTCAAAACCTGGACAGCAGTTTTTGGTGGGATTCAGGAATAGGGCTTTGGTCATAACTGAGCAGGTCCTGGCAAATGTTGGTCTGATATTATCAAAGGGCCTTTGCCTGCTCAATGTTCACAAGAACAGTATGAAGACTGCTCTGGAAGTTAACTAGAAGGAAAAATGAAAGATAGGTTAGAAAAATGACAGAGGATGCTTGTATTGTGTGTAGATTGCCCATTACAGCCGGACAACATATGCAGAACCATTTGAAATAACTACACTAAACATGTGGCCTGGTTCAAATCCCATTTGGAAAGAGTGGGCGCTTCACACTGACATGTCTCTAGCTCTGCCACTGTTGCTGTTCTAGGCATCTCTCTCCCCTGATGTCACCCCAAGCAGAAGTGGGGGTTTTCTCTGAGGCTCACCCTCCCACCTAGTACTCAAAATGGTGCTGAAGCTGATGTAATTGTGCTGCTTTAGCTTAATTTTCTTCCTCCTCTTCCCACTTTTGTGAAAACTCTGGGTTTTTTTCTTTTTTGAGGTGGAGGAGGAGGAAGAAGGAATGTTCCTTGTTTAAATAGCAATCTCCCAGGCATCCATAAAGAGAAAATGTAGCTAATGTGAATAGCTGCATATGCAGAAAGAAATGCAGATGTACAGAATAAATAGCACTTACTCTGCTTGTTTCCATCTGACATGAAAATAATCTTTGGTGGTGCAGACTCCTGCTGCAACAAGGTTTTAAGCTGTAAAATATGAGGCAAGTATCCCAAGTGCTGCAATACCCATATATGTGATGTTAAAGGAAGCCTCATAGGTTCTTGTAAGAAACAGCTCTAAATTTTTAAAGGAAGTATTTTTATTTTGCCTGTGGTTCATAACTGGCAAACTGTGTAAGCAGAAATCGATCCAGGTAACCTAAGAGCCACAAATACCATGCTTCCTTTGCACAAGTGAAATCGAGGCAGAAACAGCCACTTTCACATTGATTCCTTTTTAACTCATTCAAGAAATGTCTGGGGTTTTTTCCCACATAGGCTGACCCCAGCCAGTTGATAACTGGTGCAGGTGCTGTCCAGCTGAGCTGCTGCCAGGAAAGTTGGCTTGGGGGACAGTGTGGCAAGGATGAGGTTGCCCACATAAGATACCTAAGAAGTGAGATGATGCAGTAAACAAGCAAAGCCTGATGCCTTGACTTCCCCTCTACTAAAGCTTGAAATAGCTGGGTTAGTTAAATTGGGTAGATTCCTGCATTCCTCCCCTCAGTGTCAGCAAACTATAGCCAGAAATTCAGCCCTGAGTGCCAGAGATGGTGGCAGGTCTGTGAGTATGTGTGGTTGAGCTGAGTTTCCATCAGCAGTAGGGTAGGGCAGGATACAAGCCCACAACACAGTGGGAACGGCACCGGCCCCAGGAGGTCACAAGGTGTAGCACCTCTCACATCTGCACGTTTTTCTTTTCTCTCGCCTTCTTTCTAGGAATTGGTTATGCTTCCATAGTGATTGTGTCCCTTCTGAACGTGTACTACATCGTGATCCTGGCCTGGGGACTCTACTACCTGTTCCAGTCGTTTCAGAGCGTCCTGCCATGGGCACACTGCCACCAGAAGTGGAACACACCGACCTGTGTGGAAGACACTCTCAGGAAGAACAAAACGCTTTGGATATCACTGAATGCCACTAACTTCACCTCTCCTGTCACAGAGTTTTGGGAGTAAGTACCCCCTCTTCATGGTGACTTCAGGGAGCTTTTGGTGGCATGCCAGAGGTCAGTCCTGAGATTTTATGGAAGCCCAGTGCGGAGTGTGAGATAGGAAAAGAAAATTGCTCTGGGTGTCAGTTTTTTGACCAGTGTTTGCTACTGGTTCTCACTTGTCTTTAGACAGACTGGTAAGTCTGGGCATAGTGGAGGCAGGTAATAGATGTGTAAGTGTATTTATCCTAGACCCTACAGGGAGCTTTAAAAGCCCAGTACAGCTTCTCCTTTGGAAGAAAACTTGTTTCCTTCTTGGCTGGACTCTCTGAGTGCGGCAGGAGAACACAAACAAGTCACTGCAGATGCCCTGATAGCAGGGATTTACAGTGGAAAGAGTGACAAATCATCACCTTTGTGGTTGCTTCTTCCCCAGCTGTTAGCATTTGTAGTACATTTTGTGAAGCAATAACACATCTCTCATCAGTCTGACAGCAATGTAAGGCTTTTATCTCAGTAATAAATCTGATAGAGGTGGTGAACGTTGTCCTGTATTCTAGGTTTCTTAGGTCATCTCTATTACAACGCTTTTCTCTGCAGTCTCTGAGGACACTGTTTTGCCAGATGCCTGAATTTCATCAATCATAAGCTTCTTATTCTCATTTCTCTGTTATTTTTCAAGTTTTAAATCATATTGCATAAAGTGATCTCTGAACAGGCATGACCTCAAAACTCTGTGTGTTTATGTTAGTGTCAAAAGATACTAGCAGAGGAAGACACCTGTAGGGAAACTTAAATCCAAAGTATTTTCAAATAATTTATTAATAATTTTTTTGCTTGCTTGCTTGCTCCGATAGTCGCTTATGGGTAGAATCGGTTTCTGGCACAGCTTGGCTTTTTCAGCATGTTTAAAGTGCAGTTTCATCTCTGATCAACTTGTACCTATTTCTCTGTTTTTAAAAATAAGCATCAGCCAAAGCCCCAGCAGGAATCATGTTCATGCTGAAGATGTTTGGCATGCATTAGGTTTAGAAAAAAACAGTCTTAGGAACTGTGTTAAAATTTGTAACACGAGAGCCAAAATATAAAGGGGCAGATTGAATCTTGTATTGGTAGTTTGTCAAAAGGCGCTGGTGGCTGGTGTGAGAGTGACGGAGTGCAGACTCTGAGAGCAGCATTTTCACCATGAGCTCTGTGTTTCCATGTTCAGGGGCAGCTGCTTTCCCAGGTGACTTCCTCCCATGTAAATATGGAGGAAGTTGGAAAATGATTGTTTAAGTGGTACCTTTGGATATTTTGGGGGAACTGAGAGGTGAGTTACAGTAGAAGAGGAAGCATCTCTCACTCCTTTGGACTCCCCCACAATGACTTGGGAGTGAAGGCCTTGAATCCAAATGAGTGGCTGGTTTGGTCAACCTGGTGTGTTCCAAGGTCTTCTCAAGGCCTCCCAAGGAAGCAGAGGTCCACAGTGCTGCCCCTGAAGTAGTTGCTTCCCCAGACTCCCAAAGCACTTGTTTATCGCTACTTCTGTGCAGTAATTCTTCTGAGAGTCCCCTTGTACCTGGGACAGCCATGAGCTTAGCAGCTCCTGATATGGCCATGGGATTGTCCTGCTGCTCTGGAAGCTCCTACTCCTGCACTGCTCAGATTTGTAGGCCAAATTGTCTCCCTGGGGCCCCAGGCAGCATGTTCACTTTGGGAGACTGAAGATACCACAACAGAAAGGAAAAGATCTGGGAGCTGGGAAAGAAATTGTGAAAGAGTGGGAGCTCCAGCACACTGGGGAACAGCAGAGCTCTCTGTGGGTAACAACATAGCAGGTGTGTGATAAAGGGTGTTATGGCAGGACAGCCAAGGGTAAGGGGAATGATGTCCCCATGGTAGCATGTTAGTGATGGAGCTTTTCATTAACTTCTCTCTAAGGGAAGCCAAGTCAGAAGACTCCTCTGCAAGCTGAACCAAATGCACCTGTAGATGTTAGTCAGGCTGGAGGAGCCTGAGGCTGGACAACAAATCCTTGATCCTCATACACTTTGCTGTGCTCAGCTGTGCCCTCACTGTGTCTGTACAGAGTTGGAGCAAAGGTTGCTCAGCGATTAGTGCTTCTGGAGTAGCTCTCCCTGCACTTTGCAGCCACTTTAACTTGTGTCCTCAACAGTTTTAGACACCATAAGCTGAACTCTTCCCTGGAGTCTTGCTAGGGAGGAGTTTGGCTTTGTAATCCTACTAGGGCAGACATACTGCCCATAATTCACTGTTTCATCATGGGCAAAACTGCCCTTAACGGAGCAAGCTGCCTTCAGGAGTCATGACACTTAGGGGAGTATTAAAAATAGCTGCTGTGTCTGCTTAAATAACTATTGATATCTTAAAGTAAGAGCAGAGATCATGCACATTGTTGTAATTAGAGTAGCATAGCTTTCACGTGGTACAAGCACTGAATATCCCCTTTTTAATTTTTTTTTTCCCAGCCATGCTACTATTCTTTACAATTCTGAAATCAAAAATAGTTTTAAGAACTTTCAGGTACCATGCCACCATAGACAGTACTGGCTGCCTGCCAGCCAGCCAGCTACCGACATTGAAAGGACAGGTAAATAATTAGTCTTTAACTGAAGATATCCATCTGCTTTGTGGCACAATTAATTCCAGTTTAATTCAGAGGTTTATGAGTATTTGGTTTCTGAAACCCAATGCCATTTTTTATCATGGGACATTTATATAGTGTCCTCATCAGTACTGCTTTGTAAAACTAGTGCTGCCCAGATATAATTGACCACATAGATGCATTAACCTCTTCACACTGAACTTCTCAGCCTGGCTGGATGTGTAGTGCAGCCTGATATTTCAGTTCATTTGAATTACTGTTTCGTGCAAATCACATGCTTGCTTGAGCAGCAATAAAAGGGGGTTAAGAAAATCAGGCTTTATATCAGGAGACTTACCTCTTGGTATCACATGCCTCAGGTCTTATTGCTGAAGATTTTATTTTGAAGTTCAAAACCTTAAAGGCTTACACACATATTAAAACATAAGGGATAAGTGTAATAGGGTAATTATGGTTGAACAAAACCTCTGATTGTCTGGTGCTGGCCAAGTGTTTATAAATATTTGGTAATCAGCAGACTTTATTCGTCCAAATCCCAAGAAAGACCATCACATGCTAATGGCATGTAATCCTAAAGGGAGCAACACAAACTAAACAAAATCTAGAGCAGCTGTCTCTGCCTTTAAGAGCAAACTTGAGATTTTTAAAAATTGTTTCATATTCTCCTTTTAATATTCTTCTGTACAACCTCTTCAGTGTTAATTTTTCTTGTCCATCCAACATAAAAGAGTGCTTCACCTTTCCTGGTTTGAAAGGTCCTTTCTGCATTCACTTGATTAATGAGCTGGAATATCCCCCAAGGATTGCATAACAGTCTTCATTTTATTTTTGTTTATGTTGTAGAGCCAGTTACAGCTCCTGTTACATTTCCATATTGCACACACTAGAACATATTAGTGTTCAAGGGTCAAGAACTCCTGTTTACAACAAACTCAGCCTGCTGTCCAATTGATTATATATGAGTGATAGTTAATGACAGCATGAGACTATAAATCTGAATGAGTAACAGCTCCGTGTGTGAGTGGTGTGAAGGTAGCTGAGTGGGCTTGGCTGAATCTCAATAGCATGAGGGTTATATAACAAAATGGAAGAGTTTTTAGCACAGCTTAGCTTGTGCTCCTTCCTGAACTTGAATTTACAGGGTCGCAAATCCAGGTTGAATGCTTCTGCAAAAATATGTAGGGCTAGAAGTCATAAAACAATTGTAATGCTGAAGCTCCCCTGGTAATTCTGAGGAAGTATTCCTTGAGGAAGTCAGTCTGTGAGATGGGGCAAGCAAGAAAAGCATAGAAAAGAAAGATGTCTGGCTCTCAGTAGCCCACTGGGGTGTCCTCCAAAAAATCTTGAAAGAAGTGCTGGAACAAACTCTAGGAGAGATGGCCACTTGCTTTTAGTTCCACAGTAAAAGGCAAAGAAGTCTTAGCTGAATGCATTAAAAAGCTCCCTATTCCAAAAGGCATTTGCAGTTAATTATTCAGGTTTCCCAAGAGCCAGCTCTATAGATTGCCTTTTTAATGTGAACTTCCACTTTGACTGGAAAATTGCCTTTTATTTTTCAGAAAGGCACAGAAGGTCGCAGCTGAACTTTGTCATCTTATAAATGTATTTTCTTCTTTTGTATATGCACAGCAGGTTTTTCCTTTGTTTCTTTAGGCTCAGGTGAAGCAGGACTGCAACTTTTTGCCAAATATTCATTACTGAGGGGTTTCTCATAAGTATTGAATAGCTGCACTGATTAGGACAGACTTACCCTGTCTGGTGCCATTAGTCCTTTTCCATAACAAAATACACACACGTTCAGGGAGAATAAAGCATTTGGTGTGAGAACACGGTCACACAGGTAATCCAAGCGAGTTTGGCAAACAGATATGCAAAAACAGATGGGCAAGGGTTTGAGTGCTATTAAAATGGTCAATCCAGGGCTTTTTCCAGAAACTAATTGCAGATTTTCCATCAGTGACTTCATTCACTGTTATTTCCATGGTAATAGCGAAAAAAAAAAATCATTAGTTCAGGGGAAAACCAAACTACCATGGTCTATCTTATACTGATCCCCATGCAAAGCTGTGCATGCCACACACATGGGCACACACAGTACAGCACCCAGACTGCTCTGGGCTCTGATCTCCATGACTCTGGTGAGTGAAAGTGCCTGACTTCTACAACTTTCTGAAAGTAAAATTTAACTAATAATTAATTAAAAAAAAAGTTAGGTAGCAAGTTCACTTCTGTAGTCTTGGGGCAAGGCATTTCTGTGGTAATTGAAGTCAAAACTTTTCCTTGACTAAAAAAACCTTGCAAAAACTCTTCAGAGTTTACTGGGTTTGTTTGCAGAGGAGTTTTAGCTCAGTGAACAGTAAGAAACAGATTGTCCTTTTACATATTTGACAAATGAAGTGTTGAGTATGACAAGGCCTGCACAGTGTGTGAGCACAGTGTATGTTGCATGAAATGATTTGAAAAATAGTTTAAATTAAGTATTTAATGGTAAGCCATGGGAATATTGAAAAGAGGGAAGCCTTAAAGAATATTTCCCCTCTGAATCAGAATCTTTTAATAGTTAGATGTTGGTTTCTTAAAACACAGCTCAGGAATTACTTTTTATTTATTAACCTAAGTAAGGGAATAAAGTTTCCCAAACAATCTGGTGTTACCTAAATGAGACACTGGTGTTGGGGGTACTTGAGGGCAGGTGGCAGCACCCAGGCAGTGTTTGTTTGGGGGGCCCCAAGGAGAGAACAGATATGGCTCCAGCCTTCACCCTGCAAAGCTGCATGGCCTGACACTTCCCTGCACTGCTTTTTCCCTTTCCTCCTCGTGGCAGCCTTGTTAATGAACTGAAAAGGAGCAGAAACATGTGGATACAGATCAGCTGCAAGCATCCATGATGGGGCATGGTGTGTACTCCTGCCTGGCAGCTTCACTGGGGCAAGATGGTCTTCAATTTTCAAGAGAACAAAACATTTAATCTCATATTGGGGTGGTCATAGGCTGCTAAAAAGAGCTTAAATTTTTTAAATGTTGTGCAGTATATTGAATTAAGGAGTCCCACAGACATAGGGGAGATGTAGGGTTGCAAAGCACATCTTTGGTCACATAAGCCACTGATGTAACTAGTGTTTTGAGAGCAGAGATCTGTCTGTGCATCAGCTGCCCTGCACACCATCGTGTATTCTCAAGCATCACAACCAGAGTCTGCATCTCTCTTTTGTTTTGTTTCCTTTCAAATATTCAGGCGTAATGTGCTGAGCTTGTCCTCGGGAATTGAAGATATTGGTATTATCAAGTGGGATCTAGCACTGTGTCTCCTCCTTGTCTGGGTGATCTGTTTCTTCTGCATTTGGAAAGGAGTCAAATCCACTGGGAAGGTAAGTGCTCTTACCTTCTATACCCATTCTAGAATCACTGCAGTTAGAGATGTTAGGAATATTAAGTAATGCTGTTCATGAAGATATTCACCATTTCCTGGAAAAACTGTATTTTTCTGTTGAGTAAGAGAAGAATTCATATTCAACTGACTTTTGAATTCGAAATCATTACCACTGTCCAAAATGCCTGTGAGTCAAGTAGCCATTACTGGAAGGCATCAAGAAGCAGATCCAAGCACAGATTGAGCCCCACTTTGGCTCTCAGAGGATGAACATCTCACTGATGTCATGAGTGCAGAAGGTCTCAGGCTTGTGATGGGTGGTGCTCTGTGTTCTCACTCCAGTCCAGTTCATTCCAGTGCAGCAGGATGGACGTTAACATAGCTGTGGTAGGGTTGATGTGGATGCACAGCATTTTTGAAATGCCACTCCCTTATGGACGAGCTCTGTGTAGACACACAAAACTAAACTTGGGTGCTCATTCAGGAGCATTGTCACTAACAAAAATCCTGCATAGCTTGTGGGTTTGGTCCCATCACATGCTCTTCAGAGTCGTATTTTCCTGTAAAGGATAACAGTTGCATCACTCCTGAACATCCTGCCCCATTGCAAGTCTTGGTCAGTGTGAAGCATAATACTATTCCCCCTTACATTCAGATACTTTTCGTAGCTTTGAACCCATTGTGTTTGTGTAATTCTTAGTTGCTTGTGAGGCAGTGTTCAGATAAGAGGAGGAGAGATCTCAAGTTACTAAGTTCCCCACATTTCTTCTCAACTAGGTGGAAGGAAGTGACCCCATTAGTGCCCTTCCTAAGAAAAAGGCCACAGTGCAAACTCATCTTTTATATGCCCCCAGAGAAGTCAGGGGGAGAAATTCCAAGTGCCTCAACTGCAGAGAGAGCATAATTTAGCAGTTTTAGCTTGTTGCACACTACAGAATCAACCAGGAAACAAAACTTTGTAGGAAGCCAGACCTCATGAGTTCCACTGTTGACTAAACCACTTGCTTTACTGCAGCTTCTGCCTTGCTTTCTGTGATTTTTATCAATGAGCTGGTGCCTTACCCTGGATTCCCGCCACCTTTCCCCCAAAGAACAGCTTCCACACCTCTAAAGCATGCATTGACAAAAATGTTTGTTTCTCTATTCCGTCTGACTGATGTGACTCAGTGAGGAGATTGTACAAGTTTTATAGTAAGGGTGGATGCAGTAGATCTCCTGCAGCAGCAGGGTGGAAGTGAACATTTCTGCAGCACCTTTGGCAACCCTCATGTCTGCTCAATAAAGGCTCTGGTAGCACAGAGACGCATTCCAAGCTCCCTGTGGTACTATTTCCACACACCCCCCTTCATGAAGATAAAAGATTGAAAACAATTAAAATCAGTTATCTAAAAATCTGTGTTCTCTGCAAATCCTGCAAAGTGGTCTCATGTCTAAACCAGGGCGGTTGGTAGGAATTCTCTCTGTGGCGTCGGAGCTCGTGCGGGTGTGCAGCCAAAGACCAACAAAAC
Organism: Brachypodius melanocephalos; assembly: GCA_013398615.1. Lineage (NCBI taxonomy): Eukaryota > Metazoa > Chordata > Aves > Passeriformes > Pycnonotidae > Brachypodius > Brachypodius melanocephalos. The sequence goes on from VZSR01001459.1 coordinate 2,058,467, forward strand.
CATTGGACAGTCTCTGGCTGACTCCATTAGCTTTGGGGTCAAACAAGAGTAAACTCTAAACTCTAATGGAGGACTTGAATTATTTGAGAAGTCTAGTTTACTTTAGTAGAGGGTTGTTTATAGCACTTCCCTGCTTTCCAGTGTGTTAATGGCTCTTTGGAGAGCAGGGTGGGGGTGAGGGGAAGATGTAGTATTAAAATCTTTTAGTAAAGCTTTGGAAAAATAAGTATGAATTCATTATGAAAAATACTAGTTATGCTTAAGCTTTAGATAATGTGCTTGATCTTAGAAATTCCTGCAGCATTGTGAGAGAATCTCTACCTGCAGTGCAAAGACCTCTCTGTGAATTTTTGTTCATTCAGTTCCTGCAAATATGTCAAAGCTTTTTTTTTGTAAGAAAACTTTGATTTTTTCATGGTCCTGGCTTATTTTTAAAAAATAAGAAGGTGCAGAAATCCCACTTTTTTCCTGGTTTTGGTGAAACTGGGCTAATGTACCATACATGTTATTTCTGGAAAATACACAGAAAATTCAAAGAGAGAATTAAAAAGGGCATGTATGAAAAAATTTCCTTTCATTCTATGAAATCAACCCCTCTCTGTGAATTATTATGGCAATGCAGGCTTTGAGTTCTCCTCATTATTCTCAGAGGACACACTTATGAAGAAAAATGGAGCATCCTGGGAGCCTTGCAGTAGTTAAGCAAATTCTGGAAAACAAAAATACATTTTAACTCATGGCAGCAAACTAATTACCTGGGGGAATCATCTGACTCCAAGAAAAATGCCCTTTCTTGGACAGTAGTGACCATAGCACAGCAGTTATATAAAAAATGAGAGAAAGCCCTGATGAGCAAAGAAAGCAAAATATTAGAGGTCAGAAAGTGTGGATCTAAAGATAGAACTGTCCAAATGCAAGCTCAATTAACCCTCGTGCTGGAGATGAAAGCAAAGGGCTCTTTCATCAAATGAATGAGGAGATAACAAGAAGAGAAGAAGCAGGCTGTTATTCAAAGAGAGTGGGAATAGAGGTTAAAGATAATGAAGACATATTTTCAAACTGGATGAATAGAGCCTTAGTTTCCAGTAATGATGTTGCTGAATAGGCAGCAAGGGCAAGAATGAAGTTATAGGACTGGAAATTACCACTGTTGAGGCTGATGCCAACCTGAAGGGCTTGATGTGTTCAAGGAGATGGGAAGGGAGACAGAGGAGCACAAACAAAATCACCTTCAACTCTGAACACAGTCCCTGGGGAAGCAGTGGGGGGGCTGTGCACCAAGGTCAGAAGTAGCAGCAGAGCTTGTGAAACAGTTTGCAGTTTGTGAGTTTTAAAGTTCCAATAAAGAATGAGGTAATAATGTGTATGGGGCCCTCAGTGAGGAAACTTTTTCGCTTCCCTGGCAGAGGTGCCCTTGTCATGTGAGGAGGACAAATGCAAAGGCAGAATTTGAACAAAAGTCATGAATTGTATAAAATCATGTCTGAGTGATGTGACCATTGACTGGGCCCTCTGGAGGGATTCATGCATTGCCTTCAGGCCTAAGGCAATAAAGTGTTAAAGACCATAAAACTAAAAGTAGACACAGAAACTCAGGTTGGACCCTTTTTAGGTATGAGAGGGCTTTGAATTCCCATTGTTAGACCTCTCTTGGTTCTGGAGCTTTGGCTGCCACAGACTAAACATTCCTTTTTTCTTTTCTTATTTCCAGGTAGTGTACATCACTGCCACATTCCCATTCATCATGCTCCTTGTTCTACTGATCCGTGGTGTGACCCTGCCTGGAGCTGCAGAAGGCATCAAGTTTTATCTCTACCCTGATATCTCACGGTTAGCTGACCCACAGGTACAGAATCAGGAGTGGGGAGTGGGATGATTTCCTGTGCAAGGGGGGATGGTGGAGGGTGATGGTGCTGATGTAATGGCAATCAGGTTTTTTTCCACAGTCTTTAGAGGTCCAAATATAGCATGAACTTTAATGATGGGTTATATTTTCCAGAGATCTGCTTGAGAAGGTCACTGTTAAATGTGTTAATGCATCTTTCCATGTGTATGTTTGTGTGTGTATGCGTGTGTATTTTTTTTTTGTGTCAAAGGACTCTGAGGCTGTAGATTCTGTCCCGTTATACAATCTCAGCTTTCTTGTTGGTAAGGTAAGGGAGATGCATTTTCTTAATGAGGATAGTCTTTAGTTTCAAAGTAGAGGCACGTGAGCTTCACAGATGGAACCACAAGCAGCAACTGTGAGTACCAGTGTCACTTATCTCCCACTGCTCAATAGGAGGAGATTGGGAGAGAAGTGAATGAAATTATAGAAGAATGAAAAGCCATGCAAAGGTGGAGAAAATGCTTTCTGAGGCACAGGAATTACTGTTTGCTTCGCCCTGGCTAGTGGGAACCAGGCTTACTCTTTCTGTATAGGTAGAAATTCTGTCTGGACTCACAGAGTGCAAGTATGGGACATTTGAGCAGTTCAGCATTGTTTCAGCCAACAGTGTTCATGTGAGAAGTGAAAAAAAAAAATCCCCCATGGAAAAAGAAAAGAAAACAAGGGATCTTCAAAAAAAAAAAATGTTGGTCAGAGTGATTAGAAATAACTGTCTTTGCTATTTCTTTCTAATGAGTATTTGGTTAAAATAAAACTCCAATGGTTGCTAAAGAACTGAAGTAGGAAATGGGTAATTAAAAGAAATATCATGAAAATCTGGTTCATTGTCTAGTCTTGTCCTCTTTTACAAGACACCCTTTTCACAGGAGACATTATATTTTATTATTTAATCTTCTTTTTTGGAAACCTATCATTTTTATGATCTACTGTTAGCCCTAACCTGAGTGTCAGCAGATAATGTAGGAGAGGTTGATGTGAACTGGCTGGCTCCCGCCCACGGTCTGGCAAAAGCATCACTCCGAGGAGACAGTAGTCAGCAAGGTGCTGGGAAGTGACGGTGGGAGGGAGGTAATGGTCCTCAGTCTACATTCTCACTTACTCAAACTCCTTGGTGGTTTCCACTGGTGTTACCAGACTTGAATTTGCAGAAAGAAGAGAACAGATGGGATTCAGAGGATGTGTTTTGATAGCTTGTTATGTATTTACTAGCCAAGAAGTTCCTAGTGTATGGTTATTTCACTCTGTATGTGTTTTTTTTTTAATGTAATCAGGACAAAGAATCATGAGACCAAGATCAGATGTGTATCTTATGAAATGCATTGTATTTTGCTTGTTTTCCCCCATCCCTATGACTGTTTATCTCACATTTGAACAGGTACAAAAACAACCAGAAAGCTAGAAAAATAAACAAACCAAATACACAAACCTCTTTCTCAAGCTTTTTACATCCTCAGTTTAAGGAATCTGTCGGCTGACTCTAACTGTAATGAGTTACAAGAGAAATGAGAAATGTTATAAATACTTCTGCATTTCCTATTGCACTGAAACACATTTATTGTTGTGCCAACAGGAAGGATCAGCTGAATGACTAAGAAACTAGAAATACTGAGCATCTCTGGGGAGGGGAAACAGAAACTATTGTAGAGATTATGTTCTTCTGGGTTCTGATGCTAACAATTTTCCTTTCGAAAGACAAACTTGCAAATTTGTTGCTCTCTTTCTCTGTCTCCCTGGTCCTTTAGTCCTCACCCTCAATGGAAACAATTATTTTGTTGATTTTGCTTAGTCTGAACTGTGTGTTTGTGTTGATTGTTGCAATGCAACAATGCTGGTAATAACAGTATTTCTATCTTTCCCTTTAGGTCTGGATAGATGCAGGGACACAAATCTTCTTCTCATATGCAATCTGCTTAGGAGCAATGACTTCCCTGGGGAGCTACAACAAGTACAAATACAACTGCTATAGGCAAGTTTCCATCCAAGGGGGTTTAGTGTTTTAGCTAAATGATGTAAATAAAGTAGGGACAATGGGTTAATTTTTTTTTAATTAACTTGCTCCATGACATATGTGTGACTTAGGGACTGTTTGCTGCTGGGATGCCTGAACAGTGGTACCAGTTTTGTGTCTGGCTTCGCAATTTTTTCCGTCCTGGGCTTCATGGCACAAGAGCAAGGGGTGAACATTGCTGATGTGGCAGAGTCAGGTACGATGGTGTTGGTGGCAGTGGTGGTGGGCACTGCCGCCCAGCGTGTGAGCAAAGTTCTGCAGACCCAATCAGCTAACATCTAAGTGATAGAACAAGATTTCCCATAATTGCCAGAAAAAATAAGCACATTGTTGATTTGGGCTTTAATCTAGAGCAGTGAGGGTTAGCTGGGGTTATACTGTCTACTCTGTCTTGATTAACAGGACAGCAAACATATTTCCTTGAGTGTGCTAATCAATTTGCATTGAGATTAGAGCTAAGATAACTACACCATTATCCAGGGTCCAGAATGTCATTGATTCAAGAATTTATTCCATCCTTCTTTTCAGACTACCTTTATTTTCATTCAAATGCAAATTGCCAGTGTTTATGTATTTTTCATAGCTTGCTCATAGCACTAGAACAGGATTAGTACCTTGACCTTTTGAAGGGACACACACACACATACATTTCCAAATCTCACTGAAAGGCAAGAGAAGTTGGAGAACTCCATCTCCAGGATTTTGTGGACCATTTCACCCACAGGAACTCTAGGTGTTGCAGTCCTACATTTGTGCTCTGTAGCTTCAGTGTGAGGTTGACAGAACTGTCAATGTCCATTTTGAAACCTGATGTACACTTGAGTTCCTCCCTTATTTCACAAGTGTCCTTCCCATTTACACGCAGCTATGCATATGGAGAGGTAGAAGCTGAATCCTCACAGCTTGTGACTCTATCTCAAACAAAACAGATGACATTTTTCCTCTATGCATTTCTAGTCCGTGAGGGCAGATGTGACTGTGTTTTCACATAGAACAGACAGATTAGTTGAGAATTACCATGTAAAAATAATGAATCAGGCCTTGACAGCCATGAGGCTTAAAGGTAATCAGATTCTAGTAATAACATTGTCACCTGAGTGCACTTTTCATATTTCCTTCTAATTTTTGGAACCCTTTAAATTCACCTGCATAGTATTTGAAAGCTTTGTTCTGCAAACATGCTATTAAAATGAAAAAGTCAATATATCTTCTAATCACATGGCTCTGGGAGTTAAGTCTTTAAGAAAAATGTCTCACTTCACAAGGGCTAAGGAAAAACTAATGACATTGATGGCACCGCTGGATTCTTGGGTGGCTGCAATTGGCATAGCTCTGACAAGTGCATTTAGTAACAATCTTGGCCATAATGCTTATTTTGATCGGAGGTTGATTGCTTTGTTTGGAAACAGGAATCAAGGGAATAATCCTATTGAATGAATCAGAAGTAGCCCTATTTTTTTTTAATTTATATGTAGGTGGATCAATTCCAAGAGTAGTATTTTTAAGTATTTGTTTATTAAATTAAGTATTAGGTTTTTATCTGGTCAATATTTATTCTAATTTTTAATATTATATCTCTGATAGAGGTAGCTGCATTCCTGTCACTTGACATTTCTAGAATTAAACAATTCTATAGTAACACTGGATTGTTATGTAATCTTTAAACACATATTAACTCAGTGTTTAAATAGCCTTTTTCAAACACCTCAAAAAGCCTTTTTTTAAAGGAGGGGTTTAATAGCTTATTATAGAGACAGCAGGGGCACATACTAGCTTCTGAACTAGCTTTTGATTTTTTTTTTTTTGCATATTTTGTCATCTACTCCTTTATTTAAATCCATGTCAACAATGGCCAGAAATTGCAACTGTCTCACCATGCAGTAGGTGCCCATCACTGCTGGTCTTTGGCTGAGTCCTAGGGGACATTTTTGCATGACAGTAAACACTACTGAAATTATCCAAAAGTATCCAAACTACTTCCCATGTGTTTTCCTGCTGCCTTTCTCAGACAGATAAGTGCAGAGCTACTGAAGACACTTGGTCCTCCTGGGATGAGTGTCCCAGGAGCTGCATGGGGCTCTGGGAGAAGTTGTCGTTGCTTCTTCTCATCACAGAAGCATTCAGCAGGTGCTTGCGCCTCTCTTTTCTGGCCTTGTCTTTTTTGGTTTCTTTTGGTGCAAGGTCAGAACTGCTCCCATGGGTCAGGAAAAAGCAAGCAGAGGCGCTGCCACTTGGCTGCAGCACTTGGCAGAGGATGTTATCTGCAGGGCTGAGACCCCATCTCTGCCCAGCGAGTTAAATTCCTCCTGCCCTATCCGTGACACCATTTGTTTACCCTCCTGAAAGCCACGGGAACATCAACAAATTTGCTGACTGCAGAATCTCATGGCCACATGTTTTCCCACTGCCAAATTCAGTGTTGGTGCCGTGTGCCTGGGACACCCTTGTCAGCCAGGGCTGGCTCTTGCTGAAAGCATTGGTCACTGCTGGCCTTCACTGGCTTCAGCAGGTTTACTCAACACTTAACTCAGACTCTCAGACTTCTCTGACTCCTCAGTGAAAACAGATTTTTTTTTTTTTTTTTTTTTTTTTTTTTTTTTTTTACTTCTCAGAAATTCTTTTAAAGATAGAGAGGAAAGCAGTGGGGGCTCAACAAAACCATAGTGAGTCCTGTCTAATCTGTGTAACCTCTGTTTGGCTGGAAAAAATACTTTACCAGCCATGCAATTTTTAGCACTGTTACACCAAGATTTGCCTTTTTTTTTCTTGTAATTCCAGTTGCAAACAAATTCAGATTAAGCATGTCTGATAATCGTGCTTTGGGTTTCCTGGTGCCTGCCTGGTCTCTGCCTCTGCAGCTCTCCAGCCATGCCACAGCACCCCATGGCAATCAGCCAGTGTGTGGGCTGGGATCATGACAGTCCTCACTGGGTTTAATAGCAGCCACAAGTGCTTCACTTTTGCAAAACGCCCTTCAAAACAACACGGTTTCAAATTAAATACAATTTTTAGATTATTTATGTTTCAGTTGAGGGCTTGCCAGGAACATTTTCTTTCACATGGATTTTTTTTTCTTTTTATATTTCAACACTTAGTTTCAAACAAAAATCAAAATTAGCTCAGGGCTTAGGGCACTTGGTATTAGTTGGTATCACAGTGCAAGAACAGTTTCACTGGCCAAAGCTTACAGAATTGCAGCAAATTTTGAGGAGAGCAGTTTTACATTTGTCTCATCAATTGCACAGATCAGGTGCAAATGCCATCTGTTAGCAGCTCTCCCTAAGAGAGGATCTACTGTATCCACTAAATTAAGGGGGGAAAAAAGCAAGGCTCCCCAAAATTTGAGACATTCATCAATTTTTTGGTATCTTCTGTCGTATAAAATCCTAGTTGTGTTTCATTTAAAATAAAATTAGTTGTTTGATTGTTGGCTAATTTGTATTTATTTATGTTCAAATAATTCCAGTTTTCTTTAGTTTGAAAAAAAATCATCTTGTTTTACCTTTTTCTCTTGCTTCTTTTTCCATCTTTCTTGTTGGAAAGGAAAAGTGGGAGGTAGGAAGAGCAGTGTTAGAGATTTTTCCATACAGATCAGAGATAAGAATTTTTGGCCCTGCACTACAGCATCTTTAAAAAAATTCCTTTTCCCATTGAAAATTACATGAATCCACTTGAAAACTGGCACTTTGAAGGCTCCTCAAAGTAAACAAGCAGATGAGCCAGGCATTCCTGGTTTCCTTGTGAACTGTAATTTGCCCTCAGAATTTTTTGTCAGCCTCACCAAATTTCTTCATCGCCTCTGAAAGTCTGCCACAAATGCCAAGTTGCTAGTGTTCCTATCTCCCACTGGTGGAGAGCTTTTCCTCTCCCCACAAAAGCTCTCACAAAGGACAGCTGATAGCACCTGACTCCAGGTGAGGGTGCCTCTGGAGATGAGCACTGCTCCTGTGCTCTGTGTGTGGGAACGAGTGAGGTGACACCTGGTCACAAGGCAGGAGACTCCACCTAGGGAGGAGCACTCCACACTTTTGGGTTTCAGAGCAAAGAACCTGGGCACTGAGCCCCAAGCACTCGGCCCCAGCCTCACTGGTCATCCTACACTTGCAGCCCATCCTGCAGTTGGGGGTGATGATGGTCATGCTCAGTGTCACCGTGACAGGTCCATGTAGGCTGGCCTGGATAGGGGCAGATGGTGTAACAGCATGGGAAAGCAATTCTACACAGAGTGATTTTACACCCCAACAGTTCCTAACAGCAGTTTTCTCAATTTTCAGTTGATAAAATTAGGAGTAGCCTCATCACTCAGTGTAGCAGGGAGGGTTTGCAGAAGAGAAGGAGCAAACTCCTTGGAGTGCAAACCTCAGTTTAGAAAAGCCATGCAGGGTTTGGCAGTTGCATACAGGGGGAGGCAGTGGTTGCATTAGTGGAAATCCCAGGGAATGTTTATAGCAGATTCGCCTTCCCTGCATGCAAAAGAGTTTCATCATCATCATCTTCATCATGACTATATGGGCTAGCAGTGGGATTCTGCCATTCCCTTGGGTAACCCTCTGTCCCTTGATCCCCAAGACTGTTCTGTGTCCATGCAGGGCAGGTGTAGGACACCTCCATTACTGGCATGTTTGAGACAGATGTTAAAACTGGAGATCTGTTAGCACTGGCCTCGGGGGTTTGCCTGTGGTTTCTGCTGTAGTCATGCGTGCTTCGATTTCAGATAAAAGAGCCAAACTGTTTCATTTCTGGTATTTCCAGCTGCGTTTGGATTTATCTGAACGGAACCAGGCATTCCTGAATTTGAGGGTGGCTACCTTTACCAAAGAGCTAGTACTTACTACTTTTCTTCCCTTCCCTTCCCCCCTTCCTATTTTCTCTTTCTCTAGGTCCAGGCCTGGCCTTCATTGCCTACCCAAAAGCTGTGTCCATGATGCCACTGCCCACCTTTTGGGCAATCCTTTTTTTTATTATGCTTCTGTTGCTTGGACTGGATAGCCAGGTTAGTACAATGGATAAGAGATGTGTGACTTATTGTATCAACACTGCTGACTGAGAAAAGCTGGTTTTACAGGCATGAATTAAGAAGAGAATATCTCTAGTGCTTCTTGAGAGGAATTCATCTGGGTTGCTTTTAGTATAGGGGCTACACTTAATCAATCTGCATCTGTTGATTCATAATATTGTGTTGCTCAGTAAGTCTTTGTCATCAAGAGATAGTGGGGTCTACCACACTAGGGCAGTACTCTCTAATCTAAATTTCAGTCCTAATATGGCCACAAAATACCACCAATTTGGTCGCAGTATTTTCTTACTTTGGAGAAACAAACCTAATCATTTCAAAACATAAAGGACTGCAGCAGTCTGTTCCACAGAGTACTTTGTGCCATTGCGAACACCTGCAGGGTGTATACACCATCATTACAAAGCTAACAATTAATAACTACTAGGAGTATGAGTTTTGATGGTTGCCAAGTGCTGAAAAAGAAAAGCAAAGTCAGCATGAGGTACAAAAAAGCACATAGTGTTGTGTAGAGTATATCCAGAACAGTGATAGGAACAGTGAGAGGACAAAGCCACAGCCTTTTTTGGTGGCCTTGGGCTTGGAGGTGCTGAGCAATGTGGGATCCTTCTGACTTGTATGTAAGCAGCATGCATTCAGTACCTCCAAACAGGCCAGAAAGTATCTCAGATTCCAGCTGTACTAATTTTATAGCACACACTGCTATTAATTAGTGAGCGTGAAAAAAAATCAAAAAGTTCAGTCAGAAAGTTAGGTCATTCTTCCCAGTGGTTACTTGTAGGAACATTGGACTAAATGCTGCTAAGGAACCTCTTTATGGCTTAATCTTTGAACTCTAGTGAGCAATTCTCATGTGCTCCTAAGTGAATGTGAAAATACCCAATGCTGTGGTTCAGCAACCCTATGCTTATGCAAATTGGAAGCTGTCTAGTAATTTTTAAAAGTTCCTCACTGCGCAGAATGATTAAAACTAATTGGAGCGCTTAATTTCTCTCCTCCACCCCTCTGGTTTTTTGGAGTGCAGTCAAGCAGGTTTCTGGAATGCCAGAGCAGCTTCAGATCGAATCAGCTCAAAGGAAAGTGTTGCATTTATAAAGAAAACCAATTTTACACAAGTCAGAGTAACAACACAGGGGGCAATAGAATTTGTGGAGGAGAAAATCTGTTTACAGGACAGTCTGTATTTCCAAAATAGAGCTTCAGGAAGAGGGTAGGGTTGTTACAGGGCATTTCTGGGCACTGTAAGGGCAATGAGGTACTAGGTAGGAAAACACAGGCTTTTCTGAAATAATCTCTGGTTTAGGTTCCTCATAATAATTTATTAGTTAAGATGATGTATCTACTTAAAGTGAAGATCTTTTCTACAAAGGTAGCCTTGGTGCATACCTCCAATCCATATCCTCAAGTCTTCAGTGAGCTTGGTGCTTTTGTACCTTGCCAGGTTGAAAGTGCAGATCACTCAAAAGATCCCTTCCATGGTTTTACTTGGGGTAGTTCAGTAGTTGCTTTCCTCCAGGTGCAGAAAGATCTGGTTTTTTATTAACTTTAAACTATTATTCAAATCAAGTTTCGGTTATTTGCTTAACTCAAGTTACACAGTTGTATAGTCTTCCAAAGGCAAGTAAATATAAATACAGTTATCATGAAGCGAGATAAAGACTTTTAGCTCATTTATTCAGAGTTTCATTTTTGGTTTACAAGTGCAAATAGTTTGCCAGATCATTGAATGAAGACTGTATGAACAGCTCCATAATTGTTGCAGAAGTACCCAGAGCCTCAGCCAGAGATACTCTGCTCACAGCTCCACAAAGGACACGTTCAGTCAAGCTGTTTCACATCACAGTCTTCTTTCCCTTGGCTGGATTTTCAATAACAAACCCAAAAGCAGAATTATATCAAATTATGGAATTAACCTAACTAGTATCTGTGACATTTCCTGGCACATCAGAAAAAGTCTGGGAGGTACTCTCCTAGTTTGGACTTTTTTGAGTGTTTTCCCTCTGCCTCTTCTCTAGCATACATCCTGTTTTCATCTGGAACAGCGACAGCATAAAAGCCACATAAGTGCCTTCCTGTCATCAGGCACATAAGTGCCTCCTTCATCCTTGTGGCTTGCATTTACAGAGCCCCTTTTTAGCTCATAAGGCTTCTAGGTAATAAAAAGAAATTCTAAAAGCTTGTTCCAACCTGAAAGCTACCCCCATGCTCCAACCTCGGGGTTACGAAGGAATGGTTTCTATTTCTTTATTGAGAGCAGCACAGAGCACAGGGCTGGCGTATTGCTGGGGAGGGTTTGTTCAAGCAGGAGCCTGGGTGAAGTGCATGGAAGGTAATCTTCAAGTAATTTCTCTGCTGTTGTTTTTCCCCCTGTAGTTTGTTGAAGTTGAAGGACAGATCACGTCATTAGTTGATCTGCACCCATCCTTCCTAAGGAAGGGTTACCGACGGGAAATCTTCATCGCTATAGTGTGTTTCCTTAGCTATCTTCTGGGACTAACTATGGTGACTGAGGTAAGTAGTACCAGTGCTGCTAAGTGTCTTCTTTTTTAGCCATTTTTCAGGCTAGTTTTAGCTATAATTGAGACTGCAAAGAATTAGCTGCTCAGAGGAGAAGTGCTTTGTAGATGGACAGAGCATCTTTCATCCCTAGATCTGAAAGCATTTTGGGAGTTATATATCCCTTCCCTTTTCAGTCACAGGAACAGAAACGTGAAACCTCAGTAAATTCAATCTGATCTCAGGTACCAGTCAACATGAGTCTGAATATTAACATCTAGTTATAAATGATGAAACATATAGGAAACCTTCAGCAGGGCACATAAGAACCCATCCAGTGGCATGCAGGGAAAAAGATTTTTATCTTAGTTACACAGATTTGAATTAATTAAATACCACTGAATTTATTCTAGTATAAACAAGACAGGAATATGTTCCAGTGCCTGCACTGTTGTGATATTTATCTTCAAAATAAAATCCAAGTCAGATTTTAAAAACAGCTGGAAGAGCATGATTGTGGGGGGTAAAATAGCACCTGTAACAAAGATGCCCAAACCCTACAGTTTTTCAAGTAAAAGTGCAGTGTAGTAAAAAGAGATTCTAACAGCAGAGTATAGAGTTCTAAAACAAAAAATGAACTATTTTCATGAAAGTAGCCCTTTCACTCGATAAATAAACGAAGACCCTCCTGATGGATTGACTTCCATTTTTAGTCTTAAGGTGTTAATGTTAGGAGGCAACCATTTGTTTCTTTAAATGCCCATCCTAAAATACTTGTAAGAAGGAAAGATTGAAGTGTTTCAGTAGACTATATTAAGTGGCTTAATTTTGTTTAATCGTTGTCTTGTTTGGAGTTATTCCTGTAGTAAACATGCATATTCCCTGGGGAAGGTAATGCCAAATATTTACCTTACCTGTGGTAGATGCTGCTTCTTGTTGGACAGGAGTCATTGGGATATGTTGGTAGATGTTACTGGGAACTGGGTCTGAATTCTTGGTTTGGTTTTTTTTTTCTGTTGGATCTTAACCAATTGTGTCTGTCTTTTACAGGGTGGCATGTATGTTTTTCAACTCTTTGACTACTATGCAGCTAGTGGTGTATGCCTTTTGTGGGTTGCATTCTTTGAATGTATTGCTGTAGCCTGGGTTTATGGTAAGTGAGAATCCTTTCATCTGGTACCTTTTGATGAGTCAGTGACAATTTTGCTCACCAAATATTTAATCAACAGCCACCCCAGAGTCTTCTTCCCAGCAACAGACACATGCCATTAGTATAAATTTGCTCTGACCTCTTTGAGACAAATTTGCACCTGGGATGAATCCAACCTCCAATATTTTTTTCCACAAAAATGAGTATTCTTCCATTGCTAATTAATAAGGGCACAATTAACCATTTTTGTGTGTTAAGTTTAGAGGTGAGAGTTGAAAGTGTGGCCAGCCGTGAAAATTTCTGTTTGTCTCTCAGAGAATTTCCTTTCAGAGCTGCAATGGCTGCAGGGACAAGCCAACCAAACAGAAAGTACAAAAAGAGAGCTGAAAGTATATTCTGCCCCATTACTTCTGGCAATGCCAAGCACCATGGTCTGACAGTGGCCTGTGTAGCTGCCTGAGCTGTGCAATAATCAGATGTTTGCTGATTAGGACTGGTTATTTCTCTGATTCTCCGTGTATTCCATCTCCTCAGAAAAGCAAAGCAAACAAAGTCAGACTTCTGTGGAAGCAGGTCCACTGTTAGCTGTCAAGTCTTTCCCATGGTGATCCCCCTGGGAGGTTCAGAGAGAGTCTGGAGAGAGGAGAGGGGATGTGATGGGAGCAGGAGAGATTAGCATCTCACTCCTGCAGCTGAATAATGAGGGGAGGGTAGGATGAGATATTCCCCCAACTTCGAGCTTTTCAAGAAAATCATCTTGGACTTCACAGCTGTAGGAAGCATTTGAAAAGTGCATCTGACACCCCTATCTTCCCTTCAAATACCCCTTGGGGAGCCTAGGAAAGCAGCTTTAACCCTGCAGTATTTACATGGCTTTTATTTGCTCAATTCTTACAGGCGCTGATAATATTTATGATGCCATTGAGGATATGATTGGATACAGACCTGGTCCCTGGATGAAATGGAGCTGGATTGTGATCACACCAGTTCTTTGCGTGGTGAGTACTGACCTGTGCTCTTTCAAATCTTAGCTTGGCAGTGCTAAGCCACTTCTTACTGCTTCTCTTCAAGGGAAGGCTGTTGCATTCAGAGGCCAATTTGCAAAGAGAAGCTGAAGGCTTGAACATAGTCTCAAAGACATCATGTTCTCAGATGTCAGCTGTTAACATGACAGCTCTCTAGTCTCTACTGTGCCTGCACAAATTGCAGTTGGCTACGTTTTAGTGGATTTTTCTTAGGATTGGCAAAATTCTACATTCGTGAAGAGAAAACTCACTCTCCAAAAAGCAGTCCCTACTTTAAGACATAGGACTGCTAGGCAATTGTAATAAAAAGTCTTGAGCAGTCTGAGGCAGACCTTGGCTTGAACTATTTCATTGGGTGGGAAGAACATCCTGGTAATCTTGCAGTATACAGCAAATAGTTGAGCCCTGAAGAAGAATCTGCAGTGTACTGCAGCTGTTCACCACCATCTCTTAGCACTCTGTAGTCACACAGCAGATGCTATAAGCAGATGCAGATGCTCTTCCAGTGATTGAAATGGAAGAACAATTTCCCCATTGGTTTAAAATACATATGGTATCCATCAGCTCTGCCTTTCACTGCCTGTCTTCCTCAGGGCCAGTGGTTGCGCTGGCTGGACTGCTTTTAGCATTTTTTGAGCCTCACTTTGTTTTCCTTTCTCATCCACAGGGGTGCTTTGTCTTTTCTTTGGCCAAGTATAAACCACTGACCTACAACAAGGTCTACACATACCCAGACTGGGCAATTGGCCTGGGCTGGGTTCTTGCCCTTTCCTCCATGATCTGCATCCCTATGGTGATGGTCATCCGCATCATTCGGTCAGATGGGTCACTCATTGAGGTAAGAACAACCAATTGTCTGTCTAGAGGAGAAGGGGAGCTTTAACTTGTTGTGTTTTATACAAAGTAATGCTTGGAAAACTGCCACCTTGCCCAGGTAAGGCAAATAAGACGGTTAAAGATCACCTGTCCTCTGGGCAAACAGTAGAAAGAGAACAAACACAAAACCTTCTGTCCTCAGATAAACACCAAGTGATTTTACTCATGTCCAACTTGTGCAGCTTCCAGCTTGGCAAATCATTGCAGACAAACATTCAAAGCCTGGCGTGTTTCTGAGTCTCAGGTTTCTGTTCTCCAGCCCCCAGGGACACAGAAGCACCATCCTGAAAATCACTGTGAAAGCAAGATAAAGAGAGAGAGAGAGACCTGGGTCAAACCTGGTTGTTTGAAAACTCATTGAATTTCAAGGAAATTCAGATACACCTGTGGATCGTGTGTCTCTCAGGCATGGCCTTCACTGTGGGGGATTAAATAAAAGTCAAACCATCTTGGCAGAGGGCTTCAGTTTTTTCTTTTTAAATTTGTGTTTATTTTATTTCAAGCTGAAACACTGGATCCAGATTGCTCTAGTATTTGGCAAACTTTGGGTCTTATTTAGACTTGACAGTGCAAATTCACTCAGGTTTGGATTTGAAGGAAATCTTTTGCCCTTTGCAGTTTAGTCTGGACTCCTCTAATTTTTTTTTCTCTTGTGGTGGAAAGTTTTTAGAGGCTGTACAAGCATGAAACTTTGCAATTCTCTTTGAAGTTTTCAGATTAGTTTTTTTGCCTAACACGTCAATCTTAAATGCAGCTCAGGGTATTCTTGGAGAAGAAAGTGGGACACTTTGGCTTAGGAAGAAAGAGAATAGAATTTAAAAAAATACCAAACCCAAACATTTCCCAGAGCACAAACACTTGCATTTGTTTTTGTCCAAGTGTTAATGGCCTTTTTCAGCTGTGGCCAGGGCATAAGTGTTAATTTTCCTGCCTACATTGTCACCATTGTCACCATGAGAGACAAGTCTAAAAGTAGCCAAAACACTGCTCAAAGACCATGTTAGGAAAGGAAAGAGAGTAAACACTGGTCAGATGCCATTCAGTTCTTCCTTTGTGAACTAGGATGTAGGACAGAAGTTGCCACTTGGCAGTGAAGGCTGGGCTGAGCGGCAGAGCTGTTTCTAAATGAGGAAGGAGGACGCACATCATTTGCAGCACGGAAAGTCGAACGTGCAGGATGCTGGATAATGCTGGGACTTTCTTCCTGTCTGACTTCCCTGTCTGAAGTCAGATTGTGCAGCAGAGCAGGAGCTGAAGGCTCCACAGATCCCCACATCCTTATAGAGCCACGGGCTCACATCTCCAGCAGCCGCCATCCCTGTCCTTGGAGTGCTGTGTCCTGCACGTGGAGACACAGAGGCCTTCTGGTCATCTCACCTCTGCTTCCCTTCTCTCTTTCAGAGGATAAAGGCAGTGGCTGCCCCCAAGGAAGTGAATCGATGGTCCAAAGAAACAGAGAGTGGCACCCCCTTCTGCCCCAATGGAACTTCAAATGGCGGATTGATCAAGCCAACTCATATCATTGTGGAAACCATGATGTGAGCTCTCTCTGTGAGAGGATAAACCTGCTTTAACTGCCGTTTACTAACCATAGATTCTCATAGGACCAGGTTTACAGAGCTTTATATTTGCACTAGGATTTATTTTTATTTCTCACAGAGAAAGTTATTTTTTGTGTGTGTGTTTTTTTTTTAATATTTTGTAAGGTAATCACAGCAGACATCTCTCTGTAGAGGGAGAGCTTTCATATCAGACTAGACATATTACAAGAATTTACTATTATTGGGTTTTTTTAAATATATATATCTTTATCTCTAAATATTATACACCTTACCACTTGAATTGATTGTCTTGCCAGCAATACATTCAAGTCTCAGAAAGCAATTTTAGGTGCTGGTATGGTTGGGAGCAGGGTAACCTACAAACACACAAAAGAAGCTCTGTTGAGAGATACATTTTTCTTTTAAATGCTGTTTCAAGAGAATTTTCAAAGGTGTAGTATTTCCACCCTCTGGTTCAACTGTGGTAAATGACAGGCATCAGGGTCACTTGAGGGAGTGGGTACAGTTTTGTTTAGTGCAGTCCCTGGATAAGGATATAGCCAAACAGCTGGGGTGGAGAGTTTGCAAGGGATGCAGAGAAGCTGGGTGTGAACAGTCTTGTGGCTGTCCCTCTTAGGGACAGCATTGGGACCTCGTCACACCAACCAAGAACTTGAGAAAGGCATTTGCAGGATTTGGCATGGTTCAGTCTTTTGTTGTTGTTTTTAAAATTTTTGAGATTTCTTTTTTTTTTACTTAAATGAAATGCCTGCTGTTTGTGTGTGAGCAGGGAGGTTGAGTATCTGCTGCTGATTTTTCCAGCAAACTGTATTTTTGTGTGGTGGCACTGGTGTAAACTTGACTTCTGCAAACTTGGAGGGCAGCCTGTCCCCAGGGCAGCAAGGATGAGCACAGAGCAGCCAAGAGGGGAAAAGCAGCACCTGCTCTCTGGGTGCTTCAGCTGTTCACTTCCTCATTTGGACTTTGGGAAGGAAAATAAAGGAATCACTTCTGGACTCTGACTGCCCAGAGCTGGACGTAAACCGAGTCATCCCTGACAGGAGGAACAAAACCACTCACCTGGTGTAACAGGTGTTGATAACAGACACATTGTTAATAATAATAGTAATTATGATAATAATACCACACAGCAAACAGGTGCTTTTCATCCATGTATCTCAAAAATGCTTTTCCAAGTTCGATAACCAGGATTTTCTTTATTTATTTATTTGGGGGAGGGAGGTCATTGCTGTTGGAGGAAGAGACAAAAGGACCGAGTCCCTTGTCCTGTGTTACTAAATAGCAGCAGTGGACCTAGAGCCTCCAGTCTCCTTGCTCATCATTGGACTAAAACATGATTTTATTTTATTTTATTTTATTTTATTTTATTTTATTTTATTTTATTTTATTTTATTTTATTTTATTTTATTTTATTTTATTCTATTTTATTTTTAGGGGGGCTGGAGGGTGGCAAACATATTTATGAATCTTATCTGCTGAAGAAACAGGGCTGTTTGGAATTTAGATTAAAGCAAAGGGAACATGTAACACTGAAATATTTTGTATTGGCCAGAAGGAATTGGGTACCATTCCAGGTGAGACAGGGAAGTGAAGAGAAACGACTACAAGGAGTATAGGAATGGGGGTTCCACTGTGTAGTGCAGGTGAACGTTCCTGTGGGGAATTGGATCCCTGAAAACTGTCCAAAACATGGACAAAAGCCTTTTTCTTCGTTTTTGGTTTGTTTTTTGGGGTTTTTTTTAACTTGAGCAGGTTGTGCTGGGAACAGGTTCTCTGGCAAAACTCAGCTTCATCTTGTGGGCATTGTATTAGAGGGAGAGAGTTTTTTTCTTATAATACCACAGGTAGTCTATCCAAAGGTATTTAGAAGAAATGCTTGATAAAAGCAGAGTTTGTATCTGCTTATTCTGCTGTCAGCTTAATGTCAGGGCAGAGGTTGTCATTATTTAAACAGGAACATAAACAGTTCTTAACATTCCTACACAGCAGCTTTATGTCATTTTTTCTTGCCCTATGTGCTAACTGGCCACAGCAGCACAAACATTTCTTAATTTGTTGGTTTCCCTGTAACAGAAACAGGGAAACTTAAAACCAAGAGATGGACCAAAATAATTATTCATTATTCATTATTAAAGAAAAACATTGCTGCATCTTTTACTTCCAAATCTTTCTAGTTTGAATTTGTAGATAGTTTTACAACAAAGAGCTGAGTTGCAGCAACAAAGCCAGCCATGGCAGAATTGTGTTTTCTTTTTTTTTTTTTTTTTGGTTGCTGTATTATGAGAGTTCTGAAGGAAACTTTTGCACAGCTGAAGATGGCAAATATCTAAATGACACCTGCTGGACCATTGGCAGAAACCATCCAAGCTCACAGGAGGAATTCTGAGAGCCAGTGGGTGTCATCAAATGTGCCCAAAATAAAGAAATATGCATAAAGCAATTTTATTTTTTAACAATCAAAGGCAAGGAAATGTAACCAAAGATAACTCTCTTAGTGGGCTTCAGCTTGGACTCTCATTTTTGAGTTACAATCAGTGTCTGCAGTAAACAGACATGGGTGAAGAGGAAGTAGGAGGTTAGGGGGGTCTAAATTAATGGTTTTTGTGAGTGCAGATGAAACACTTATGCTTCATTTATTTCTTTTTTTATATACATACATTGTCATACAACTGTGTTTGAGATTATATAGCTTGCATGTGATTTTCATGCTATAGAGCTGTGACAAGCTTTAGTTAGGGGGAAAAATGGTTTGGCTACATCAAAGATGTCTCCAGCAAGTCAGCTGGGTGTTTAGGCATTTCCCGTGTTGTGGAGAGTGTCTTAGTGGGAAGAACCAGAGGGATAATACTACACCTTTCAAAATACAACTACCAGAGAGTAGAACCCAGCCCCATTTCAATACAAGCTGTGCCATTCAAATCAGTTGCTTCCATGTTCCAAGTGAAAAGGTCTCGCACATATGCAACAACCTCTTTGAAGATTCTCTCTGTCAGCTTCCCTGGCCCTGCTGTGCTCTTCAGCACGACTGCAGGGGAGGGCTGGGACTCACCAAGAGCCAAGAAATCATTGTTTTTGGAAAACAGTTCCCCTCTCCCCTCCTCCCTCCCCTGAGAAAAAGAAAAAAAGAAAGAAAAAAAAAGTACTTAATTCTTCTTGTTTTATCCAGGGTTTGAGTTCCAGTGAGTACATTTGCATTTTTACAGTTTGGGGTTTTTACCTAACAATTTTATCAGATTTCTAAACTTTTCTTGGTGATAAATTTGCATTTCAACATGATCCTCTGCCAAATTTATTAAAAGATAATTTTTAAAGAAAATTTGTGTTTTCTACCTATTTTGACTGCAAAGACAACTGATTTTTTTCCTATATTTACTTGTTTAAATTCTTATGACCTATTTTACCTGTTTTGTGTAAATGAGGAACTCTGTGTTAAAGCATCATGACTAGTTATAGATGAACAGGTTTGGATCTGGGGAAAACAGTGCAGTTTTGGCATGAGATCTTTAGAACCAGATCCCTGAGATTTAAGCCAGCATAAACCAAGACAAAACGCACACCTTTTCATGTTTCATGTACCTTTGTATTCATGGGGTCTTCTGGGCTTGAAAACAGAGTTTCAGCAGTATTTATTTCCAGCTGAACTGAAATCAAGGGATATTAGAAATGCAGAGGGGAACATTTCCCCATGAGATTCTTCTGACCTGTTTCTTACTTTTCTCAATTTTCCAAACCTTTTCAGTTCACCTGTCACTAGTGATGATCTCTCTAAATGAGCATCTATTCTAAGGGACTTTACCAGTAGTCTGTATCTCAGTGTTTAAACAGTATGATTTCATAAATAGAACTGGTTTTTTATTCTTGTTGTTGTTGTTATTCTATTTTTCCTTCTCATCTATAGCTTTCCTTTTCATCTGGTCCAAACAGATCCACACACTTAGAAAAGTCCTCTTAAAAGTTTGACATAGTAGGTCCACAATGGATTTGTTCTTGTGTTATAAATGAAAATACAAAAGCCTGGCAGCTGTATTTGCCATCTAGAACAGTGCTGGTGGCCACCCCACAGCAGCCGCACAGCTCCTGGAATTAGGGGTGGAAGCAAGTTAGGTATGATCTGCTGAAACAGCTCAGCAAAATTGATTTTCATTGCTGTTCTTGGGGAGAGGACAAAATGAGAAAAAATAGTGGGGAAAAAGATAGTGCAGCCTTACAGTTGCTGTAACACCAAAAAACCCGAACAACATCAGCAGAGCTTTTATTGTTGCTGCCAGGACAGCACCTCCTGCAGCTCTTTCCAGTCCTGTGTTCATCCTCCTTTCCCATCTGCAATGCTCCTGGTTCCTCTATTTTGTCTCAGCAGTAGATAACTCAAGTAGATCTGAAGACACATGGACATCTCCATCCAATAGATCTTTTCCAAGTCTCCTCCTGGTCTGTTTTTATTTGCTAAGGAGACTTTCAGTTTTGTTGAGGTTGTGCTTGTCACACTTGGGTTCAAAGCTCCCACTTGTTGCATCACTGGCAAACTTCCAGCCGTGGGAGACAGATTTGAACACTTTTGAATAACTGATTATTAGCTTCCATGTCTTGTGGTCCCTGCAGGATCACTCATGGAGGCATAATGTATATAAAATGTTAAATAAGCTGTGCGTTGAATGCAGTGGACAAGTTAAGCAGCTTAAGTACACTTGGAAGAAAGATGACCCTGACATCATTTCCAAGGAGATTCAATGGAAGTTGCTCACTTTCAGTAAAAAGAATAAAAATAAATCTGTGTTTAAGTAGACTAGTAGATGAAATCTTCCACCCTCACATGCACGCACACAGTGGGGACATTGCTTCTATTCCTAGGCTGCAAATCACGTGTGTAAATCTTGCCGAGCTGTTCAGGATGAGGATTGAGGAGGTTTAGGCACCACTTGCCTGCAAAGAGCCAACCTGCCAGGGTGTCCAAACGGTCTTTCCTAAATGGGGGTGGTGGAAGAGGGAAAGTAATAACAAAATCCTGGACCGTGGCCCCTCCAAAGAAGCCTTAAGGTTCGGTTTTTAAACTCTCCTGGCTCCTTGTAGGCATCACATGTCTCCTGGCATGGGAGGTTGGGTGTGGTGTGGGTTCAGGCAGCTGCCCTGGACTTGTTTTCTCCGAAATCAGCATCCAAAGCCTTGTGGTTAGGATTGACGTGTAGTTGTGTATTTGTATATTTGCATGAGCAAAGGTCAGGAACTGTCAGACCCTGGTAGCTTGTTTTATTTCTTATAATCAAAGATAAGGTTAAGAAACAAAGTATTTAGTTGATTTGGTGACACTTGACATTTAAGAAACCCTTGAAGTAGTGCAAAAGAGGCACCCTGAGCTCCGTATTTTGGTCACAAAAATTTTCTTATGGCATTAGCAGTCAATTTGAGTCTATGGGAAAGATTGCTCAAGAGAGACTTGAATATAACCAGCACCAGCACCCACTGGAAAACTGCCTGATCCAGCCCCACACCCTCCACCAGACTGTGGCTCTTTTCTGCCAGCCCAAAAAAAATTGTGTACATGGACAATGCTTCTCTGGGAAAAAAACTCAATTTGTTTGTTTCTATTAAAAAATAAACAGAAAAAGTCACATTCTTTGTGTGGTTTTTTCCCATTTGTCATTGAAAATTGGTGATTTCAATTTACCCATGTCCCAAAACAATAGCTTGAGACACCATTTCACCAAAAACAGGGACAAGCTCAAAATTTTGCAAGTTGAAAACTTTAAGAAAGCAAATCACCCACCCATCTCCATCAAAGATGGAAAACTTTGGTGACAGGGTTTGTGCCTGGAAAAGAGCCTGACCCTGCTGCTAATGTTGGGCAATCAAATGGCAGACACAGCTTTTTTGTATTGCTGCTGTCTCCTCATTTGAAACAGTCAGTAAAAGTGTCAGAATTTAATTACCACGAGCTTTAGGAGTAAAATAAATGGAAGATAATTTCAAAGGGGCAAGTTTGGGAAGTTTGTTCCCTGTGGATCTGCAGTGCACAGTGGGGTGGTGCTGCTCAGTTTCACATTTGCAGCACAGGGAAAACATGGCCTGACTTGAGAAATCAGAAGAAATATTGGGAAAAAATAAAGCTATTAAAAAAGGAAAAAAAAGTAAAACTCCATGATGCTAAGGAGCTGTGCACCTGCTCTGTAAGGCTTCAGCCCTGTAGCACAGTGAGCACAATACTGTTCCCAAATGTACCTGCTTCTGCAGCTGAGGTGTTAGAAAGGGTTGAATTTTTTTTCAATATAAAAAGAAAAAAAAAAAAAAAAGAAAAAAAAAAAAAAAAACAGTGGCAAAATTATGTTGAGAGGCTGATTAAAAAAAACAAAACCTGAGGGGGCAAGTTGAGTTAGTTCACGACCTGCTCCTGTCCTGGAAGCCAGCGCTGGTCTCTCAGCATCGCAGCATCCCAGTACTGTTCTGAAGTGCTCGTTGTTCAATAGGATGTTATTTTTTCTCCAGTGTAATGTTGTGATTGTTACCTGATAATGTTGCCAGGGACTTCACATTGTAAGAGGTGGTCCATCTTGTTTGATGTATTTGGCTAAAAAACAGTGGTGTTTTTTTAATTATTTAAATTCCTAGCAACTGTGACTACAGTAATGTGATAATGAGTAGCACATGCAGCGAGGAGGCAAGGGCGAAGATTGCCTCCTTGAAAATGTCATCTGAACTTTTTTAAAGAAAAAAAAACCTTAAAATATTTTTAAAACATTTTAAAACATTTTTGTGTGTTCCAAAAAGGAACATTTGTATTTGAAAAAAAAATCCTGAAGTGTAATTTAATCCTAAAACCCCCTAGCCTTTGTGTATATGGTAAATGTTTGTATTTTGCAGTTTCTGTTTTGCTTTTTAGATAAATGAAATGTATATGGATATTTTTAAGTCATCTTTGCTTTTTTAGATGAGTTTGTAATCACCTTATAACTGAAAATAAAACTTTCCTTTATAAACCAGTGATGCTCTTGGATGGGTTTTTTTTTCATCTTTGAGTAGTTCAGTTTTTCCTTTAAACCTATTACCTGTTTTGGGGTTGTTGGTGTGGGGTTTTTTTTCCCTTATTAAAAAAATATATTTATAAAATATGTGTAATCACTATCTAACTTCACATCTGCCATGGTTTCACCCTGGTTGGCAGCACAGCCTCACACACAGCCACTCACTCACCCCCTCACTTCATTCAGTGGGATGGGGAGAGAGTCAGAAGTGTAAAAGTGCAAAAATTCATGGGACACAAGTTAGTAAGTAGCAAAAAAATGGGGTGAGAGGCAAAAACCACAACAAAACACATCAAAGAGGTAAAAAACAAAATAAAAAACCCCAAGCGATGCAAAAGAAAACCATTTTTCACCAGCCAGTGCCCAGCCCATGCATGGCACCACTACTGTGGGAGTTCAAATATGTCAGAAAAGCCCAATAGGAAGAAAAAGAAATTAAAAAACCCACACCAAAATTTATTTTTCTGGTGTATGGGACTGGTTATTTCAAGCTTGCTGATGGCCTCTTCAGTCGAACAGATGGAGGTTAAACCAGAGTGCCCAAAGTCCTGATTTGAGGTAGAGAAAGAAAAAACCAACATATAGGTGGCTACTCCTTGTGAAAATAAAACATTTGAGTATCACTGTTGGGCCTCCAGCACCCCATGCCCAGATCAGTCCCACAGCTGTCTTTAGCTGGGGGTTTTATTGCTTGGTTGGTTATTTTGCTGGGTGCAATTTCTCCTCTCATCAGCACAGCCTGCAATGGCTGGGCTAAGCAGCCTCATAAAGTGCACAGACAGCAAAAGTAGCGTGTCTCAGGTTAAAATAAAATAAATAAACGGGAAATTTAAAAGGCACTAAGTGCCACAAGCTGCTGCTGAAGGGTTTCAACTGCCTGCCCTGGTGGCCATCACCTGCCCAGGGCTGCAGCTGCTGCTGTCAACCAAAGCCCATGGGATGAGAGGTGACATCAGCAGGGGGATGTGCTGCCCACTGAGGCACATCCTGGGGAGCAGCTCCATTCTAACCTTTTACCTGGGACACCCACAGAAGCCCTGGACACACCCTGAGCCCCACCCTGAGGCTCACATTTCATGGGTGCTCATTCAGCCTCCTGCAGCCCTGGTTGGCTCCATATGGTTTTGGCAAGGCCTTGGCACAGGGCTCTGTTCTGAAGTTTTCGCCCCAGGAGAGCAGCCAGAGATGGCAGATAAGGGTTGTTTATGTGGCAATGATTTCTCCAGTCTAACCAGGAGCATTCCTATACCCTGCTCAGTCTCTGAAAATTCCTGCATTACCCACTTGGCCAAGAAGGGTTGCAAATCCCAGCTCGCCCTCTCTGTGCTGGTGAGCAGAGATTCCCTATGGCCTTACCCAGGGAACATTCCAGCCTCTGCTGCCTGCACTGGGAGCACAGGGAAGAAGTCCTTGATGCATGGACACAAGAACTGTGTTCTGGGTTCACAGCAGTCATTTCTTGGGATGTCTGGTTTCAGAGGTGGGGTGATTTGGCATCACTGTGCAGATCTCCAAGCACCCTGCTGGAGCAGCAGGATTCTGAGCACCAGATGAGACATCTCCTGCCAGCACATCATTCTCCGGGAGCTTTCTAACCCATCCCCAGGGATTAACCACAGCTTTGCAAATGCTGCCACGTCACGGCTGCCACGTGCTTTGCTGCGTCAGTGTTTTGTCACGGAGCAGCCCAGCTTTAAGCCAAGATTCCCAGTCTGGAAAAGCTGCAAGCAGTGCTGGAACCACATGCATGAACACCTCCAGCTCTCCCTGTTAACAGCTACAGCAAAACTGCCTCCATGGGCACAGGGAGGGGAGCAACCCAAGTCCTGCTGCTTATGGTGGGTGGCAAGGGACAACCCCAGCCCTACACTGGTAGCCCTGCAAACAGTGGCCTCTCAGAAAAACCCTCTCCACCACCTCCCCCTTGTCTTCCAATGTGTCTTACAGGGTCCCCTGGCAAGTTAAAATGTTGCTGGAAGCAAAGCATTGCCTCACTACCACCTTCCAGCAGAAAGCAACGCAAACCAAAACAAACGCATTTCTTTTGCTTTTATTTAATTTTAAAAAAAGTTGAAGTCATTCCAATCCCATTTAAATACAGAGATTTACAAATCGGTCCAAAACAGGACTAAAATAGTCTTTGAAATGCTGTACTTTTAAATATTGTGCTTTCATAGATACATAAGAAAATTAGCATATAAAAATACTTTACAAGGAATACACTCTAATATATGGATAAAAATACACATTTAAGTAATGCATTTCATCTTCATATCATTCAAAATGCATAGGAAGGGATACAAGGACCAAGTTTTTCTTCCTCCTTTTTTTTAAATTTTTTTTAAAGCCTTTAATAAAAGTCTTCATTAAAAACCTATGAGAAGCCCCAGTGAGCTTCCACTGCTCAGAATATTGCATATAAAAACACTTTCGGCTGCACTGTCAATGCTCCACAGTATCAACTATGGCACGTTATCTAGCTGTGGCAGCAATGGTATGGGATATTGCATACTCAAAGAGAAAATGGCTACAACGACAAAGAGCTGGATGGGGCCGTGCCTGGAAGAAACACCCGGGATAGACCCAGGATACACCCAGGATACACCCAGGATACACCCAGGATACGCTGTGCTGTCACAGGGGTCTGTCGGGGACAGACAGTGCAGGGACAGGTCCTGGCTCAGCAAAGCGACACACACGTGCTGTACAGCCAGCCGAGCCCTGCACTGGAGAGCAGCAGGGATGGAG
>VZSR01001459.1:2084346-2200480 GCA_013398615.1 Brachypodius melanocephalos
TCCGGAGCTGCCGTGTCTGACCGAGCGAGCTCTTCGGCTCCACGGCCCGGGCCGTCCCGGGGAAAGCGAAGGCGGCCTCACGCCACCACCAGGACACGAACAACATCCTAAAGTGCTAATAAAGGAAACAGGGCGGGCAATGCAAACATCGCAGCCCCTCTGCCACGGGGGCCGGGGGCTCTCGGGCGGGACGGGAGCGGCCGCAGAGCTACAAGAGGCCAGCGACAGGCAAAGGGACACACAGCACTCAGCCCAGCCCACAGGGACACAGGACACAACGCCCACCCAACCAAGGGCTTGTCATGCCTCTGCCTCAGGGGAGACAGCAAAGGTTTGTTGATCCAAAACATCAGGGACAGCTCTGGGAATTTCACTATTCTGCTATTTACTTCCAGGCACAGGCCAGGTTTGCAAGCAAGACATCTCCATAAAGCTCAGACAAACAAGGGGGATGCAGGCCGGTACTCAGGGCTTTTAGCCTTGGGTGTGGCCCCTACTTTGTAGCCACTACTGAGCACAGGTAACAACACTGCTCATGGGAATCAGCCACACAAGGTGCCTAATCCCACTACAGGGTGAGCCAGACCTAGGGGGGAGTGTGGATGGGGCTGGCAGGAGACAGCTGCAAATACCAACTTTTGCACAAGAATTGCATTACAGCCACTGTCAAGCACATTTTGAAGTGTCTTTTAACCAGCTCTCTCCACAGCCCTGCACTGGAAGTGCAAGGGGCTGCTGAAATTGATTTGCGAGGAGTGTTGAAAGGATGGAGCTGGGCAGAACATAAAAGGGAAGGCATTTCAGTCCTGCTGTATGTGATTAACTGAGCAAACAAAGAACATAATAGCACCATGTGTGTTTGTAGGGTGGCCAAGGCCTTTCAGGGTGAGGAGGATGTCTGAGGCAGGACCCTGCAGACTCTATGGCAGGAGCACAGAGGGGATGCCCTGCCATGGGGGATGGTTGTGGATGTTCCTTCCTCCCGTGGGCAGTTTGTCCCACCGCCATCACTGCCACAACCCCAGATGCACACCCAGCTCTGACCTTTCCAGCAATATTTGCCGGTCTACAGGCTCACTGGAGACCCATCTCCCCACTTGCAGGTTATGGTACACAGAGCATTTACAAATACCAGTGCAAAAAACCAGGATAAACACCCCAAAGACCACAAGAGCTCAGCAGAGGCATCATCTGCTCTGCTCCTGCTGCTCAGAGTGTCTGGACACTCGCCTTGACCTCGGCGCCGCGGGGCACCTGTGCCGGGAGCTCTCTGTTCCCCTCCGAGGGAGCGCTGGCAGCCGGTGCCAAGGGGTTCCTGCTAATCACCAGGTCCAGCTTATCTCCAGCCTCTGAAATCAAGGGAACGGCCAGACAGCAGTCAAAGTCTCTCGTTCGGATGCGGTTTACCTGCCGGGATGGATTTAGGACAAGCCATGGGGAGGAACAACAGAAAGATCATGTTTGTTAGTCAGCAAATGCAAGATTAGTGCTAAACCCCAGCTGGAAAAAGTACGCAACTCTTGGGGGTCCCTGATTCCAGGTTCACAATGGAGGAGAGGAGAAGCATCTCTTTAGAATGAGCATCCATGCTTAGCTGAGGAATGATGCTGTAACTGATAGAGGAAGGGGGAAAAAAGTCTGGACCAGGCATGAACCCTGACCCTCGGTGCCTGGGGCTGTATTAAAAGTATTAAACACTACAGGGCTCAAAACCAGTTCTCCTGTTCAAGCCTGTAGAAAAAAAATGTTGCCGTTTTCCATTATTTTTTTGCCATAATGGCTTTTACTGGCCTTAAATTCGTGGTGCCAAGTATTCAGCACACAGAAAACAAATAAAGGCCTGAGGCTTCTGGCAACCATTTTTCAGCTCAGCCAGAGGTAAATCCAGACTATACCAACAGTTTCTGCTTCCCCTCTCCCCATTTATATCCTTCATTTCACAGGAGTCTGGATGCATTTCATGTGGGCTCAGGAAGCAGCTGCAAATTCTCTTTGTAGGATTCAAGAGTGAAAGCAGTTACTGCTGGCTCTTGCAGAGCTTCAAGCATATTTCTAGGCTAGGTCATCTGGAGAAATCACCCCAGCTCTCTCGCCTACAGCTACCAGAACACCTGGGCTTGGTGCCATGACAGCTCTGGGACAGAGCAGGCTGGAAAATGGCAGGCATGGGAAGTGCAGAAGGGTCAAAGGAATGTCCCATACGCCTTTGGAGTGAACACAACCCCTGGGGCCAGGTGTTGCTTCCTTCTTTGGGTAAGGGCTGGGTATCTGGCTCCATACAACCCTTCCATCCCAAGCCCCTTCCCAAGATTAATGCATGCCCGCAGTGCTGGTTCTGTGAAAGCAGCAGCGTCCTCCCACTCTAGCCGGTGTCTGCAGAGACCCCAGTACTGCTCCTTACAGCAGAGAGACAATTTCTAGCCCACTCGAAGGAGAAGGAGAAGGACAAAGAGAGATAAACCATGAGCTTGCTCTGCCTCTGCTCTGTGCCTGCCAGGCAGCTCCAGTGCAGAAGTGCCACTAGTGCAATACCATGCTCCAGTTAATCCATGCAGCCAAGAGGCAGAGGGTCTGTGACAGCAGGGACGAGATGTTTCACTGGCTTTCGGCACATCATCATGCCCACAATCAGCAGCACTGTGCAGCATCCTCAGCAATTCATCTCTGCACTCCTCGAGGGGAGTCACCTACAGCACATTACCAATCCCTCATTCCCAGCTTGTCAGTGTGATGGCAGTCACCTCGTTTGGCTGTAGGTGTGAGCTGTGCGGCACAGCGTGTGGAAAAAGGGGTGTCCAAAGTCTCCATGCCGCTCTGTTTAGGATTTTGGGCACACCTCCCAGAGCACTTGGCACTCGCAGAAAGCAACATATCCAACACTGTACAGAAAGGCAGCCCAGAGCCTAATTAGCTTCTTGTTCATTCTTGCACCATCTTTTATTTGAAGCTGAGAAGGAATAATTGTATAGCAGCCAACTGGCTACAGACCATAACAAGCTTAAACAAGGTTCCCCACAGTGCTGCCAGTCCTCCAGTTACCTGATGTACATAAACTATTGGCTCTAATCCGACTGCTAAGAACCCCCGCCTAGAAATTAGTAAAACTAAAAATCTGAGTGTTTCCAAATATGGTCACAATATCTGCATTTCCAAATGGTGGCAATTTTTCCACAGAGGTTGCACTTCCTTTAGTTGCTGTTTGAGTTGCCTCGAAGCTAAAATAGTTGGTTTTCATCCACACAGAGTTTCTCTCAAATCTCCCAAATTCACCAAGCTTTTTCTGTCCCTCTGGTAGTCTGAAATGCCCAGGGCACATTTATTACAGACTGTGCTTTTGACCACAGTTTTTATTCTGTTTCTCCATCAGCTATTTCAGATGAAGCATTTTTCAAAGAAAAATATCCATAAAAATACCTTGCTTGAAGGATGTGTTTCCTAGAAAACTCTTCTAGTTGTCAAAGGCATGCACAGAACTTGATGAACATCACTTAGTTCCACAAGGGGCTTCACAGGAACACATATTGGTCAGTACAGTCTGGTTCATCCAAAGAAAAGGAATAGTACTGAGGGTGAGGAAAGGAAGCAACACAGCTTTTTGCTTGTTTTGAGCTGTCCAAGCTCAAAAAGGCCAGTGGCAGAACAGGCTGTGCCCTGGACCAGTGTAACCTAGGAGTACCACCTGGCGTACCATCTGAAGGTACTCCCTAGGGATTTCTTATAAAACACAGGTCCCACTGAGAGTTGGTGGCTAAGAGCTCACCTAGTTGGCTAACTATTACCTTTCATTAAAGTTAGTGCTGCCATGGATGGGTCTCACTTCTCTCTTCCTCTCAGCCACTCATTCACTCCGTCCCAGCCTCCAGAACTGCATTTTGCATTTATTACCTGAAGCACTCTGTCATATGGCTTGAGGCCACACTGATCTGCTGGCCCATCCGGCCGGACCATATTTACATAGACACCTTTTTCTAACAGGCCGTCCGACAAACTGAATCCAAAGTCTTCACTCTCCGGGTCTTTGTGGAGCGTCATCTGGAGAGGCAGAAAGAGAAGAAGCAGGTTTCAATGCAGCAGAGCAAGGAGGGGATGTACAGGGTTGCCAGGGTGGGAGCAGCATGAGTAATGTGTGCAGACCTACAGCAATTCTGCTCCGGGTATCCTGGGCAGGTTTTTCTTAGCCTGGGCAGATAACACAGATCGAGCCTTATTTACCTGACACCATCATCACAGGAGAGAGAATTGCTTTGGTGACTGGCATAAAATCAGTCCCATGACAGTCCCTTGCCCTTGGATGTGGAAGGAAACACAAGCAGTGTAATACAGAGAGCACTCATGTTTCACCCAAAGAGCAGCAAACAAAGTGTTTTTAATGGAGCATTGCCTTCCCTGGCCCAGGCTATGCTGTGTATCCTCTGTGTGTGCCAGACCAGCACATGAAAAATCAACATGTTTACTGGGAATTTTTAATGTAGTGAGTCAAATGTGAAGACAGCTCATTTTTAATACATCACTCAGCAGGAACATCTGAAATTCTCCATATTATTCACAAGTTATTTTCAGAAAATTCATATCAGTAAGTGCTGATGCTCTGAGTACAAGAAATGGGCAACCTCATCATCCTTCCCTTGGGCACGTCATGCTTTGGCCTTGTCTAAAGGAGGAGAGCACTGCTGGAAGTGTGTCTTGCCATGGGATAACACTGGGAACAGGGACAAATGATTCCCCAACACTACTAAAATCTCCCCTTGCCTCCCATAAGCTGGGAGTGAATCTCTACCATGGCTCATAGTTCATGACTGTGCTCCTGGCTGGGTGAGCCTCATGGATCTGTGGTCCTGGGGAACAACAGTGCTCAGGATGACACACAGGAGCATCCCACCTAGCCTCAGCCTCATTTCCAAACACAGCCAACACCAGATGCTCCAGCAGAATGACAAGTAACCCTATAACATGCCTAATTACACAGCTTTCCTCCTTCAGGTACCAAAGAGTTTTATTTAAAGACATATTTGCCATGCCCTGAAGAGCAAAAGCAGATCAAACATGAAAAAGTTGTTTTTTCCAGCTAGCATAACTGCAGGTTTCATTCTGAAGTCACATTAGGAAAGAAAAAGGCAATCAAATTTTTGAAACCTCTCCAGCTCCCTTCCCTGCTTGCATTCTACATCAGCAGCTTCTACAGTTAATTACTTTTCCTAATTACCATTGCCTTGCACAATGGTTAAACTGGCTACATTCAGCTGGATGATGAAATCAAACCAGTATCCCATCACTGAAGTGGAGTGGAAGTGGAGGGAAAATAAGTCATTTTTTATTTGAGAAGTGGCCTACTAAATGGAGTGTACCACAGGAAAAGAGCTGATGGTTCTCCGGGGGGCCATACTTTGAGCTCTCTCGCTTTTATCTGTAGCACTAATTAACAAACTCCAAAACACCAGCACCTGGAAATCTTATATATAAAGAGAAATAGCAAGGCCCAGGTTTGAACCCTGCTGAATGATGGCAGCTAAATCCCATTACTCTTCTGAAGGGGCTTCTTCATCTTAATCTGACCTTCTGGAAACCTTTGCTGCAGACCTTGGTGAGGGCCAGCTTTAACAAGGACCAGTTTCTGGGGGTCCCTGTGAGCAAAGCAAATTTTTTACAAGGTTGCAAAGGTTCTACAGCTTTAACCATTGAGGTAGTGCAGTGCCATAGTTACACCCACCCTCGGTGACACAAACCTTGTGGAACTCAAGGGGGGTCGGGGACATGATTTCCTGCATCTCCTTCTCCATCTTCTTCATGTCCGGATTCCTCTCGTTCTTCTTGGCAGGGGAGCTGCTGCCCTCGGTCTGTCCGTCAGTGCAGCTGGAGCTGGCCTTCCTCAGTGGGCTCATCCCCGAGGGGTTGACAGAGTCCAGGAGCAGCTTGCTGCCCTCCAGGCCCAGGTTGTGCACGCTCCCTGTCATGATGGAGGCCTGCAGGGCGAGGGCACAACGTCACTCTGCTGGCTCAGCAGCAGCAAGAGACGGACCACACGGACACTAAAGCGCCACAAACAACACAGCAGCACCACTGCTCCCATCAATCAGAAAGGAAGTACCAAGAAAATCTTCCTGTTGGCTGTAAGAGCCGTTCCCAGACCTCAGGAGCCTGCTTCCAGGTCTATGGATGAGCCATTCTCAGTGCTCTCCACCCCACCCCAACAGGGAGCTTAATCTCAGAAGGAAGCATTTGTGAAACACTGCCTTATTTTTCCATGACCCCTTCTACACAACCAGGGCCAGGCAGGCCTCATCTTGTGCATGAACCATCTTGATAGTCAAGGAGGATGGATGTACCATTCTCAGGGAGCTCCCAGAGGAAGCAGTGTCTGCCTGGCTCTGCAGCCTACCTCTGCAGGCTGCTGCTCCTCTCCAGCATCACACAGTGCTGGCAATGGCCCAGGGGAGTCAATGCCTTGGACTCCGCTGAGGCCAATTCAGCACAAAAATTAGGATTTTATCTGTCAGTAAATACGAGCTGTCACTGAGCAAAACTGAGTTAAAAATATGAAATTAAGTAGTATTTAAGCCTGATCATCCTTGATAGCATCCATTAAAAGATGCCCCTAAGTAGATTCAACTCCATTTGGCAATGCTTTTCACTAATGAGATTATGCTGATCAAAGCTAACGAAAGAGTCAAGAATCCAGTCTGTGGAACCTCAGCTGGCTCCAGGTTGTGGAGTCCATTAAAACAGCGTAATGAAACCTGTAATTTCAAAGTTCAAGTTCAAAGGGTCTGCAGTCCAAGTAAATGTCAAAAGGTAGAAGAAATGAAAGGAAAGGTAGGGAACAGACAGCAAAATTCTTCAACACTAAATGTGGCAAATCAAAGAGCAATTGCTCTTGTGCACAGGGGAAATATCATCCAACTAAATCTCTAATCAAGACCCTCCAGCTCTTTGCTCCAAGGTGGAACAAAGGCAAATAAAGTGAATTACGGTGGCAGTAGGAAAATGCCAGCACTACTCATGTTATGTCAACAGAGTTGGATAAAATACAGAAAATCTTTCAGCTTTACACTTTTCAGGTTTCACACATGACTCGGTCAGCTCAAGTTTGGGCAAAACTCAAATACCTGCTACATCGAAGGACACTGACTTACCACATACTTGAAAGGCAGACTAACAAACAACAGCACAGGCAACCAGGGTACATCTGGTCACTGCCCTCGGGTAGCCTCAGCCCCCAGCACGCTGTGCTGTGCTGTCCCAGCACCAGAACCACAGAGCCAGGGACAACAGAAAGGTCTGTGCACACCACGCCACTGCCCTCCCCCACGGGCTGCAAATACCACAACCAACCAGGACCCAACAGCATTGGACTCCTTCTCCATCTTCATGGCATTTAAATCCATGAAGATTTAATCCTCTTTGCAGCATCATAAGCAATTTCCTAAAGTTTTTCCATAAGCTTTAGGTTTAGTGCAAGCAGCACAAAGGGCAATTCCAGACTTCTCCAGCCTGTGGCTGCTCTGCATTATTTTTCCCATGTCTTGGCTGCCCTCAAAGCAAAGCAGAGACACACACTTCATTGGAAAAAGCCTGTTTCTTCCCATACTCATAGCCTGGAAGTGAATTCCAACTGTGTGTGAATCTGTTTCTAGGCTATCATGGGTCACCTTGCATGATTCCTCTTATTTAAAAGCAAAGAATGAAGGGCTAATTTTTTTTAAAAAAATACAGAAATCTCTGACTGTCATAAGAACACACAAGGCTGAGGGTTGGGGCTAAGAAAGCTGCATTACAGCAAAGGCCCCAGTGAGCACTGCACACCCCACAGCACACTTCAAAAGGCTGAGCACATGGAGAGGGAGGAATGGATCAGTAGTACTTTGGATTCCATAAAAGGGGAGTTGAACCCAACAGATTCCTGCCAAAAACAGAGAACTTCCCTTCTGTCCCCAAAACTTTCAAAAATATTCTAGAAATGGGCTTAATACACAGAAACCCTGCAAGTGCTCAGCTTTCAGTAAGATTCGTTTATCTGTTTAAAATCATTTCTGTAACTGTCAAAGCTCCAAATAGCATAAAACAGCAATTAAAGCACGGATCCCTGGAAAACAAAAGAGAGTCCAACAAATCCCTTCCTTTGCATTTAGATACCAGCAGAAAATAAATATTTATGCTTCATTTTAGAGAGGTACTTTCTCTTAAGCAGTCAACAACTGCTCAGAAAGGTTAGGAGCAGCTGCCTGAACTTGTTTCTAAATACATTCAGATCCAGGAAATAAGTGATCAAGGGAAAAAGTTATAGTCTGGGAGGGCTGGGGATTTGGGATTTTGAGTGTGTTGTGGTGTTTTTTTAAAGTCAGCATTTTCTTAAGCAGTTATGATAATAAAAACAGCAGTCCATGCTTCAGCACAATAAATTTAATTGAGATTTCCTCCTCCACTTACAGTTGCTAAGGATCAAGGAGGAAAGGACAATTAGCAAGTCCCTTGATACAATACAAACCAAAAGAGGACTTTCCTCTTCAACCTTCAATTAGTCAGAAGTCTCCTTTTTTTCTCTGAAGCCTCAGCAATATGCAACTGTATATAAAACTAGTCCCACTGGGAGTGACAGAGGGCATGACCTAGAGAGTTCTCCCCAGTCCTCTGCACTTGGAGGGCACAGGGAGAGACGGTCTCATGGGTTCCTTCTCCTTCATTCAGGCTGTGGGAGCTGAACTAGGGAAGGGAGCAGCACAGACCCCATCCTGTCAGGCAGGTTTGCTTCCTGCTGCTCACAGTCTCAAGGGGGCCTTTCATTTGCATCCCAATACTTAGAAATCCAGGCTCCTCATCCTATAACCGGACACAATAACATGACCTCCAAAACATTTTGGATAAAGAAAAGAGAAAGTGGTTTGTGAAAAGAGGAAACACCTTTATTTCTGCAGGAAGCAATTACTTTCTCAGATTTTTCCACGGGGAAGGCTGGCTGAAAAGCTTCCAATTACCTATTGCACTAAAACAGCTTCCGGCAGAGTGACAGCTGAATGCAAGGTACATGTGCCTGTCAGCACTCAGAGCAAGCCAAGGCTTCAGTCCCAATGGGGGTCTGTGGGGCTCCTTTTGCTTGGCCTTCAAGTGCTTTGGACAGATAATATCCTTCCAAGCAGAGGGTTTACCCCTGGACAGGGAAGGCTTGCCAACAGTCACGTGAAGATTATTGGCCAGCAGCAGTTCGTGAAAAGGGCGTAGAGTTCCCGGCAGGCAAGACATGGGCTCAGGGAAAGAGCACACACAAGCAGGTGTCTAATGAGGCAGAGTCACCCATTAGCACAAAGCCTGACAGGAATTAAACCCAAACCCTTCTTCACACCACCAGAAGATCAGAGATGCTATGGGCAAGTAACATCTGAGGAAACAGTCTAACATTTATGGAAAGAGGAAAACAGTCAGGTCAGCAGCAAATTCAGAAAGATTTACCTCAATCTCCCTCAAAAGTTCAGACTGGCCACATGTTTCCAAATCCTCCAAAGCTTCTCCAAAAACACGCCAAAAATTGTCCTCATGAGTGGTCTCAAGGCCATTTTGGCGGTTGGGGTATCTGTTGTAACGTAGGAACCAAATATTGTCAGCACTCTTCTGCAGCGGGGTGAAAGCTGCAAGGCTACAGCAAGTGTCTCACCAGTAAAAGCAGACTTGAAGAATCTTCATATACAAAAGCAAACAATATGAACTTTTCAAACAAGAGTCCACATACGAGACCTCCATGCATTTACTAATGGGGCAAGTGTCCTTCAAAGGAAGCATTAAGTTGGTGTAGTAATGTCAAAGTTCAAAGGGTAAATTAAGAAGTGCCTGTAGGAAGATTGTAGGTTTAGGAAGACTTTTTGGTGGAATAGAGAAGTGAAAGAAAAAAGGATGCGTTATGGGTAAACCAGGAGCCTCAGAGACTGTTAGTACAAAGGCTGATGGGATAGAGCTCAGATCTGAGACACAGAACACCTGAGAAGAGAGAGAAAAACACAGAGGGTAACAGACATGGTGAGAAAATGATAAATACATTAGGTCTCTATGAGAGTAAATAATGCAAAGATGTATATAAAAATGACTGCCCTGGGCTGGACAAGCAAATGCACACTACAGCCAGCAGTATCAACAGTGTCATGTACAACCCATACAAACCAAGTTTCATTTGCTTTGAGATGGCCAGGGAACTGAGCTGTTACTTTCAGGAGGTCTCCCTCTTTTTTTGCTGTATAGCAGTCTTGGCACTTACAGCTGTGTAAAGTTTGCCACCAGTTCTGTCTACAACAGAGAGTAAGGTTAGAGAGAACCTCTCTCAAGCTGGTACAAACACACTTTAATGTGAACACCGTGTGCTGGGAGTTCTGCAATTCCCCACCTTGGCAGATTCAGCACTTTTTCTCTCTGACCGCAAGCCAGGGTCAATTCTCATACCTCTAAATCAAACAGCAATTAAACATGGTGAAATCCTCTGAACAAAAAAGCAGTCGATGCTGGACACCACTTACTGAACACCAGACTGCAAAACTCAGACCACCAGTGCTCTGTTTAACAGGAGTCTCTCAAAGGAAACTCTCTGTGGTGTTAAATCAAGATCACAATAAAGCCACTAATGTATCATGGGATATGTCCCCCAAGGGGACAGTGATATTTAGAGCAGCCCTAAAGCGTTTTACACATATCTTATAAGGAGCTGCATGGATGATGCTTCAGCTCTGCACCATCTGGTCATATCTTGCATGGTTTAATGGTCTTCAGCTTCACAGACAGCAAGGGACACTCATCCACCAAAGCCACTCAGAATAAGTCAAAACATTTTACTTGAGTACATGTCACAGAGAGCTTAGCCTCCATTAAACATATAATGACCCCTTGGTCCTTTTCCAGATGTTTAATAACTGCAAAGTCTTTAGCACACACGTTCCCTTCGATCCACTGGCTTAAATGGGAGTCTGTAGCAGGCAGAAACTCACTCACACACCCTTTTGCTCCTTGTGGGATCATGGACTTCCTGAAGAGAGCAGTACATGACATGGCTTATTGTATTTTAAATTCACCCCCTATCTTTCATCAGCTCTTAAAGGACAGTAGCCTTTACACCAGGCAGAAAGGTCAAATAAACACCCAGCAAGACTTTATAAAAACAAACCAAAGTTTCCCCCAAAAAGGAATTTTTTATTTTTTTCCCCTTACTCATTTCCTTCCTCTGCTCCCAGGTTCCAAAGAGGCAAACGTCCCTTCTAGTTACCAGTGTCTTGCCTCTCAGAGCAGCAATACACAAACACATCCAGGACCCAGATGAATCAGACTGGGCTCTCACATCACTGGGTCAGCATGTTCTTCCAGGCTAAAGGCTGTCAGGGTTTGTTTTTCTCTCTAATAAAGAGGGCATGAACCATCTCACTTGCACTTTGACATCAGGGCTCGGAGTCCTCATTAGGGACACGGGGGTTTCGAGGGCTCAGATTTGCCAGCTGCAGCTGCCAGCAGCCTCGCCACGAGGGCCACCAGGGATCAGTGACCTCTGCGAGCTGGCTCTCGCTGAGAGGCAAAACAAGAACAAAGTCTACAGCACTGCCAGCCTTCCTGCCAGCTTGATCATCTTTAAATAGGTGGAAATGGCCATGAGATGTTCTAAGGGGTTTTGTTTGGACAAACAAAAGTTAAGGAAAAAAATAGGAGAAAAAAGAACCGACAGTAACAACACAACACACACAACTATGGGGACTCTGGAGGATGTTGAGGGGAGGGGAAGTTTTGAAGCAATGGGGCTTTTCCATTATGTGTGGCTCAGTGAGGGGCAGCCTCTGGCCAAGGCAAATCCAGCAGAATTTTCACCCAAAGCACAGGGCAGCTGCAGCCGCCTCCCTGGCCTCAGGAGGTGTTCCAGCATTTTCCTCATGCTGGCTGAGCTGGGGGATTATCTTGACCATGTTCACTCAGTGTAGCTTTGTTTGAGGTGTCAGAAGGGCCAAAGGGTGATGGAGAGAGGATCCAGCCACAGTTCTGGTAGATTTAACATGGATATGCACCCTCACACAGGTCCTCCAAGTGTTTGGTTGTCCTTTTTTGCTTCATGGCACTGAGGTATTGTGAAGCTGCATCCTTACTCAAAACAGTCTGGCCAACACATGCAGGGACAGCCCTGAACGTATGTATTTGTTTCGCCTAAACAACAAAAATACTGCAGCCTTCACATGGCAGGACTAAAAAACATGGTAGGAACCTGTGGCCCACGCAGCTGAGACCACCCTAACTCCAGACACAAATGTCACCTGGCCATGGCAGAGGTGTTACAGAGGTAACCTGGAATTGTGGATGTGGTCCAACACAGCTGGTTGTTGGAGGGGACGTTACTGGCCCCTCCATCACATTCCCATGCCCCCCTTGTCCCCGTGCTGTGACATCCATACTTCCAAAAACTCCCTGCCTCCTCCCACCTCTCCGTACCTGCTGGGCTTGTCCCAGTCATCTTCACTGAAACTTCCATCCATGTAGGGGTAGCTTTTCCTGGGGTCTGCTGGAGGGGTGCTGCTCTTCTGCCTGCTGTGTCTCCACTCGTGGGGATGGAGGGCTATGCCAGCACCCTGTGGTATGTACGTACCTAGGGAAGGCAAGGAGTGCAGGAAGAGAGAGGGCAACACCTGGTCAGAAACCTCAAATGGAGTAAGACACACAGAGCCAGGAGAGCCTCCTTCCCTACGTCCCAAATTTGAGGTCACATGGATTCTACATTTTCCATCTCAGTCATCCAAAAGCAGTTCTTCCAACCTCTTTGGGCTTTAACCAAAGCAGCTTCTCAGGATGTTGACATGGGATGCCCCATTTCTCCTCTTCTCTCCTGCTTCTCAGTAGTTTTATGGTGTGGGTCTGGGATCCACAGACCTGGGAGTACACATACCCACAGATGCAGATCCTGCCTCCAGCCAGTTCCAGCTGTGGTTAACAGCACCTGTTTCCCCACTGAACCCAGCAGAAAGTATGTTGTAGAATCAGTCACCTTTAAATACAACAAGTTCTTCAAAGGGCCAAGGGAAGATCCTGAAAAGCTTCCCTCAGCCGTGGTAATGAGGAAGAGTCAGCTCTGATCCTAAGAGCTGCCAGCCAGTTCTCTCAGAATTCCCATGCCTTTGGGATCAGCTGGTGCAGGGAGCTGCTTCAGAGACGTGTGTGTGAAAGGCAAGGAACAGGATGAAAAACTCTGCTGGCCTGAGAGCAGAGGAGGCTCATCTGTATCACATTTGACAGGAGATCAATACAGACTGTTAGTATGAAATTCAACAGGTTTCACTACATCTGCCCCCATGGACTTTTCCATACTGCAGTGTCTTACTCCAGAGATGAAAATCCATCACTACCAAGTCACAAGATCCTGAAGACTCATGAAAAATGCCTAAACAGGAAACTTCCAAAACAGACCACTCCTCAGCAGTTTCAGTGCCATCTGCAGTAGAAATATATCTCCTGAGTCTCCTGCCCACCTCCTACTGACAAATCAGTGTTTCAGAGAAATCCTCAGAGCCTTTCCAAGAAACACCATACGCTCCAGCACATGCTGTGCCAAGCAAAGAGGAAGAAGTAATGGAGAAACAGAGAGACTTGATGTCCTAAACAGCTAAGAGCACTGGAAATACCCGAAGACAATGCCAACACTTCCTCTGAAAATGCCAAGGCCTGTTACTTCACTTAACTGATTGTTTCCTCTGCGTGTTTTTAAAGGTTAGACTTCTCCGGAGAAAGCCCCAGGAAAATTGCTTGCCAACATCTGACAGCAGTGGGAGCACTCACTGCCTGCCAGAGCAGGACAAGGGTCCTGGATGCAGGTCCCTGCAGCAGGTGGGCAGCAGGTCTGGGCCAGGCACAAGGGCATGTGTCCAGAGCAGTCACTTGGTATCATTATTGATCCACCTCCTTCCACAGAGAAGGGCTGGATCCCTGGGATTCAGAGCCACCTGGTGGCATGTCCCACCAGGCTCAGCACAGCTTCCCTGCCAAAATCCTTCCTTGAGCCATCTCCTATTGCTGTGGATGAACCTAAAAGCCTACAACGCTGCAGAACCTGATCTGTAGTTCTCCATTTGGGGTGTAACCCCCAATCTCCAGGCTTTTTGATTCCCAGGTTTCCCTGCACCCCGCCCATCCCATGGGCAGCCCTCCATGCCATTCTCCCTGCCTTCCAGCACAGCACCACTTCCCAGTGCTGCACACCCCTTCCCAGCCAGCACCACTGCACCACCGTGCAGCCAAATGCAATTACCAGGGAAGACAAGAGAGCCCCTGAAGCAAAGTTGCAGTGTGTGGATCTTGGGCAACTTGGCACCAGCCTCTCTCCCTGGGGCACTGTGCTCAATTACTTGTTCTCAATTTACCAGCAAAGCAATCACTTCCCAGTGTCCAACTTGTGTTAACATTCAATTAGATGGAGAAGGATTGCAGCATTATGAAGGCCAGGGGATTCCTCCTTAATGAAGCCTCCAATCCCAACTGTGCTCCCAAATTAAGACTTCAGACGAAGAGAGAGGCTGAAGGAAGACACAGGGATGGGGAAAGAGACACCCGGGCAGTGCTGTCCCTTGAACTCAGCCAGAGTGCACTGAGCACAGCACACATACTTTGCAGCAGCACTGTGCAACATCCCTCCCTGTTTTCACATTCTGTTCTGGACAGGAGTGTTTCCACACCAGTTTCCTGTTGCAGCATTGATTCAGGATTTTGTTTTGTTTCAACACGGGCTAATGCTAGCTTACATCACTAAATCTGAACTGGTATAACTGTTTTCCAGTGCTTTTCTCCAAGTAAAAATACATTCCCATGGCTACAGTATGCACCATTCTAGTTCCACATCCGCTAGAAGCTACAGCTGAATAAACCTGACCTCGAAGACGTGTTCATCTGATCACTCACCAGAGAGCTAGAGATACTTTCTTGTAGTATTACCTTAATTATTTTGTTAAGCAAGTGCTTCTAGTCACAAGACATTTTTGTGGATTTTAAAATATCCTGAAGGGGATTATTATGTCCTACAAGGCCTCTCTGGAGAAATAAAAGTGAGCTACGGTCCAAATACTCTGTAAAACATACAGCCAGTGAATACTGTCTCTGATTATGCAAATTATAAAGTGCTGTAAACAGTTTTGAAAATGATGAGAACAGTGTGATGCCATATAAGCCAGAACAAATGTGCCAATAAA
Organism: Brachypodius melanocephalos; assembly: GCA_013398615.1. NCBI lineage: Eukaryota > Metazoa > Chordata > Aves > Passeriformes > Pycnonotidae > Brachypodius > Brachypodius melanocephalos. Next base: position 2,099,523 of record VZSR01001459.1, read on the forward strand.
AGCCTAAACAGATACACCAACTCAAAGCACCACATGAGTGCATTCTAAAATACATTTTGTTCCTTGCTGGAAGCAAGAGGCGATACAAATGTGGTCAGGCCACAGGCTTTGGCTCATATTCAGAGACAAGACCCAGACAGACCAGAGACACCTAAGAAAACACAGCCCTGGCTTACCTTGGCTTCCATACCCAGCATCAATGGCAGAGCCATCCCAGGACTCCACAGTATTGTCCACACTCGGAATTGTGGTGGAGTATATCTCAGACAGCTTGCTAGTTTTCTGGGAGTCTGTCAGCTCATCTTCTGGGTCGCTTACTTCGTTTATGCTCCCCGACTTCTTGGGGTAGGATTCTGCAACCAGAACATCCTGCTTTAGCAGGCACCAAGAGCAAGCCTCGGGGAAAAGCTTATGCTGACACAGGAGCAAGCCCAGGTACTGTAAGTCTTTAAAGTACCTCTTTAGCTCTTCAAAAGTAGCTGAGAAAGGCATGTGCAATGAAGCTGAAAGGATTTAATGCATTACTCTTATCTCAAGCTGAATCAAGAAAAAATGCCTGAGTTTTTAGCACATGGAATACAAGGAGCATCCATGGGGATTTGAGGATTACCACATATGAGAGAGCTGGGACCTAAATCAATCCACAAGCACATCTTCCTGTGCCTTTGGAAACTTCCTCCAAACAGCCCTGCCCAGAGAAATGTTGGCTCCTGCAAGCAATACCCTGTAGCTTCTCTGGTCTCAGAGGGCCTCCTTTATACTGAGAGCAGCACCAGGGCAGGTGCTGGCTGCAAACTTGCTACAAAACAGATGTTTTAATTAGACTCCAATGACAACCACCACTGCTGAGGTTATAGCCCTCTTCCATGACTGTACAGCCTCGTAAGAACTCCAAGCTAATCATCACCTCTCCAGAGTCTCCCACACATGCGACAACAGTTGAATTTTGTGGCTGAATTTCCCCTGATCAGTGATCAGAAAATGGGAGCTGAATGTGAATGATGAAGCTCAGACCTTCCCTTTCATTTAGTTATATTTAGCCCATTATTTAGGGTTAACAGGCCCTTATTATCATTATATCAAATTTCCTTTCAGGCAAAAGCTATGTGAGGAATGATTTCTCAGCACAAGCACTTCTTTGTGCTGAATATTTTAAAGTCCTTGTTGACTAGGTATCTTGTTAGCCATCCACACCCTAGATCTCTGACCTGAGGGATAAAAAGCCCTCTGAAAATCTGCATTTGTCAATGAAGACAGATTATTTTACCAAACAAAGCCCAGTGTCCTGAAAGTCCCTATTTTCCAAGCCTTCAGAAGATTGCTCACCATGATTAACTCAAGATTACCTTGAAATTTCAATTACACCTGCTTCATTCTCAGAATGATTAACGAGTCTCCAACAGGCACTTGCATGTCAATTATTTCACCAAGTGGCTGTGACAATGCTAAGTGTCAGCAGGAGGAAAAAAAAAAGAGCATTTCAGACCAAAGACCAAGACATTTGGCTACAGGGGAAGAGACTGGGGCTTCTTGAAGAGGAATCAGTTCCCCAGTTCTACCTCTATTTGCCATGTCCCTACTCCCTGCCCAGTCTTCATCCATTTGTAAAACGGATCCATTGCCACACATCTGCAAACTGCTTTGAGGTCTACAGAAGTTTTATGTTTAAGAGTGATGCCATCTTTTTCAGATGCATGACAGGCATCCCAAGGGCCATGCTTGCTTTGAAAAGCTTTATTTGATTTCTTCTAATTGTCACAGCACTGTGTGCCACTGGCTGGGGAAGTCCAGCCAAATCTACAGACTGCAGAAGCACTGCACCAAAAAAAGGAAAATACTGAGGGTGGGAGAGACTGGAATGAAGCCAGAATGCACCTGGTCAACTTTCTGAATGTAATGAAAAAGCATCTGTTTGACTGTGGTCATGCAATTGGGGAAAAAAGTTTGAATGATCCCTCTTTTTTTACCATCACCCTTCTGTCCCCAAAAAACAGTGACCCACCAGTACTAAGTATGTTTCTGCTTTTTTATACTATGTCAACAGCGGTTTCAAAGGCACAGGAAGCTTGGCAGGGCAACCAGAAGGGGATCCCTAGAATGAAGTTAGATACTTTGAAAGATGATCTTAGAACCCCAAGCCAGGAAAAGAGGTACAAGAGATTTACTGCCAATTGTTTTCAAAAAGTTGAATTAAAGATGGGTTGAGGGAAGGGGATATTCATGGATTCTACCAACTCAGAGTCTCCTGGCTCATTTACTGGGGTCTATTTTAAAAAAAATCCCACGTTCTTATACTGCTAAAAGTAACTTCTGCTTCACTACTGTGTGAAAAACCAACACAGAGAGGGAAGGGCAACAACAGTACAAGGTGTCAATCTGAATTAAAAATTACCACTGCCAGTAAACCTGCTGTTTCATCTCTTGCCATTACCACAGAGAGGCTTTGGGTTGCTGTTTTTCATCTGTGAGTGTGAAGTTCAAGAAACACACATTTTTCCCACAGTGTCCAGCCATGCCCGAGATCACACTACCTCATCTCACCTTCCAGAACATGGCAGAAACCCTCCAGCAGTGCCTGCTCCACAGCCCAGGGTCCCTGCTGGGGTGAGGCCTCCCCTCCCCACCCCAGCTCCTCAACTCACTCTCTGTCTGCTTCTTGATCTTGAGGGTGACGGTCTCCCCCGCCATCTGCAGCAGGTGAATGGCCTCGCTCAGCGGTTTGCCCTTGAGGCTCACGTTGTTGATGGCCAAGATCCGGTCCCCAATGTGGATGGCTCCGGTTCTGGAGGGAAAAGGCACTGTCAGAAACTCCAGAGAAGCAATTCCTCTGGAAGACAGGACACTGAGCTGTCATTTGAAGCAATTAACTCTCAGCACTATCAAACATGTCTTTGTTCCCTCTTGGTATACTCCGTACTCGTGACTTCCTCTTCAACACATACCAGGAATCTGGGTCCTCCCCATTTCCATGTGCACAGACATACAAACACACATGGGAACACATGACCTCCTCACATGCCAGCCCCTCAGGAACTGGCACTGCAGACCAGCTTAGAGACAAAACGCTTCAAAGCAACGGGGTTAAAAGCACACACATTTTCAGTGTGTGGAGTCCAACACATCAAACATGGAACTGAAGGACATGCTCACCTTGATGGAAAGAAATTATGACACAAACCTAGGAACCTATTGGAAAAAAAACAGACCAAAGCAGCTCAACAAAACTGGTCATGTGTGTGCAAGCATGAGCGGAACCAGCTGCAGTTAATGATATGCTTAAAGCTCACCCTACTCAGCTACACCCCTGTGACTTCCTCCAGCTTGGGAAGAGTCTGTGTTTTATTGCTCAGCCACGTTCCAGCACTGGCTATTCCTCTCACCTAGATAAATCCTCAAGCTTCAGCAACAGGCACAAGCAAACTAACAAGTCATGGAAATTCTCCCCCTTCTCCATCCTTCCCTTTTGTCTGCTCACAGGCAAAGGCTCACTCTCCCCTCTTCCCAGTAAAGCCCTGGGAAGAGCAGGCAGGGCAGGATGTGTCCACTGCCACAGCCACTGCCAAGGCTGGAGCTCATGCTAGCCACTGGCTGGACTGAGCTTCCCAAACTCACACTCCAGCTCCCAAATGCCAACACACGGGAGTAGCAACCACCTCCTCCTCCAGCACTGCGGGAGGCTCTGCTATCAGGAATCTCTGTGATGGAGCCAGGAGGAGATACAAATCTGTATTGCAACATCTTTTTGTCCATGGCAACTCATCTCCTTCAGGTTGCACCTCCAAACTGGACTGCAGCTCCTGCAGAACTGGAATTTGATATATCAGTGCAGGCAAAACAGCTGCTTGGCTTTCCCCAAAATATCAGAGTTCTGTAGACACACTGCTGTGAAACATCCACTATAAGAACATCAAGGAAAAGCAGCCAAGTAGCAGGCAGGACTACTCAGCCAGGCTGCGGCTTCTGCTGCTGCTGAGGTACTCAGCAGTACCGTAATTGTCCCACCAGCCACTAGATGTCCGTCTTGTCCCACCCAAATCATCCTGGAAAAGCTGTCAGGGAAACATTTGTGTGTTCGAACAAATTACAGATCAAACTGGGACTGGAGTATTTGTCTTAACAGTTTCATGTATTGTAGTCAAAAAAATCAAGCCAAACTGCTGGCAGTTTATATTTGATCCTTTTCTCACTGCAGTGCTTCAGCATTCTAGGGTTTCCTGCTGTATCCCTGAACGCAGCATGGGGACACATCCATCCAAGACCCCAGCCCAACCACCCAGCCTTGAACAACACAAGGGCTCTGCAGTAACTGTGAAAGTCTCTCAGCAGTGAAAAATGCAGAAAAAATTAAAAGAGAAAGGTCATGTTTAGCCAGGTATTTTTCTTCAAAAAGGAGAAAGCAAACCAAAGTCCAGTCCTCTCAGGGCCCCCCTGTGAGGCCAGGCAGGCAGAAGCTGAGCAGGACTGACAGAGAAAGCAGTTTCCAGCTAGTCACCCTCGTGCCTCTCCATTTCTACCAACAGTCCTTAATTCACCTTGAACACAAAGCAGCCCAAGGAGCCATGGGCTGCATGTCCCTTCTTGCTCAGAGGGGACATGCAAGAACAGAATTGAGTAACAGGTAAGTGGAAACGTGTAAAAGGGGCTGCAAGCACTTCTCAGCAAGCACTGGGGAAGAGGTGGTTGCATGCATGTGGTAGGGATTAACCTGGCACGTGGGCAGGGTCACTGTCCCTTTTCCTCCTTGCCAACACGGCTTGGTGCTGGATACTCCTGGACCAAGCTCTCCTACAGCCACCCCCATTTAATTGAGCACGTGGCACTAAAGTAGACTGGTCTGGCGCTTTGAAATGTCAGCAATAGCCAAAAATTGCTCTTAGGGAACCATTATACCTTAACCAGAATTGAACAATATTGTTCAGGCCCACTCCCTTGCTTGGGAAGAAGGAAAACACAACTCCTATGGCACGGGCTTTAGCCATCTGCAGGCACTCAAGGAGGGGACACGGACAGTAACATGGGAGAGAGCCACAGCTCAACATCAATCTAACAGCCTGAGCTGCTTTTGTAGTTTTCTGTAAGATCAGACATGAGTAAAAAAATGTTCAAGGTCAAGATAAAACCTAAGTCATCTGACTCTGAAGCCTTTTCGACTTAGGCAGCTGTCACCCATAGAGAGATGTGTGACAGATCCTAGAGGACACCCTGCCTCCCCCACTGCCAGCAGCCCAAGATGCAGTGCAGAGTTTCACCTGTGCCTCTACAAGAATGGCCCATGGATTCCTGTTATCAGACACTGGGATCAGGTCCACTCTATGTCAGTGCTGCCAAACCATGTCCTGTGCTTCAATCAGAGCCTGGCTAAGGGCATCTGTGGCACAGATAAAGGTAGAGACATCAGGAAAGGGACAATTTAGGATAACACTAGGAGAACCCTTCTTCCCTTGACAAGGTCAAGTCACCCCCTTCTCTCACTCACAGGAGAAAAAAATGCTCCTTTCCTGGAAGCAGCCTTCATCTCAGTGCTCCTTGCCCTCCCCACAGGGAGCCAAGGTTACCCAGAGACATCCCTGTGCTGCTCAGTCCCCACAGAGCTATCTGCTACTCAGCCACAGTGAACGTGCTCCATCACAAGGCTTTTCATTCCTCATTGCCTGCTCGCTCCTGATCAAAATTCAGTCGTACTGCAGCACTCGCCTGCACTACTTTTCTGGACACTGCAGTCACCCACGTGCATCTGAGTTCAAAGGAGGAGAAGCTGTGGAATTGCAAAGGGAACTGAGATCAACAAAGGTACAAGACTGTCTTCTGACACCTGACAGCATTTGAGCTGGCTGTTCTTAACCTCTCTCGTGCTGGGTTGCAGGTACAGTACAAAAGTGCTACACAGAAAAGCCTTGGATACCCTGTGGCTATTGTTTTATAAGGAAAAATACCAAATCCTACAGCAGCAGGCAGTGATATAAAATCCCCAAAGAATCACTAATGACTAAGTCCATCCCCTTCCTTCCCAGGAGACACAGACCTTCTGCATTCTGCACCAAAGGGAAGCAATGGACATGCACAGCAGTGTGCTGAGAGCTCTGGGAACCCAATGCAGAAAATGACAAGAAGCTGTTTCACAGTCCAACTAAGAGGAAGTGTGGTCTTGAAACAGAAAAAACCAAAGGCCAGATTTGCTGTCAAACCTCCCCAAGGTCTTGCACTTTACACTGGTTTGTTCAGGGTTTTTTTTGTTGCTGTTCTGCCTGTCAAGCAGCAAAAGTAAGAGACCCTTAGAGGAGGATGAGTCAGGGCTGCTGAAATGATCTATTTACAAGTCACAGCTCCCATACAGAAAGATTAATTAAGATAGAGTGTATGACTCAGTTCCACCTTATACTCTCAGGAATGTCCTGATCCTTTGAATTGCACACATTCATATATATTCAGACCCAGGCACATAGTAACCTCCCTGGTGGTTGAAGGTAAATCTTCTCCTACTTTTATTCAGTATAAATGCCTGATGCTTGGGCACACCAACCTGCACTGAGATCCCTGATCCCTGAGTAACACACTGAGCAACAAGAAGGAAAAGGTCAGAAGACACCTGAGATCCCTGGTTTCAGCAGGACACACCACTGCAATGGCCATAAGCCAGTTTAACAACAGGGGAGTCCTGGACAGAGTCTATGGTGGTTTCATAGGCAAGCTGGGCACTCTTCTGACACAAGGTGTGCTTGGCAAATCCCAGATCAGGAAACACTCCTGTGAGAGAGGGGCAAATAAATATGTATTTCCAGCTGCAGAATTCACCTGACTCACTGGATCTGACTTTTCCTGAAGTGCCTCTCTCATTGCCCCAGCAGCACAGCCCCCACCATCCTGCTTCATGTCACTCAGTACCTTCAGAGCACCTTTCCTTCTTAGCAGACTAAGATATCAAAGAGTTTATGACAGCAGAGGAAACTTGGCATGGTTCAAAACCCCTTCTCAAATCAATTCAACTGCTCTGCCCCCAAATCTCACCTCTCTGCCAGCCCTCGTTTAGTCAAACCCGAAATGACAATAGGATCAAAAGGTTCCTCTGTCCCAGAGATGGTTATTCCCAAAGGGCCCCCATATCGCTTCAGCTCTACCGTGTAGATAATTGCACCAGTTGTCTCCTGCTCATCTGAAAGAGAAAACAGGAATTACTTTCATTTCCCAAATAAAAGTCATAGGAAAGACTTGCAGCATCTAGAAGCAAAAGCCAGAAGTCTTCAGTGACACTCATACCAAATAGGATTTTAACCTTCCAGACATCACTTAAGGGCAGAATAACAAAAATAGACTATAATCAATTGGAAAGTAGTGACCGGACAGCAGCAGCCCTTATCTTTGTTAGTTTGCACTACCTATTGGGAAATGTCATTACAGTGGACAGGCACCAGTTTGCATCAGGATTTCTGTACCAGAGTTATCTTCATCCTTCCTAATCTTCAATTTGACCAGGTCTTCACACTGCCTTAAAATCTGCACAGCATCCTCCATTGAGCAATTGTCGAGTCGGATGTTATCAATGGCTAACAGCTTGTCTCCCGGCTCCAAGGTGCCAGTTCTACATGGAGAGGAAAAGAAAACTAAGAGTACATTTGTATTTGCCTTTCAGATCCCACAACACATTTAGTTCTGCAGTGGAAATGACAATATTAACTTTTTACTGCCCTTGATCTTTTCTAGAAAACAACCATGAGCTGAGTCTGAGACACCTGTAATTTTAAAGAGAGGAGGTTTATGTAGAGCACGTATGCACACAGAACCAGCCAGGAAGATTATATAAACATCCTGGGTAAGATACAACGCTGAAAAATCTGATGTTTAACTGACAGATATTCTACTCCTTATGGAAACTCCTGTGTGAGCACTCTTAGAAATAAGCCATGCAGCCACACCAAATTCCTCTGAACACCTTGCTATGAGGTGTTGGGATCACAGGGGAAGTCAATAAATGCTGATTAATTTGCACAGTTCTCCACCAGTGCCCACAATTCACTCATTCTGTTCACCAAAGCAGGAACTGAGACATGGCAAACTACCTGATGAGCCATAACACCTCGTGGGATATATGAAGCCCTTTACCACATGCTCTGAAATGCTAAACATCCATCTCCTAGAGACTAAGCAGAATCTAAACCAGTGCCCTGGTCACCGTCTCTATTAGCTCAACTCTATTGGCTTCAATACAGATAGTTTTTATTGCAAACCCTACTGTGGTCTAAGAAAAACCTCTAGTGCTGAGATCTCCTTGGATTCTGGAAATATCCACACCCAAGTGCTGCTGCTTGGGCTCCATTCAACTTCTCTAGTAGACATTCTAACTATCATGGAGGACCATTTTGCAGTGGGTTTGATAGATGGATAATCCAGCACTCACCTGTGAGCTACACTCCCCTTCTTGATGTCAGAGATGATCAAAGGATCCCCAAGCTTTCTGCTTGCAGCTGCAAAAGAGACACATGGTACAAAGCCTGGTGTTGAGTTTGCTCTCCAGGACGGGGATGGTGGATGGTTAATTGGGAGAAGCAACCATAAGGAAAGGGGATTTATATTCCCACCACAAAATGATGCTTCACAGTTGAAATCTGGAAGCCTCTCCAGAAAGAAAGAAAGTAAAAAAAAACATAAATCCCTGCGAAGTTTATCAGTTGCCCTATGCCCAGGTTAATTTTCTTTGGATTCCTGAAGGAGAGGATATGTGGTGTCCAGCAGCAAGGTGTTTCCAGCAGCAAGAGGCGGCATTGCCCATCCCAGCACGGTCAAATACCCCTCACCACCCCTCACACAAAAGACAAGGCAGCCAAAGGCCATGGTTGTAGTCAGAATTAGCACTGCTGCCTGGAAGCTGAGCCCTGTGCTCCATACAAGCATTTTCGTGTTCTTCAAGTAAAGTGGGCTGTGAAATTTTCCAGGTGGAAAACAATCCAGGGAAAAAGCAGTTTTCCAGCTGGTTCAGCTCTCTAGGGCACTTAATCATACAACCAGATGAATCAGGGGTGGTTTGTGCTGGAGCTGGAAGGGGTGGGTGGTTTCCAACTCTTATCTCCTGGCTGACCCTGATAAAATTTTCAGCCCACGAGATGTAAATACACATCTCTGGGAGCATTTCCATTTTCAAACTTGCCTGCAAGACCTGCTGCTCTCCTGAGATACCCAAGAGAGATTTATGACTCAAACTCCTCCTGACCCCCTTGTCATCCACATGCCAAACGTACACCAAGAAAGAGCATCCATTCTGCCCTGCATCCTTCCCTCCTGCCTTGCTATGGGAATTGCATTGCCTCATTTAAAGTTGACACAGCTTCTCAGCTTCTCACAAAAACTGTGTGGGAAGAAAGAAACTCACGGCCTCTGAACATATCAGGTGCAGGGCAGAGATTAAAATATCTGTGAGGCACGTGGCACCAAACACACAGAGATCCACCTGCCTGAACAGCACTTTGAGAGCACTCAGAGAGTCAGACATAATAAGTGTTTACCAGCTTCTCTGCTCTAGATTTTTCTGTTGTTTACATTCATTTACAAGGTTTAAAAACATATGTCTAACCCAATACCTTTAAGGATATCCTCTTCCAGAAATAACCAAACCCTCTGTACTAATGACAGTGAAGAGACAGCCAATCTCAGTTGTGGCAGTGCTGAGAACCACAGTGAGGTCAGACAGCAAAGAGCAGATTTTATAATAGTCAGAGCAAAGCGGCTGATGAATGGTACAGAGCCTGGAGGAATTCTTTTCTCCGTGTCTTACTGGAGCCTGGTACCAGACAATTTTGGACTGGACACTCACGTTTTGCTTCTGTCTGCAGATCTAAGTGAGGGGGATGTGTTGTGGAGATTCCCTGAAGGCTTGTCCCTATATTCAACTTGTCCACAGCATGGACCAGACTGCAGACAGGACGAGACACACTGGGCAGAGCTGAGCAGTGGGAATAAAGGTGGGGTCCAGGCAAAAACAGATCCCCACACTGACTGAGAAGGCCACTCACCATGGACTAACAGCAAGGGATTGAGGTGTACCACTCTGATACTGATTATTTTTGCTCTCATTTTCAGTATAGGACATGTAGTTGCTGCTGACAGAAGTGTACAGAGTGGTGTCCAAGCAGCAGTGAGGGGAAACCCTGTGAGCACACCCCAAGCCCTGGGTCAGGTGGCACTGCTGCATGTTTAATCATTCCCTAGCCTGGTTCTGTCAAAACAATCCAGGTTTCCAGAAATACTTTTCACTGCAAGGTTTGTTTACTAGTTTCAAATCAGAGGCAGTGTGACAGAAAGGGGTTAGGGAGGATCCTAACCTGTCCTGGTGGAGGGCTGGGATGGCCATCTCTAACCTGACCAAGCCACTGCTGAACAACATGTCTGGAGACCACAAACACCAAGAGAGCAAAGAGGGAGGGAAAAGACAAAAAAAAGGCAAGCAAGCAAGTATAGACAACAACATGCTTGGAACTCTACAGAATTTGTGTTATCTCAGCATCTGCCTTGCAAGTCCTGTGACCCGTGGGGGGGATCCTGACACAGTCAGTCTCTGAGCAGAGAACAAGACCTTGTCCTTCTGAAGCTCCACGGTTTGTGTCAGCACTGAACACAGCCCAATCTTCCCATGACAGAAGCAAGGGTAACAAACCAAGTGCTTTATCCATTAGAGAACAAAGCAAGTTTTAAGGAAAAAATCATTCTGGGTTTTGTTTGCAGGCTTTTTTTAGAAGTTTTGCTCTCAGACCAGATTTTCTTGAGATCTGAGTTAAATGGAAGAGCCATATACAACTGCATACAACTGTTCCTACCAACAGAGAACTCAAACTTTAATAAATGGCAGCCCTTGTAAACGTAAAATATTCTAAATATTCATCACAGAATCATCATAGAATCGCTTGGATTGGAAGGGACCATAAAGATCATCCAGTTCCACTCATGGAACAGGGACACCTTCCACTAGAGCAGGTTGCTTAAAGCCCCACCCAACCTGCTGTTGAACACTTCCAGGGATGGGGGATCATCACATTATATAATTAATGTAAAATGCAAAGGCTTTATAAAACCATCAAATCTGAAGGGTAAGTTAGAGAGACTTAATGAATAACCGTGTTCTCTCAAGAGGCATAAGATACAAGGTTAAGATAATGAAATCTCACAGCACAGAACACAGGCTCGCTATTCATTCTATAAACCTGTAGTTTCTGACTCCATTAATCAAACTTTGGCATCCCAAAGCCCTTCCTGGCACCCCAGCAGAGTGTCCAGATGGGCTTCCTGCCTGTCTGCTGGATCAGGTTGCCCTGTGCACTCCTGAGACTCACATTTTTAACCATCCTGGGCTGTTCATGCAGCATGACAATGTTTCTCTGTGCAACAGCTGCCTGTCCGAGGGTGAGAGGGCTGCAATTTCACTGAAGGAGTGGCTCAGTCGAGGTCAGAGCCATCAGATACATGAATTCCTGGTCAGATTTTGAACAGACAATTTCTAATTTGCCTGCAATTAAAACAGGACCAACCTAAACTACGTTATTAGGGTTGTGGTCTTTGGCATTAAGACATTTGCACAGATGAGTAAAGCCTCCTTATCCATTCATCTCTGCTGTTAATGTGGTTATTTCTCTTCAAAGGACATTGTCTTGGGAACTCTGCTGCAGAAGACACAGTTTGGACACTCAGCCTTGCCTCTGGGTTTTGCTATCCTGTGTGTGAGATGGAAATGGCAGCAAAGGAAGTCAAGGGAAGAGGTGGAGGCAGGAGCTGGTGTGCAGAGACCCATGCTCACTCTCAGCAGGCATCCTGGCTGTGGCCTCCATCTGCCAGGGCAAGCCACTTCAGGAAACAGATTCTTTTTCAGACACATTTGTGTTTTCGGTGGATTTACCAGTGCAAAAGATAGTTTGAATCTGCTCCAGTGGCCCAGAGAGGGCTCCATAAATCAACAGCTGGTGAAGGTAGAAGAATGTGGTGGGGGAGAAACTCAAACTGAAAACACTGCTTGGCAGTGGTGACAGGGCAGTGATAAAAGGGTGAATTGATCAATACTGTTATTTACTTTTTATAAATTGCTTTCAGTCTCTCTGCTGGGATTGTGGCTCACTCAGTGTTTACACTGTGATGGATGATGAGGCCAGGAACACATGTCCAGTTTGTGTTTTTAACAGAATGCATAATGACTTGTACTGGTAAATTATTCCCCTCCAAAGAGCACCAGCACATATTTCACAGGCATCAACCCATTAAAAACGTCCTTCGTTATTGACCAAGCCAAAGCAACACTGCCAATGTGTAATTAAAGAAATTGTAACAATGCCATAAGAATGCATTTTATAAGAAGCAATTTTAAATTGGAAATAACAAAATCAGAAACCAAATAATCTCAGGATAGCTAAGGAATGAGAAGAGGAAAAAAAGTGAATCAGAATTGATTACAAAGAGCAGCAATGAAAATCAAAGCCTCAGTACCCAACTTTTTCCTCTATCATTCATTAAGTTTAGCAGCAGGTGCATAAATTATCAGCACTTCCAGCAGATCGTTTTCCTTTCACAACCTCCAGGTAGCAAAACGAGATCAGGATATCCCACCAGGATAAAAGCAGCAGAGTGAATCAGCTGTAGTGTGAGTGAGGCGGTAGGACGGGTGGCTGCTGAGCTTGCCCCACCTGCAGACACACTCGGCTGGGCTGGTGGCAGGGCACAGGCTAATACAGAGCCAGCAAAACTCGATTTTCTTGGCTCAGAGATCCATCTTCTCACTAGGACAGTGATTACACTGCTTAAGCGACTTAATCAAAGTTATCTATCTACCCAAATTCTGGTTTTATCACCTGCAAGCAGATATACTGCCTACTCCTTATCTGCAGTACTTCACACCAAGGGCACAGGAATTGATTTGTTAAGATATATAAAGGTAATTTGATAAACAAGCTATATAAAGCATTAATGCATATCTAAAATTAATGGCAATTTCAGTATCCCTTTAAACAGCAACATCAACACACCTCTACCCTACAGTGAATGTCACAGCCAGCCCTTGGAGAGGATATTTGAGACAGGAGGAAAAAAACCCAAACTCTCAATACAAAAGGCAATCTTTTATGTAATCAACTATCATTTTCCAGAGGGTAATAACAAATCTATATCTTATTTTAAGAGGTGCGGTATTGAACGTACAAGAATACGTGACTATCAGCTTCCCACTGCTGGAGATTTTAATTTGTAAGAGATTTACAGAAAACCTACAAAGGCGTAACTGCGTCATTAGAACTGGATGCAGCCAGCAAGATCAGAGCATTTGAGGCATGTGTTCTGCTAATGGAGATGGGCAGTTCAGGCTAACAAGGGTCAAATCTTCACATCCCTGTGTCTAAATTCTCAGTTTCCCAGCATTTGCATCCTCACCATTCAGAGCCTCAGAGGTTGCTGCAAACAGGTAAGCTTCAGAGCTCTTGGAGCAGAAAGGACCATGCTCTGAACTTCAGCCAGAGTGGCTGCTCTACAAGCAAATGCACTTCCCTCTGGGAAAGAGGCTGAGGTACTGGAATATTAGAAATTAGAGAAAATTAGAGTTTAGCTGGCTCCGTGTTCCTTCACCCCTGAACAAAGTGCATGGAGCAGCACACACATGGCAGCTTCAGTCTTCTTCATTTAGCATATGGAGGAGACTGAAATGAGGCTTGAGGGCACAAAGATCCCTCAGGAATACAAAGCACTGTCAGTGAGAGGTTCACCCCTTGGGTTTTGTATTCATTCTTTGAGGAATAGAAAAGGAGATAGTGTTATATGCACGTATTTCCACCATGCATCTTGATTTGTTGTGTTCCTTTGCCACACTGTGTTTGAGCAGGGGGAAGAAACCCATTTGTGCTCTCAGACCACAACTGGAGACTCATCCAGCCCAAGCCTTCTCTTTCTGGAAAACCCTGAGATCTCTGAGAAGATTAAATGTCCTCAGCAAACATCTGCCCCTCACCAGGAGCAAGTACAGCCCCTCTCTGTATGTTCATCCCAGACCCAGAAGCATCTGCCCTCCTCATACACAATCTCCAAGGTTTTCAGCCCTTTCATGAGCATTTCCAGCAGATTTATGGTTCCTCCTGCACCCAGCTCCATTACATGAATTCTTCCAACACATTCATCAAGAACCCTGCTCTCCCCTCACCCTTTACTTAGTCCATCTCTCAATTAGCTCTGAGAGCCAGAGCACAGCAAGGCCTTGGTCACATTTACTTCTGTAGTGCTCCTCTGGATGAGGTCATAGCACCTTCTGCCCACTTAAGAAGGCAGAGGCAAACCCTCCTAGGCAGAGGAATTAACTACAGAGAAGCCAGCTGAAGCCAAGAGGTAAAACTCAATGAAAGCAACTCATCTCACATTTGTAGTGCAGCTAGACTATGAAGTTCATGAATAAACCAAATTCTGTGACCACGACACTGGGTCTTCTACTGACTCCTTCATCTTGTCATCTACTTAAGCTGCTCCAGTTTTACAGAGTAGGGAACAGGAATCCAATGCAAGAGGCCAGTAAACCAAGTCCTCTCCTTCAAAACAGTAGTTATATACTTTTCCATATCAGAAGGAAAGCTGTAAAAGCTGTTTCTGGATCTAGAAAAGCACTCAAGTCAGCAGAACTGAGAGGAAAGGAACTGAGGAAAACAGAGAAGGGTTATTTTTACCTCTTTTCTTCTGCTGCTTGCATCGCACTCCTGCATGCACATCATGTGTCTGCAGGAAGTACTTAACATAAGGCTGCTTCCTTTGGTTTTAATGTTTGAAACTGGTGTATTTATTTGCCTGGTCAGAGGCAAAGTGAAAAAATGATGATCTAATTTTCTAAGGATCATGTGGACATAGGTTTATATAGACTAATATATGAAAACAAAATTAGGATTAAGGTTGAATTTCATCCTTGCCACCGCATTTTCTGGGTGCTTTTCTCCATTTGTAAATATAATTTTGGCTTTGACTCAGGAAACAACTGCAATATATTTTAGATTTATGTATGGGCATTACTTAAAAAATATCCTACAAACATGTTCAGCAATCAAAAAGATCAAATCAATTATAGTGTTAAAAGGCTGCTTTGTAGATGGATAATGGTCATCTACTTAAAACCCAGAGATCAGTTCATTTTTATTAGCAGTGATTTAAAAAATGTGTGTGAAATTATTTTTTTAACAAATTCGAAATGAAAACCTTTCCAACATAAAAATATGTTTGAAGTGTAAATGCACATCTGAAGCAGATCCTGTTCAAATAAGACTTCACAAATAAAAACTTGTGTTCTTGCCAGCAGGTCCCAGGTTCATTTTACTCTCTAACCCCAGACACAAACTAAACTTTGAACCTTAATAGGGCCTTGCTCAAGCCAGTTTTTGCTACCAGATCTATTATCCTAAGCTCCTCCCTGAGGCTGGAATGCCAAGGCAGTGGAAGGGCAGCAGGTTGGAACCCAGCACAGTCTGCACTGTGCACTGCTCCCCACCAGTGAAATGCCATTGCAGACAGCCTGCTGCTTTCAGAAAGCACTTTGATGTCTTCAGACAGTAACTGCTACCAAGCCAAATGTTAAATACTGTGCTGTTATTTCTCAGGATTGTCCTTGTGGCACAAATAGGGGAAGCTGAGAAGAGGGAGAAGAAATATCACAAGATGCAAAGGCATGATCCTGTCAATGTTCCAATCACTCCTGAGAATCACCCCACTTAGACCAGAACACCTCCAATTAACTCTCTAACTAATGCTGTAAATGTCAAGAGGTAATTACCATAGCTTATCTCTTTTAATGAAACCTAGTTTCCAAGTGTCCCTTGCCACTCCATTCCCCAGACACAGCTGGGTCCATGCTCCTGAGGGCTTAGACAAGAGATCCCATTATTGCACAAGCTGCTCTGTTTCAGATCAGAGGTGGTGGCAGTCTCTGGGCATGGCAAACCTGAGATGATTCAACTCACTTTACCCAGAAGTGAAAGAGGGATGAGTGATCCGAGACCTGCATGTGTTTGCCATACAGGAAAAATTCACTGACACAAAGTGTAACAAGACCCCAAGTTAGCCAGAAATTTGGGATGGATATGCCTATATCACCCCTACAGCATCCTCTCCAAAGAGGCCAAAAGACCTTTAAATGAAAAACTATGCTCAGAGGAGAAACAGAGATAATAATTAATCAAGAGTGAGCAGAGAAGAGAGGAAAAGAAGGAAAAAGGTTTCTGTTCTCTTCTTTCAGCCTTTCCTTCTGCATGGCTTGAGTTTGTCAATGAAAGAATTCCTGGCAAACCCTGGAATTTAAACTGCCTTTCCGTGTCTCTAAAACCCACCACCTTCTTCATGCTCCTCCTCTTGGCAGTTTCTGCTCTCTCCCCTTCAAGCTGTGGCATTCATCTCTCACTTGCTTTCCTCCCTCCACCTCTTTTTTCAAGGGTCCCTCCAGACCCAGGCAATTCTTTTTAAAAATGACATAATACAAGTGTGATCAAGGAAATAAAAACAGTATTACTAATAATATAATATTCCTCTGCAGAACAGATCAAGTGATCAGTTGAGACACATCCTTTGTCCCAACCCTTCATGCAGCTGCTTTTCTCTGTGGCTGCCAGCTCATGGAGGCACACATCTGATTCATTCTGGGATAAATCACGAGCACTGGAGTGCTGTGGAAACCCCACATGATCTTATCTCTCTTTGCTGAGTCCTCTAAAATGCCTGTGTGGAAAGCAGAGGCTCTTGCAACTGCTACTGCAAGTCTGAGCAATACTTACAGCTGATTGTAATTCCAAGCTCTACACCTCTTTTCTTGGGCAATTTAACGTGGAAAGTACCGCTGCTGGGTATGACAGACTCTATAAAGCCAAAAACAAACAAGAAAAGAAAAAAGGAGAAAAAAGAGAGTTTTCAGTTGCATGTATGGTTTCTTTGGAACCAAGAAAACAAGCCCATAAAGCACTGCTTTATTGGTTCAAATAGGGTTATCTGAGGCCCTGTGGACTTCAGCTTGAAATCTGGATTCTCATTAAAAATACATGCTCTGAACATCAAGTTAAGTGCTCACATCACACCGTACTTCAAGACTGAAGCAAGTCTGTCAATGTAAAAGAAAAAAAAAGTTCTTTTTTAATACAAAGGTGCACTTTACCCCTAGCCTATAGCTTTGGCTCCCTCCTGGCTTCAAGGCCATAAATGAATAGGAATAAATATTATTCCTATTAATGGGCAAATATTTAAAGTGTCTCTTCTTTATCTACTCCTTAGGCTTATCTCAGCCAAGCAATGAGCACAGAACATTTACAAAAGAATCAGAAGAACGCTCCACTTCAGCGCAGGTTAGAGAACAACAAGAAATGGAGACGGCCCTCGCAGGGTTTCTCACTCTTCCCTCTGAGCCTGGTGAATATGCTCCTTCCTGCAGGTTAGCAAAGGCACTGGCAGAGCCCTACGGGCAGAGGGGAGCAGCAGTTCCTTTGGGAATGTACCTGCAACATCAAATTCGATCTCCAGCACCACTTTGTTGGTGAGCGCCGCATCCCGCAGGAGCTGGTTGGCCTCCTCCATGGTCCCATCCTCCGTCGCGATGCCGTTGATGGAAAGGACTCTGTCTCCTACTTGCAGCAGTCCACACCTGCAGTTCACAGTGGGAAAAGAGGGAACGGGAACAAGGAGACAAGGAAAAGGAGGAAAGGAGGAAAAAAACAACCCCACAACCAGCCATGAGTTACTTTTGCAAGGCAAATCTGGTACAAGACACACAAAGTACTGACATATTCTGCAGAAGTGGTCCCAAAGAGAAAATAACTCATTTAGCTGTGCCTGCCCCAGTGTCCCTGGAAGGACACAAGGAAGCAAACCTTTGTGGGTTTCTAAAGTTCAAACATACTTTGCTTCTAAATAACCATTTCTGGTCACATTTTTTGCAACAACCAAGGAGGGGGAAAAGTAACCCTCACCTTTCTAAAAATCAACATGATGCCTGAGAGATGAGAACGATAAACACAAGGGAATGTGACTTCCTTCCCAGTCTAACCACAAACAGCTCTTCCCACGCACTTCCATCCTCTGGAACACAAACTGATGGCATTGAAAATTACATAGATTCCTCTGCTTAGTTCATGGCAAATACTGAAGCTACAATCCAATAAATTCACCGAAATGTCTCAGCAAATTAGACAATCATTTATCCCTTCTAATTGCGTTTTTGGAAGCCAAATGTACAGTGATACTGTTTAACTGCCTTGAAAGGCCAATATTATTCCAGTGTGATGGCCTGACAATATAACCATAACTGACCCTTTGGGGGTCTTGGTCTAGAGCCGCTTTCTCCAGGAACAGAGATCAGCAGGATTTTTACTTTGGAAGTAGAACATGATGGCAAGGACATGTTGGAGATGTACTGCTACAGCACGGTTTGTCTCTTGGGACCCCCCAGCCTTTATAAGCAAGGTGTTTTTCACACATTCCTACATTCAGTATCCACCCACACTCACTTTTTTTTTACATACACTGCAACACCAGCAAGATGATCCTCCAAGTTATCTCCCACATTATCTCAGTCAGTTCCCACCAGTGCTGGCCCATGGCTCCACAAAAACAAGACTGCAGTGTTCCCTGCAACCATGGGAAATTGCTCATTTTCCTTCTCCTTTACCAGTTGCTCACTTTAACTACATCTTTTTAGACTTTCCACTTATCACCTGGCTATCGACTAGACCAGAGGTGAGGAAACCACTCCTCACCCATCACTGAAGTACAGATTGGTCTCCAGAAGAGGTTTAGGGTTATGGCATCTACTATAAGGTTCCCCTCAAAATGTGGAGTTATTTTATCACAAAGATTCTCCAGAAGACATTAAAGTTATCCTGTTTTAAGCCTCCTCCAGAGAATCTTTATTCCCTTCCTGTTAAATGATCAAACACATTTTTGTCTTCCCCTTTCTTTCACAGATACCTCACAGAAGACAGCTTGTTTTTTACCAAATCTTCCAGTCACTCTTCATCACTCACACCCAATTCAGTTGTAAGAAAACAGCACCACAGCTTCCAGGCACACAAAGGCATCAAAGGCAACAGGCATTTGGCTGTATTATTCACGTCCAAACAACAGGCTGTATATGAAAGGCCGAGTTATCAAGAAAAAGTACACACATCTGAATTCAAGGAAAGTGAGCAAGCACAAAAGCTTGTGCCAGTGGCCCACCAAAAGCTGAGATATGAACAAGTGTGGAGAGAGCCCAGGGAGGTTATTTTACTGGTAGGAAGGTATATTCAGACTTCTGCCTGAGTTCATGCCATCCATGGAAAAACACTGGCTACTTTATGAGATGCAAATTCAGAGCTGTTTGTTCAAGGAGACTTGGATTAGGACAGACAACTCCATGATGTATAAATGAACCCACCCTCCTGAATAAATTACATCAAGTTTAATTACAGTCCTTTACTGGACTTGTGGCCATGCAGCCACATAGACACACTTAGAAACATCAGGTTATAAATATGAAGATGGCACCGAGTACAACAGTGATGACTCCTCTGTCACCAAGAGGTCTCTTGCTATGGCTGCAGTGCACCTTTTGCAAAGGAGGGACCAACTGCTGCCTCACTCAGACGTCACTATCATCTCAAGGTCACACAGGGCACAATCCACTTTAGCACCACTGTTTCAGCCACAAGGGCTGGAAGCTCATAGGACACTTTTACCCTGCATCAAAGCAAACTTTTGCCACCTTTGCCAGCAGAGCTGCCTTCTCCCCAAACAGCTGTTTCTTGTGTTTCCTCAGTCAAGGTGCATTTGCCTGAGTCTTTTACAGCCAACAGCTCTGTTAGGTCAGAGATATTTTATTTCTTTTATTATTAGCCTCAGTCAATCACAGTTGTTTAAGCCCTGGTCTTGCAGGTTTGTAAAAGTTTGTGGTGTGATGCCACAACCTTCTGGGTTTCTCTACCAAGTACAAGGAGGCCTGACACATCTTGTTAACCCTTCAAAATCATTCCAGAGACATCCATTTCCAGCTGTTCTGTGCCCTTGCACTGGGAGTGGAACCTGGGGAGCCAAGGGTCTGCAGAGCTCTCCTTGGCTCACTCTGCCATGGGATCTTCAGGCAGTTTTTCCAAAGTGGAGGCATTTGCCTCAGATATGCTCAGTCTGACATCAGTGCCTAAAAAGTGCTTTCAGACTATGGGAGCAGAAGTCTGTTAAAATCAGAAAGAACAGGAGTACAGGCATCTCCTGGAGTGAAAGACAGCCCTATAGATGCGTTGGAGTGCATGATGGGAATATCTCCCTGGGGTAGAACAGATTTGCATTTTGCCATGACTCATTCCTTGGGCTTAAAGACAGCAACAGAGCAGCGGAGGTGTCTTGCTTGATACAGAGCAGCACATATTCAAGCCTGAGGCAGGATATACACTGAAGAGCTCACTCAGCATCATCTACATCTGCGTGGTCACTCCAGCTGTGGGGGGAGCTGCTGTAACCATGGCCACACAACTCATCTGTTGTGCCCCTACATGCCCCTGAGCCGGCCTGCACAGGTCAGACATGCACATCTCTGCATGTGCACATCTGTGCCTGCACATTGGTGGGTGGGCCTCAGCCCCTAAAGGGTCAAAGCTCTGCTGACAGCTTCAGCCAGCTGCTAAACTTTGCTTTTGCAAACTATTCCTACCCGAAAGGCAGAAACACAATGATCAAACAACTGTGTCTGAGCAGAGCTAGAAAACATGTAGCTCAGCAGGAAGCATTGATTTTGGATACCAGGATGGAGAAGTCAAATACTCTCCCTCTGCTGCCAATGACAGCTGGGGGAGGAAGGACACAAAAGCTGTGTGCTTCAAGGCAGCCAAGAGGGGATGTTAGGCTTCTTCCCCTTCCACCCTCCCTGCTGATAACAGCAGCTGAATCACTGCCTCATTCAGAACCCAAAGGCTTCATCATGCACCCTGGAAACAAAACAACAGGTGGGGAGGGAGGTCTATTAGAGGCTATTTGCAATAAAACAAATCACAAGGCAGACAGGTGAGAATTTTTGCATCAAACCGCTTGCCACAAGCTAGCACAAAGCAGACAATAAATGTGAGGCAGCCCAACATCCCTGAAAAGAGGGTGATGCCATGCTCCTCCCTGGTAGTACTCACACTTGCTAGGCACCCCAGAGGCAGCTCCTCCACAACAATCCAGATGGACAAAGCCAGCGTGGATCATGTGCTTGCACAACAGCATGTGCAGATCCACAGGTTTTGCAGAGTGTGTGAACATCCAGGTCAGATAAACCTGATCCCTGTACCATCAGGGCTCACCTTTTTGGCAAAGAGCTAAAACTGCAGCACAAGAAAGAGCACAGCGCAGCCTCAGCTGGGAACCTAGTCTGGTAAACAGGATGAAAAGGGCTCTAATGTCTTGGGCTGCAGCTACAGGAGAACCTCTGAAGAGCAGGGAATAAGGTATCTTGAATGATGGAGAAAAGAGCTCTGTGAAATAGCAAGAAACAAAAAGTGAAGTGAAAATCTAAAACTGCCTTTTTCACTTCACTGCAAACCCAGTGCACTTATTGCTTCAAGATGGGGAGGAAACAGCATTTTCCTGCCAGCCAGGAAGAGCAGTACAGTTTAGGAAAGAACAAAATACACAGCAGAGATTTAATCCCCAAATCAAATCCAGGCTGCAAATGCAGCGAGGATTGCTTCCAGTCTCCAGAAAGCAGCAGCCAAAGAGTGTGAATGCTGCCGGGTGGGCAGCGCAAGGGTGAGCAGCGAGGGTGACGCATCAGAGCCAGGCAAGGCTGCACCATCAGCCACTGCTTTTCCTCCAGACTTGGCAAGAGGATAAAGCAAAGCCAGGCAGATTTCAGCGTATCTCCCTCATCCCCTGGGACAGCAGGCTTTGTTGCTGCCTAATTTATGAAAGGAGTTTGGTGCTTTGCAACATGAGCCAAGTTCACCCACAACGGAGAATAAAAAACCTGCAACACCATCACCTTAATTTTTAAACCCTGTTTGGAAACAATGAAACAAACAAAAGCCATAACAGGCTTGTGAAACCTCTCCTAACCTGCATCAAGACAGCTCTTTTTCCAGTGCCAGTCCCTTGTCACTGTCCTCCCACAGACACAAGCACCAGGTACTCCTATTCCACCTTGCCTCTGCATCAACTGACTGGAGAGGCTACAATACAGAGACTAGTCTGCACAGCAAGAACTTGCTTTTCGTTTTGCAGACACTTTCCATGTCATACAAGTCTACAACTCCCCCGGTGCTCTTTTTCTGGGGTGGCTTGGAGACACCAAACCTTCAGCACACGCTGATGGGGCCATCAGAGACTTTCGAGAAAGGGTCTGCAGCAGGCACTGAGTACTGCCACATTGCTGCAACTTTGGCACCCTTAGGCACGACAGACCACAGTGGTAATCACAGGTGGGAAGAGAAATGAGCACAGGGACAATAAGTTCCAGCCTAATGAAATCAGCTTTCCTTTAAACCCCTCAAGAGATCAAGCCATCCTAGGACTTGACCTGTTCAGTAACAAAAGCCTTGCACAGACACTCAAGCAGACTCTAAATCCAGCCAGCAAGGGTATCAGGAGCAGCTGAATGCCAGGGCTGAGGCTCTGCCACTGGAGGAGTCACTGGTCCCAGTGTCCTTAGGGATGATAGAGAGCAGTGAATGCTGTTCCTGCCTTCTGCACTTTTCCCAGTATTACACAGCCAAAAGCAGGAGGGATTAACTGCAGCACCTGCCTGCTCCTCAGCTAGGGCTCTATCTCTGTGGTTCAAAGCCTTTATGGCCAGTTTACATAGCTGGGCTCTGTTACAATGAAATCAGTCAGAAAACATTTTGCAGAGGCCACTTATTTAGACCTTTCCTTTTTTTGCACCTATATAAATGATTTATCTTTCAAAGAGGAATTTAAAAAAAAAAACCAAACGAAGGGAATGGGAATGGCACGCTCACACAGACACACACTCCCTTCCTCCTCCTCCCAGACCAGCCGCAGCCTGGTGCCAAGACGTTCACCTGGGATGCGAGGGAGGCCGCGGTCAGCCGACGAGTGCAGAAATGGCAGTGACAGTATACCATGCCCAGTGAAGAATGGGAGATATTACAAGGATGATAGTAAATATCTAAATGAGCCTCTGAGGAGAGAAAACAAACCAAACCATGAAATGTTCAGCAGCAGCACCATCAGCATCCAAGGGCAAGGTCTCTAACCTCTCTGCCGGGCTGTCAGGCTCAATAAAACGGACGAGAGGTGGGGAAGACAGAGTTTCAGTAGCAAAGATGCCTCCCTGGAGCTGAAGTCCGAAGCCATTCAAAGGGTCTCCCCTGAGGATCACCTCTGTCGTCTCCGTGTGGACTATCTGCCCACCAGGACCCACCGTGCTGGAGGCCAGCGACACTGAGAGGATGAGAGAGGCAGGAGATCAGAGCAGCCACGGTCACCACAATAGCCTGGGGCACAGACCTTGGTCTGGTGGTGGTAGGGACAGTGATCAAGGAGGAGGGAGGCACTGACAGTGCTGAGAAGAGTGGTTCTACTCTGGCAAACAGTTGACACCAAGGACAGCAAGGCAAGCATGCACGCCCTCTCCAACCCAGCCTCGCCAAGACTGCTCTTACGTGAGCTCTTGTGCTCCTTCTTCTTCTGCCTCCTCCTCAGCATGGTGGTGCGGGGGCTCATGGGGTGGGAGCTGCGAGGTAGCGTGTTTGAATTCTGGCACGGGAATCCCTGCGTGTTCATGGTGGGAGACGAGAAGTTGGCAGCCACCAGAGCTGGGGAAACACAGAACACGTTAGGGACGTGCACAGAGGGCTGCAGTGGGTTCACTCACTAATGGTGTCACCAAACACCTCATGGGTTTGGAGCAGCTCCCCCTTTGCACCTCCAAGGAATGTTTGCTTCCCACAGTTTGGACACGGTAGATGCACAGACGATGTGTCCTCTTCCCTGTCTTACTGCCACAAGACAAGAAACCTGGGGCAGCATAGAGTCCACCCCTGACAAGAACTGCATCTACAGATTTTGAAGTAGCCATAATCCTGCTGTTAACAAGCTGTATGGCACTAGGGCTGAGCTGGATGTGTTGCTGTATCACATTCCTACAAAACACCAGACACCCTTCCCTGTCCCACAGCAATTCATTTCTGCTGTATGAAACCAGGCACAGGAATGGGGGGTTGGAGGATGGGTGCATGGGTCTGTCCAGCACACTGCTCTTGTACCAGTTACCAGATCTCTGTGTGCTGGGCTGCAGATACTGATTTTGTACCTCAGCACTGGGCTGTGGAAACAGAACCAGATGACGGAGGAGGAAACAACTGACAAGCCACACTATGGACCAGAATATTAAGGAAATGGAGGGGTACAACCAGAATGAACATGGACAGGATGAGGGCAATGCCATGCACTGAGGTTACATTTGCAGTAATCCTGCCCAGACGTCTGGTTCCAAGTGGGTGTCTTGCAGTGTCCAGGATGGTGGGTGTGACAGTAGTTGACACAGGGGTCCCAGCAGTGATGGTGGTCACTCTTCTGCACCTTGACTGAAGGCATCCAGGGGAGCAGAAATCACCACAGGCAGCAAGGAGAAATGAGAGAAAGAAAAGGCAAGAACTATAAACCAGGAGATTGTAGAAAAGAGATTTATACTGACTCTGAACAAGTCAGGACTCAACCATAGTGTGTTAAGCATCAGCAGCAAAAATGCAACCCCACATAACCTCATGACACTTGATGCAAAGTGGCAGAAATCCACCCCTTTCCACAAAAAACTCTGCATCCTGTGCCAGCGGCCTGACTCAGCCACGCTGGCAGCGCACACATCACTACCATTTGCAGTCTGTCGTGTGATGTGCAGAAGCTCCATCCATCCATGAGTTTCCTGCAGAGGCCATTAGCACTCTCCCACAGCAGCAGGGAAGCCTCCTTGTGCTGTTTCCCACCTTGCTGCCAGAGCTGCCCTCCCTGTGACAAGTCTCAATGCCTTCCCCACATGCTAAGGACTGCTGTGAGCACTTTGCTTGGCTTCAGCATTCGGTTGTTTAGCGGCTGCTCTGGCACAGGAATGCACACATGGATGAAAGACATGAATAGCAGAGAGCCACCTCCAGCTCACCACAACAAAAAGGGGGTTTATACACCACTGCTTAAAGCCAATTAAAGGAGCACAGGAAATACGCCAATGCTGTAGCAAACAGCAAATGAAAGCATAGCACTAACATGGCAGAGCCTGTTCAAGGGCACATCACTGCTTTGACTTCAAACCTAACCCCAACACATGCTGGCAGAATCCGTTGCGGTGTCACATCCACCATCTGGAAAACCCTTGTCCAGGAACTGCAGCTTTGCAACACCAAGTCACAAAGCCACAAGTCTCTTCTGAAGTGCCCCAAAGAGTCCCCAGGCACACATCCCTTGTCTGTTCTCATTGACGCTCCTTTTGCTCCTGGGCAGCACAGGGTCGGTTTGGTTTTCTTTGCCCAACACCAGGTGTTCTGTCCCAAATCTCTGCACCATGCTGCCTGGACCTATTTTCTCCCAAGAGGAATTTCTGGCTAACAAGCATGATTTCAAGCTTTTTTATTCAGCTAAGCATGGAGAGCATCCCCCAGCAGGGCATCACCACAGCCACAGGTTATCCCAGGGCTCTCAACCTCGCAGCCACTTGCACTGACAGGCCAGCACCTTCCCAGGATGACAGCTCCTCCTGCCTCTGGGTCCTCTGAGCAGGCAGAAATGCCACCAGCACTGGCACTATCAGAACCTTCTGAGGATGCAAACCTGGGAGAGGGACTTATTTTGCTTACTGAGCCCACCCAGAGATCTCCTCTAAAGGTCATCTGTTAGTGCCTTGAACAGCAGACATCCATTTTCTGCGTGTGCATCACAGGCATTAAATTATTTAGGTCAGATTTTCCAGACAATATAGTAATTATATTTAGTCTTTGCTAAACATTTAGTGAGTTTAGTACTTAGTCTATCAAGCTTTAAAAAAAATACCCTTCCAACCCTGGGATTTCTATTTTGTGTATTTTCAAAAGTAAATTTTGAGCCAGGCAGCTTTTAAAAACAACGAACAAATTACCTATATCTAGACAAAAAGAAAAATCCTTAATAAAATTAAATACTTTGAACATAAGGGACAGAGCTTATGGGCATATATACAAAATAATTTAATCTACTTATAACAACTAAAACTCTCTCATTTGTCTATTAATTCTTAGCTTACATCTGACAACAGAAAAAATGTGCCTTTGAAACTCAGTTGTCAGCAAACTGGGGGAGAGAAGGCATTTTGGACAATTCTAGGAAAAAAAAACCTACAACAGCCTTCCCCAATCTTTCACACATCATCCCTGCCTGAGGAAATCCATCCATCCCAGCAATGCTCCTGGGCACCATCTGCCCCCATTGATCCTGTGAGCAGGGCATAATCCTCCCACAAACTCTCCAAGTGCCCCCAGAACCACAGAGAAAGCCAATTCAGTTTGACGAACCCATGCTTCAGCATTAGGACATATTTTTGCATGGCCACTGATCTAGCTTCAGATCCCTCTCCACTTCCTCCAACCAGATGCTGACTGCACAGGAAGCCACTTCAAAAAATATAATGACAAACACCCCATAGGCTGAAAGGACTCAGTAATGCAGGTGTTGAACATGGATGGATCTGCGTCATATTCCCTCCTCAGCTTCTTTCCCTAGACTCCATTCTCTTGCCAACCACAAAGGTTTGTTTTTGCAGGGTCCACATTTCTCAGTACCCCTGTTTGCTAAACTCAGAAAGACCAGCCTGTGGAGTTGGCACAGCATCCTTCCCTATGATCCCTCATGTGTTAGAGCATTTAATCAAAAGTGGGAACAATTTTAGATCCCTGAGTTTTTATCGTCAAGTGCTGCAGTTACTGTCCCAAGCTTGTGTTCTGTATTCCTGCCACAGCAAACTGATCTGTGTATGGTGGTTTGGGTAAACAGGCTCTGATCACACCGAGCTGTCCTTCCACAGAGCCTCCTCCTCCTGAGCAGCTGCTCAGTGCACGTATTCTCAAGAAGATTAGGAACATGGCATTAATGGAAGGAGGAGAATACTTCATTTTAACAGCCATTGAAAAAGGATTATAGCTTTCCATTTTTTCTTGGTAACAAAGGTCAAGTCATCTACTCACTTTGTGAAACTGCTTCAATTCTGCACAAATTGGACTGGACATGTAAGGAATTTATTTCTAGACATGGAGATGTTTTTAGGTTTTAGGTTTCACTGTATCAGTTTAAGGAAGACCATAAGATATTTTCCTCCTTTCCCCAAACTGCCCTAGAAGAGAGTGGAAAGGGCAGATGTGCCCAGGGCTACTGTGCATCAATATTATTAAAATGCATGTCTCTGAGAGACAAGCGATTGAAAATGGTGGAAAAAGGGACCGTCACTGAACAGTCACACCCAAAACACCTGAATTACAAGACTGCCAGTACAGAGTGAAACAAAACTGTAGGCAAGAGCTACAACAAATATACTCATACTGAGGCCATGGTCACAATGAAATTTATAGGAGACCTTGAGACAGCTTCTCACATGGAGGGAAGAACCAAAGGTGTGCAACAAAAACGCTCACCAGGGTGAATTCCTAATGACATTTTACAGGCATTTTGGGTTTGCTCATACTGGAGCCAGAACTTACTTCCTTGGTATTTCTTTTGTATGGGTGGTGGAAACCAGCAGCTACAGATGGATTCACTCTTCCCCTGGTTGCCCAGACACAGCTGCCTCTCAAGCAGGCTGGTCTGAAAGACCAACACTTACATTCCAGCTTTGGAAATCCATCAGGACTCTGTCCAGCTACTGTACACATCTTTTACAGAGCCTTACAAGGGATCAGCAAACAAAAACTGAGCTTGGAAATAGTTTGCCGGCAGCAAGGTTGTTTTCCTCCCTCTCGATTAAAGTCTCTTATCTGACGCACTAAGGAAGTGGCTTGCACAGCACCCAGCACTGCAAAACCCTGGGATTCCCAACTCCAATTTCCCTATTCAAGCACAGATGTTCAGATGTTGCTTCTTTTTCCTATTCACATCCTTGAAGAACATCATCTAATCTCATACACTTCCTCAAAACATCCATTTTTTCCCCTCTACAGATGTCTCTCTTTGGAATCTGTTGCCAGCACTCAAAAGCAAGAACCCCTTGTAGGGACCTAAAGCGAGTTTTGAGGGTGACCAACAGAGTAGGCACAGAAGACACACCTGTTTCTGGAGGCTTCAAAGGCAGCCTGCTTTGGTGAACAGGTAATATCTCCAGTTTGACATTTTCGGAAGTGGCAGCTAAAAGCTGAGTTGCCTCTAACAAGGAGCAGTGCTCTGTGCTTGTGCCATCAATGGAGAGAATGTGGTCACCAACGTGCAACGCGCCACACCTGCAGAGGAAACAGCAGGAGAGGTAATTACTCACATGGCCAAAATCCACATCCTTGCACTAAGGAGAACACACACAACATTCAACTGCAAATTAGTGTTCAAATTCTTGTGAATTTCTTTTCAATTTTTTTTTTTTTCATTCCAATTTGAACCTCAGGTTCAGGTACCCAGCTAGGATGGTTGTTGTGGTTTGACACTGGCCCAATGCCAGGCACCCATGACAGCCACTCACTTGTCCTCCCCTTCCACAGCTGGGCAGAGGAGAGGAAAAAATTAAACTATGAGTTGAGATTAGGACTGGGGAAAAAACACTCCAAGGGCAAAACAAGCTCAGCTTTAAGGTACAAAGTGAGCTTATTACTAACAAAGACAGAGGAGAATAATGAGAATTAAAACAAACCCTTAAAACACCTTTTCTTCTCCTAATCCCTCCCTCCTTCCCACCAGGAGGGGATTAGACAGGGAGGCAGGAGATGGGGCTTTTGGTCAGTTCATGAATCAAGGTTTTCTTCCACTGCACAGGGAGAGGAGTCCTTCTCCTGCTGTGCCATGGGCTCCCTCCCATGGGACACAGCCCACACATGCAGCCTGTCCATCTTCAGAGCCATCAGGGATTGGTTCTGCCAGACACATGGTGGAAGCTTCCAGCATCTTCCCACAGAAGTCATCTCTGTGGCTCCTCTGTTACCAAAAACCAGACCATGCAAAACCAACACATTCATGTTCAAGCCAGTGCTGTTGGTGGCTTGGCAAAAAACCTTCTAAGTTTGTAAGAGTGCCTGCTCATAGGCAGTGTGGATGGCTAAGGGCTCACCCAGCAGTGTAGCTAAGTCTTGGGAGCCAGGAGCTCAGCTCAGCAACATGACTGAACACAGCTCGTGCTGCACAGCAGCCTGTCTGTGCATCCCCACATAAAGGGTTTCCTGCCTTGTCCATCAGGAAAAAGCTCCAGCCAGAAATTTCCATAATAGGCTTTAGCCATTTCACAGCTCCAGGGCAGTCAGACCTGAGGTTTTTAAAGCTCAGCTTTCACATGCACTGAGTTACCTGCATTCCTGGTGAGGAGTGTCCACTGCTGGTGGGTCAGATATTTTTAGCACAAACAGTGCTAAGAACATGTGAACATGAAGATTTCAAGGCAAGCCTGAGAAGAATGGCTTTATAACTAACAAGGGGACAGAAAAGCAGCAGAGAAAAGAAAAGCAGAGTTAGGAGCAGCCTGTTCAGATCTGTACCTGTCCACCACACTGGCTGGCTTGATCTTGTCGATGACGATGACCTGCTTGTTCCGGTGCATGGCTGTGGTCAGTGTGATTCCCAGTGTGGACCCTGGAGTCTTTGCTATTTCAACTAATAAAGGACCAGAAGCATTTGCTACAGTATCTGCAAAACAAGAGAGCACCTGAAGACACTTCTCATACAGTCTTTTCCATCTCAAAATGCAGGGGAAGTCAGCCAAAAAGTGCTGACTTGCCATGTGCAGCAGCAAATCTTTAGCTTGGACATCTGTGGTCCATGTCACAAGGCGACTTAACAAAGAAGAACACTCAAGAAGCAAAACTGCCTCTGCACAAAACCTACATGATAATGAAGAGTATCACAACAATTCACTCATGGAAAGAACTCCATTCTCTCTTTACCTTGGATTAAATAGCAATATTGAGGAATAGATTGCTCAAAGGCTCTGCAACAGTCACGTCAGTGGTATTACAAGCACAAAAAAGGAAGATCATAAGCACATCACTGTTACTGGCTTTTTCCCAAACAAACAAAAAAGAAAAGGCACAAGAATACAGGATCCCACTTTCTGAAGTACTCAGAACTCTAGTGGCTGATGAGAAGACAGTCAACTCCTCTGTGCTTCAGCACCAACCTCAAAATACCACCTCAACTCCTTGTTTGAGCTCCTCCAGCGTGACGGTGGGAGGAGACACAGCACTGCCAACCCCTGCTCACATCTTCCTCTCCCACCAGACAATACAGGGGAAACTCATTTTTAAAAGATGCATCTCTGCAATAAGCTTAATAAATGCTGTAAGTGAGACTATGAAACTCCTACGAAATTGCACCTGTTAGCATAAGCCTGCACCAAACCTATCCATCTCTTCTGAGCATGGGGGAAGACAAAGAAAGCCTGTGCTTCTGGCTGATTAGACAGAAAATCCCTCCAACTCTGTTACACACATTTGCTTCCAGATTACCTAAAGCCATCAAAAAGAGGTGGGATACACAAATGTGTCATCACCATCAGACATTCAATAACCAGCACCCCTCATGTGT
The DNA here is from genome assembly GCA_013398615.1 of Brachypodius melanocephalos. Classification (NCBI taxonomy): domain Eukaryota; kingdom Metazoa; phylum Chordata; class Aves; order Passeriformes; family Pycnonotidae; genus Brachypodius; species Brachypodius melanocephalos. The sequence goes on from VZSR01001459.1 coordinate 2,130,186, forward strand.
AGGTGACAGCCCCCATGAAAGCACTCATGAAGACCCAGCCATCCTCTTCGAAGGGAAGCCAGCAGAGCTCTCTGAGCACTTGATGCCTTCTCAACCCTTAATTATTCATAGTAAGGCTTTTCCCTTCCAAAGATATGCTCCACTAAAAATGCTGATGCTACTTGGCTCCAAACCTGATGCATGGCTCATTCTTGCTCTCTGATAAACGGGAGCATTAATGCAGATCTGGGAAGCTAAGCTGCAGCAAGGTCTTTTCTGACACTTGTTGAAGATGCTGAGTCTCTGGAGACAGAAATTTACCTTGGAAATTCCCCTTGGGGATCAGCCAAGGGATGTTCAGCTCTGGTCTACTCACAGTGACATTTTTCACAGGGGAGGAAGCAGGAGGAATGAGCCACGTTAAAGGTTATGCAGGCTTCACATAAAACACTGTTTATTCTCTGATGAAAAGGACCACTGGGGAGATCAGTGGGCCCTGGTAAAAAGCACAGTCCCAGTTTAATCAAAAGATACACAAAGCACCCAGCTAAAGCCTGCGGAAGGTGCACTTAAGTGTCTGTTAGCAAAGAAAGCACAAAGAGATTGAGGATCTCTTCCAACAGCAAACACCAGGTATATGTCAGTTTTGCAGCCTAGCACATTTTTTCTGAAGAGGGACATAGATTTATATCCCTCCAGCTGAAGGGAAGAAGACAAGGAAAATAAAAAGAGCTTGCTGGACCATTGGACCTTTCTTTGCAAGGAAAATACCTGCTCCTCTCCAGTTTACCCAGTGTCCAAGCTTCTCAGTTTTGCCAGGTGCTTCCTTGGGAGGTCTCAACATGATGGTGAGAAGAAAGAGCCCCGGGACCTCAGGACCAGCATTATTAGTAAGACTGTAGGAAACCACAGTCCTCCCTCCAGCCTATGGTCACTCCTCCTGCCACACACAGCATGGGCCACCTCCCTGTCCCTTTTAATTCTCATCTCCATCACAGACAAGAATTGCTCCAAATCCATTTTATAGAGGCACTTATTGAAGAAATACTAGCCAAGCCTCTATTAATTATTCTAGGAGAAGATCTGCCTCAAATCAAAGGTCAGGAGTCAGCAATCCAGCAATATTTGTGAGGTGTGATTAACATGGAGCTATCATACCCGAGCTAATTTTAAAAGAAACATGGAAGGGACAGAGCAGGCCATGCAGTAACTGTACTGTAAGGAGTCAATTGGCACTGTTGCACTGGCACCAGGAGGCATTTCTGCACCATCATGCACAGCTACAAGCTCCCAGGAGGACACAAAGGGCTGTGCAACACCTGCTCACACCCATATGCTTGCAGGGAACTCAGAAACATAGGGATGGATACAAGGGAAACAGAGCCTGCTCCAGGTTCTCACTCACCCCAGTGCTGAAGCTGTGGGAAAGGTGATCACCCCACCACTCAGAACAGGGGGGTTTCTACAAGATCTTTCTCTCAGTAGCTTCTTTCTAAGGAAGTATTGTGGGGGGTTTTCATTCTTGCACTAGGTTTCTGAGCCTCGCTTGGCTTTGCTCACCTCTCTTAGGAGGAATGGCTCTTGTAACCAGCCTGGAAAGTGCAATAGCTTGGGGAATAAGCCAAGTGTAATGATAGGGAAAAATTTTTCCTGCTGTAATGCACTTTGGGAGACAGGAGGGAATAGAAAATGAGAAGAAGGGAAAGAGGAAAGAGGAAAGGGAGAGGGGAAGGGGGAAGGGGGAAGAGGAGAGGGGGGAGGGACCTCCCTTGCAAATGCAAACAAAATAAACCAAAAACTCTTATAAGAACCAAACTGGGGAGCTACCCTCTTCATGACACAGCCCAGCAGCTGTTGTCCCCTGCAGCTTTACAGGCACATGGAGGCATTTCTCTTCCTGGACCACTTCTTCAGGCTCTAGCCCCTGCCACTGCTCAGCAGACACTGACAAGTCACCCCACCTGTGGGACACTACCGGCCCTCCACTAAGCAGGAGAGCTCCACAGGCTTAAAAAACTTCAGCCTAAAATTGAATGGGTGGAGGGGCAACCAGGGGAAGGAAGAGGAGGGAAAGGACAAACAAACCACTTCGTTTTCCATCAACCTTCCCCCCTCCATAAGTCAACCCTAAAGGCTTGCAGCCCAGATCCTTGGTACATGGCACACACAGATTATTTACAAAGTAACTACTCAAATATAATTTTCTGGCTAGTCAGTTTATTTGAGATGATTTTTTTTTCATTCTCCCCTGTTTTTTTAAAAGGCCCACAAGATAAAGTGCAGCCATGGGAAAGCATCTGTTCATTGCAAAGATCATTTGGCATCAGCAAAGAGCAGAGATTTTCCCAGTGTCCCAGGAGGGTCCGTGCCCAGTTGGCACTCCTTTTAAATGGAAATAGCAGATTATTTTAATTCCTTCAGTGGCCTTGAGAAATCTCAGACAACCTGACAAAAAGCCTGCCATGGCCCCATCCTACGCCGGCCTCCCCGGTGAAATCCCAACAGCCGGGGGATGCTCGGTGGCTCTGGCAGGCAGCTGCCACATCCCTCACACCAAGAGCAGGGCTGGCCCCATGCACATCATCCCCAGCACGCAATTTTGGCTGGAAAACCACAGAGACAGCTGGGGAATGCCATGATTCAATGCTCCCCCACAGCCACCCTGGTCTCTCACCAATGACAGATGAAGAAAAACAACTTTCCCTCCTCAAGGGTCAGCCCACACCACCCCAGCACAGACAGCTGCAGCAGAGAGTGAGCACCATGTAAAAACCTCTGTTTTCCTGAGGATGAACAGGACAAGCACCATTTCATTGTGGTATCTCCAGCCCCTTCACCAGGTTTTCAAAATGGGAATTAAAGAGTCTTTCTTTTAGGCTGAAAATATCACCAGACCATTTTCGGCACCAGCTCTTCCCTTCCATCATCATCTTCCAGAGGCTGTAATAGTTGTGAATTAGGGATGATGTACTCATCTCCCACTGCAGTTATTAGCTGCTGCCTGGCAAAACTGTCTGCAGAGACTGTTGTAAGCTACATGTTCTGTATCATCTTGCCTTAAAAGAAAGCAGGACAAATATATTCCTTTACAGGGTTGTGGAGAGCACTCTCTACGAAGAAATTATCTAAGAAAGGGGCAGATTTTACATTTTTGGGAAGTACCTAGTTCTGGTCCAGACATTAGCAACACAAGATGGAGAGTCACTGCATAAAACCCTGCTGTTCACTCAACCCTCTCAGTTTTAGGTGAGAGAGTTACCCAAACAGAAACACCAAGGCACCAAATCACCTTCATGGCTATTTTTGTACCAACTCAGGTTTTAAAACAAGCATCTTTCTGCAACATAGACACCGCAGACTGCAAAAACAATAAACCCTCCAAAAGGCCCATTTCCCATGCACAATTAATCGTTTACTATTGTTCAGAGTTGACAGCTCCATGCAAAATCCCTCCTTTCCTCCATTTGCCCCCCTCCCTAGAGAAGCCTGCAAGGAGAGGAATGGTCATCCCTTACTGCCCAGTCACTCCAAAAAAATCACAGAAAGGTGGAAAACAGGTTTTGGTAGTTTGTGTTTGCCATGGTTTAAGTGTTTCCTCTTTATCATGAGCAGCAGCCAGTTTCCAAAGAGAAGCTGCTCCTGTGGTGTGGTAGAAGCCCGGCAGGGTGCAGGCAACCACCAGGCACCAGCTTTTCCTTCAGCTCTTCCATGGAGAGCTTGTCTGTGTGGCACATGCTGCCCAGCTCCTGGCAGCCACCCCCAGGGGACAGCCACTGTGCTCATGCTTGTGCAGCTTCCAGCAAAAGGAAGGGGAAAGCTTGTGGTGAGGAGACTCAACAGGAAGCAGAAAGCCCTCAGGGCTGTCACAAGGAGCTTCCTTATCCTGGTGCATATTGCATGGGTCAGTTCTGGAGTTCTCAGCTCTCTTCCTCAGGGATGATGTGGCATCAAACTCCCTCAGCCTCGGATTCTTTTTATTTTCCTCCACACTGACAAATCAGAAAACATCCTGCTATCATGGACTCCTATTCCCAACTGAGTCCTAGTCTCAGGCATGTTGGACTGGTTTGTGAGATTTGTGGAAAAGACTCCAACCTAGTCCAGCTCATGGCTCCAGGGAGTCAGAAACTCCTCTGGAGACATACATGAAACATCACAGTCTACTACAGAGCTCAACAAGCTTCCAGAACCAACACAGCTTCAAATTCTGTGGTAACCTTAAACTCATTAACAACTCTCCCTGCAGTAACAGCTGTGTGTCACAAAGCCAGCTCAAAATGACTTTACAGTAGCTAATAATAAACCCTTTCCCAGGGGTTGAAACTTAAAATCAAATGAAAAAAAAAAAAATTAAAAAAAGCAACCACCACCAACCCACCAAACCCTCAAATTGTGCAAATGCTTTTTAGAAATACTCATTCTCTGCCCTTCAGTAAGTTCTGTCTTATTCGGGGTCACGCATTTGATCACCCCTCACTTATTTCAGAAACAAATCTGAAGTAACATTTCTAAGAAAAGAAATAGCTCCAGAATTAAGGAGGGTCAAAATTCAGAACCAAAGCCACAGCAAGTCTCTGCCTGCATGCAGCTCAATCTCTGCACATATTTAATAGTGCTATTTGCAGTGGTGGCAGAACACTCCAGCCTCCTTTAGCTCTGACTTCTCCTGTGCCCTCTCTGCCTACATTACAAAATCCCCTTTTGCCCTCCTCTAAAGCCACTCATCATTCCTATCAAGACACATCACTGCATAAGGGCATTTCAAATGCATTTAATGAAGCCAGCTTTGAACTTTACCCCCTACATCCATGCTGGCAGCACATTGCTCAGCGATTTTTCCACTGAAACGGAGTATCCCAATTACTGTTTCTAGTCTCCTATACTTTCCAGGCAGTCAGAGAAAAAAAATGCCATCACAACCATCTTGTCCTTACCCATGATGGTCACATCATACTCGATCTGGAAAAGTGCCTCCTGGCTGCATTGTCGTAGGATGTTGAGGGCATCAGCGTGGGTCATGCTGTGCAGAGGAATCCCATCCACGCTCAGCAGCCTGTCCCCAATTTTCAAGGACCCTTCCCTGCAAGAAGCCAAAGGCAATTCTCTTCTTTATGTATATATATTTGTTTATATTTAGATAAATAATCTATATATCTTTATATAAGTACCTATATTTATATATATATAAATTTGCTATATATCTATATTATCTATATGTAAATGTATAAGCATATATTATCTCTGTGTGTGCACACCATGTATGTGTGTGTGTATACACATATATACACACATATTAGGAAGTCAATTCCTCTCATCCTGTAGGATGGAAGAACACTCCTTGGACAATAGCCTGAGTTATTTATAGTACCAGGCCCATCATATTAAATTATCAGCATGAGAGTAGATAGACTGGCTCCTGCTTTCCACCACAGCATCAGTGATTCAGCTGCACAGGGCTAATGAAGGGGCTGCCTCTGCCAGAGCAGTTTCTGCCTTTAACTACAACATCTGCACTGGGCCAGCCCGGGAGCACCGCGCCCACCTCCCCACACAGCACAGGGGCCACGCCAGCGCTGGCATTCCACACCACCAGCATGAGGAGCCTCGGGAGGCACCAGAGGGAGGACAGGAAGGGGACACATTCAGGAGCGTGGGGACACATTCAGGAGCGTGGGGACAGCTGCTGGTCTGTCCTGTGAAGGCAGATGTGGAGGCGTGGCACGAGCAGTACCTGTCTGCAGGGCCGCCCGGCCTCACGTAGGTGAGCACCAGCGGCCTGGACTTGTGCCAGTCTTCGTGGGCTCCCCCTGCAAGCAAACCAGGAGAGCCGTAAGTCACCAGAGGCTGAGTGAGAGTGCTGAGAAAGAGACATTTATCAACATAACAGCTGACACAGCCTGCCAGCAAAATGACTGCCCTAGATTAGGCAGCCAGCAGTCCTTAGAGGCAGCAGGGGATCCTCTCCAGGACATGCTTTGACTGCTTAGCTGAGGTTTTTGTCATTCATCTTCTTACTTTTCGCACTTTCCACCTCTGCTTCTGCTTTTCACTGGAGAAGCTACTAACCTCTCAGCACAAAGCCAAAGCTGTTGCCTTCCTTGTACAGGGACACTTCAATGGTCTTGGGAATAATGCCAGCACTGCTTTCTGGCACTAAAAGGAAGAGAGAAAGACCCAGTTACCCCAGATAAGCCTGACCACAGTGCAAAACTCATCCAAACAACACTGAAATTAAAGTCCTGCCCAAACCCCATATTTTATTTTCCCTGCTTGGAAGCAAAAAGAGCCCAACCTGGACACGTGAACCTTTATCAGAGCCAACCATCAGGTTTTAGGATGATTTCACCAGCTCAGTGTTGTGCATCTCCCCTCAAATTTGTCTTGGTTAATACCCTGACATTCAAGTAAAACCATCTCGTTTATCAACTGGCTTTAATGCATTCAGCTTTTCTCAAAAGCTTCTGCCACAGATAGAAACTTATTTAAAAAAACAGCAGCAGCATAAGGAATCAAGCCACCAGCTGACCTTAAAGAAAATGAAAATCCCAAATCCTCAGTGCATAAAGTTGGGGTTTTTTTCCCTTACCTCTCATATTTTGGATTTTAAAAAAGATTAAGTGAATCCTTTAAACTGATCCTAGGGGCAATTCAGTATTTTTATGTTAAATACACAGTACTATTTGTACAAAATACAAAATGTACAAAGTAAAGAGAAAAAGAAAGAAATTGTTTCCATCTTTTGACATCCTGTACTATTTAATGATTTATTGCACTACTGCAGTGAATATGGGACAATTTCCCAGTCTTCACCACCCAGAACTGCACATGACATTTCAGCCTGGTCCATTCTGAAAATTCCTAATTTTCAAACTAAGTGCCATGAATGGCCACAAGGATAATCAGGAAAAAAAGGCCATGAACTTGACTTGGAGATGAAAGCTCCCCTAGGCACATCCACACTGCCATTTCCCTTGGCTCAGGAGGGGAGTTTTGAAGCAAATCTCCCCACTGTCCTCACTGACCATACTCATCCTTTCTGCCAAGACCCTCAGGGCCTGCAACCTGCAGCCAAATCAGGCTTAGCCCAGCCCTTAAACTAACCCAAAAGACATGCAGTGGAGGCACAGTGGTGCCTGCAGGCAGACAGCCCTGGAGACCAGATACAGTGAGCCCAAATAAACCTCCAAACACTTTGCTCCTGCTGCTGCTGTGCAGATAGCTAACAGGGACACAGCCTAGAAATACTCCAGGAGGGAGTGCTCAGGGCACAGGAAGGTTCCCAGCCAAGAGGTGATACTCAAATACCAAGAAAAGGGTATAAAGTATCCACAAATGAGTTCAGAAGCCATCCAATTTCTGTCCTAAGCACTGAAGTATGAAGTGCTGCAACAGCCTCTCATAAGATCAGCGGGAGCTGGGAAACCTAAGCCAGTGTTAACACAGGGTTTGGTTTATTTATAAAAGAGATGATACAACACACTAGCCTGGAAACTAGACTTGGACTTGCAAGATCGCTTTCAAAGCAGGAAATTACAAAGTGGGGAAAAAAGTCAAACCCACAAGCACAAGCTGTTTAACTGCATCGTATTTCTGCTCCTTGCCCAGAGAAAGACGGAGGGGGCAGGGGTGGGGAAGGCGAGCATACACAGCAATAACAAACCCTCGAGCAGATAAAAGCCCACAATGAACTGGAATCAGGCAATAATTGACAATTCCCTGTATTTTGCACTGCTTCTGTGTTTGGACCATTCATAAAGAGCCCCAATAATCTCACTGGAGAGAAGTCACTATCTCAGTGTGCTCTTCCTGCTCATTTAAAGCTGAGAACATCTCACATTGCTGCAATTGATTGAGCTGGTATCACTCCTTGGCTGGTAAGTACAGTTTATCAGATTTCTGATAAGGAATACCACAAAGAATAAGGAACACCATGGAGAAAGATTAAGAGTGGTCATCTCCAGGGAGCACGAGAACATGGATGACTTGAGCCACAGCTGGCTTTACCAGAGATATATGCAAAAGTTCACTAACATTTAAAGCATAAGAGAAGGGAATGATGGATACAGATTAATCTATTCCAGATTAGATTTTACTCTTTTGGGCTTTACACAGTCATTTCTATATTCAATATTTTCCATCTAAAGGCAGCAGCTACAGCAAAGCTCTGAAGTGCAAAATATCTTCCTATCTGGGGCAAAACGTTAGATTTCATTAGTTTTGTTTCTCCTGTCATTTTATTTTTAGTTGTTCTATTTCTTCTGCCCAGTAATTATCTGATTGATCTAGGTAAATGAATGAGTAATAACTGGGGAGATTGTACTCACAATGGAAAGACTGTGATGAGAAACTGTATCAAGGAATTTGTTTTAACCAGAAACATTAAACATCAACACAAATGGGGGCAAGAACATATAGTCTCCCACGACAGGACACAAGCCCTATTAGTTGGGCTTGCCATCTTCTGCCAGGGCTCCTCAGTTGGAAAACAGATTTCTCCAGTTTCCCTTCTAAAAACACATAACACTTCAAAGAATCCAGAGGACTAACAGCACTTGCCACAGTTCAGAAAAGGGCATCTGGTAATACATGTTTAAGACTGAACTAAACCTCCTGTAGCCATGCTCCAGAAGGGAAAAAGAGAAGCTGAAGCAGCATCAGGAGGCAGATTGGCCTGAGCTGTCGAGTCACTCCGAGGCAAGACAGACCTAATCAGCCATCCCCTGCCAGTGTGCATGAACAGGCACCCACTGTGCTGGAAAAAGCGCTCTGCTCCGACTGCACACAGCTCGGCAGCCTCCACCGCCCGCGCGAGCAGATGAAGGCAACGGCAAAACGCCCCTGGACACTGCCTTGGCCACGGCAGCTCTGCCCAAGCCAGGTCCATCTGCACCCCAGGACAAAAAAGCAGCCAAGAGAGAGCAGCGTTGTCCAAGAGGCACCCACCGGCTGGCGGGAGCTCGTACTCTACTTCCAGCACCACCCTCTCGCCCACGTTCTTCAGCAGGCTGATGATCTCGTCATGCCGCAGCTTGGTCAGGTTAATGCCATTCACCGACTTGATGTAATCCCCCACGTTCAGCTGGTCACTCCTGCAAAGAAATAAAACAAAAAGCAGTGGTAGCACAAAGTCTCCAGCTGGTTAGTAACTGCAGGACTTTCTGAACAAGCCAGAAATGCTGGACTGTGTGTCTGCTGTCTGATTGCATGTGTCTTCTATTAGAGGAAAGTGGTAAAATTGAAGCCATCTATCTTTCCCAGTGGCAAGTGTTCAGATCAGTACATACAGCAACAATCGCAGCGTTTATGTTCACACCCTCTCTGCTGTTGCTCGGTTCTCATTCATGCAGAGCAATCAGTCAAAGAAAGGGCACACCAAGAGCTGTCTGAAAAAAATCCAGCAGAGAAAGAGAAAACATCTTTCCTTTTGCCTGTTTTTGGCAAAATCGTTCAATTACTCTTTCCTTTTTCCTGCTTCTTGGAGCCTTTCTTTGCCCATTCATTTTTTGAGCCAATAATGTTACTTGTACACTCAGTATTCAGAACAGATACAATATTAAACCACTTAACTTGATCAAGATGTATTGTACCATGCAGCTCTCCTGACAAGGCTGCCTAATTTCACAGAATCCCTAATATCCCTACACAAAATTTCAGCACATAATTGCACAGAACATAGAAAGTAACTCAAAATAGAAGATGTTCTACTTCCTGAAGCAACAACTTTGCATTCTAGGGCACTTGAAAATAGGGTCTTGGGTGCCAACTACTTTCATTATAGCTCTATTCATTCATTCAGTAGCTGGAAGATGCAACTATTCCTCTCCATTCCTGCTGTGCTCTCTGCACCCCATTTCCATTTCTCACCTTGCAGCCAGTCCTCCCGGCCTCAGGTTGGAGACTCTTGGCTTTCCATCTTTGTCTGTGCCACCTGAAATGGTTAAACCGAGGGTGCTTCCTTCTTTCTTAATCAGCTCCACGATTGTGACCCCTCTGAATTCCTCTGAAAGATCAGGAATAAAGACAAACAACTCAGAGGAAGGAACATTCTTCTCAATCCCAACGACACCCTTTTCCTACAGGTGGTGGGAAAGTAGACCTGGGATGATTTAACAACTAGCATGGAGAAAAAGCCTCTGTTTATTTGAAGTTAAGTTGTAAAACAGAAGTGTGTCCTGGTAGACCCACAGCAATGTTTGCATGCAGGTCTGGCAGGCAGGACCAAAGAAGACAAGGCAGAGCAGTAAGGGCTTATGAGAGAGTAAAAATCTTGTGTTTCAAGGCGCTGGAGGCAGTAGAAAAATTCAAAACCAGGATGATAGATGGGAGCTCAGCAATGGTCCAGGGAGACCACCTCAGGAACTATGTTTGATATAGACTGGGGAGGGCATTAACAGAGCTGTCAGGTGGTCACAGTTACACAAGAGGAGAATGCTCCTACATCCAGGTCTAGAAGATATGGACCTGCAGTAGCTGCCTGGATGGACAGAACAGGATGGACCTTAAAATACTGTGATGAAAAAAAAAAATAACATGAGACATAAATACAGTTGGGAGATACAGAACACAACATGGAGAGGGGTGGGATCCTGCCATCATCAGGGGATGGAGGGGGAGCTTCCTCCATTCACAGCAGTTTGCTCACCCATCTAAACCTAGTCCAAGTCAAACTCCCTACTACCACCTCAGCTACAGCTGGCATTGAAGACATGAGTCACTTTGACACCGTGACTTGTTCTACTGCCATCAGACACAGGCCCAGGAGATACCCCCCCACACACCTGCTGCACCAGTACTGCTTCTCTGGGTGCTGCAGGTAGTGCACATTTTACCTTTTCTAGCCCAAGATAACACTCCTGTCTGTCCAGTACCTACATATAAGCCCAACCTGCTATCAGTTTTGACCTCATCACAGACTGGGTTTAAAAAAACATGTCCTGGGTTTAAAAAAAACAGGGTTCCTAAATTATTCCAGCTTTTTGGAGTTGGCATGGAGAGGGCCATAAGTGAGCAAGAGGGTCAGTCCTGGCCTAAAGATCAAGAGCTCCAAAGACTTGGCAAAAGAGAGCTTTGCAATACTGCACACAACAGACCTCACACTGTGCTCAAAGGGGGACTAGTCCTGGGGACTGGGGCAAATAGGATGACATCCACACTTTGTCAGAGCCTCCTCTCAAAAGCTTTTACACAACTTGTCTATAGCATTATCCATCCACCTCCACTATCTCAGTGTGCTGAAATCTTCCATGATTTTACAGGAGGAAATCAGTCACCCTCACACAAGGGTGTCTTTCTCCAAGGCTCTGCAGGAGAAGGTGGTGATGGGCACTGGCAGCACACAACAAACAGCAGCCCCACAGATGTGGACAAAAATCCCACGTTGCAAATGGCCCAGGTGCTTGTTTGCACAGTAAACCTTACCAGGCTTAAATGAGATGCTCTGTTTGGAAAGAGCATTTGAAACCTTTTGCACACTGACTTCCAGAGCAAGGCAGGGCCTCTTAAACAGCATATTGACACAGAAGATCCATGCTGGTGCAGGGCCTCCTCCACCCATCCAAAACACTGGGTCATTTGGCACTGTGGTGCCTCATCACCAGCACTTGGCTTCTGTTCAAAGCCACCAGGACACCAGAAATTGCAGCTCACTTAGAGCCCTGCCAAGCACTACCTGTTTTGTAAAGCACTTCCAAGAATAATCTGTGCACTTGATTAATGTGAGTAGGGAACCTCTTTGCAATCTAACTCCAGTCTGGCAGGCATTTAGGCACTGCTGGGCACCCATTTAATGTGGCACTGGCAGCTCCTTGTAAAAATGTCAGGTCCATAATACTTCTGCTCTTTAAACTCAGTTTTGATCCCTTGCAACTGCAGTAAGTTAATTTTCAATTCACCAACCTGGGAGCCCAGGGGCTGCCAGAAACTGGGGAGAACTCTCCACCATGCTGGAAAGAACAACATCCAGCACCATCCTGCAAATTTCCTCTCAACTACAGACACGACTGATCAACACAGATGGTGCCACAAGGGGAGATTATTAGCTTTTCAATGGGGTTTAATTTTGATCTTTGATAAGTGTTTAAAATGAGAACACCCAGAATGCAATTACCCATTGTTATGGGTTCAAGGAGAAATCACTGCTCCAAAAAAGGCAAGTCCCTGAGGTAAACCAACCAAGGTCAGCAATAAGGAATTCTCACCCATGCCTCTATAAATCTACTGCCACTGTCACAGACCTACACAGTGTAAAAGTGAGCTGGTAAAGGAAGATCTGGACCTTCAAGGCATATATGAGTAGTCTTGGATTTCTTCTACTGGCAAATATGATCAGATTTTGTATCCCAGGGCAGGAAGAGCACACCTGAATTTTTCCATCCCCATTGAGATGCCTTGAGCTGGGGTTGTTGGACGTGCTGGCTCTTGTGGGTCTCTTCCCATCAGGGCTGCACTACAGTGATAATGTGATGCAGAATATCCTCTGGAACAAGTGCTGAATGATGAAGCAACAGCAAGAGGGCCCTACTGCCTCCCCATTACCTAGAATACATTAAACCAACTCTGTGACTGGGTCATCAGCAGCCAGAAGTCAAAATCAAGCCCCTGGCTTTCCTAGGAAGGAGATGAGCTCTTCAAGGCAGCCCATCCAGACCTGCTGGAATGCTGGCACATGAAGTCCAGGACCAACAGAGGAAAATGAACTACCACTTTTCCACTTCCTCCTCAGCCCGTGGGGTGTTTCTGCATGGGAAGGTTTATCTCACACAAAAATATGTTGTGACTGACTAAACATCAAAACAAACTTAGTCAGATATGGGAAATTTGAAGCTTGCCAGACACTGCCACTCTCCTTTCCTCCTCGATGAGCTCAGCTATGGCAGTGTTTCTTCCCTCCCTCCTTTGCTGCTGTTTTCTTCTTTATGAGTGTCAGTCCAGGACAGGAATAAGTCCATTCCCAGCTCCCTGTAACTATTGCCAACAGGCCCACACAAGACAGGGATTGTACCAGTAATACACCACTCATTGAGACCAGTTAACACCATCCATTTCTGTCCTCCAGCACAAGCCCTGCTGATAGATGCACCAAAATTAGTGTTTTGAGGGATTTTACCCATTTTAGGGATATCCAGGTAAAGTGTAATGGATGCTCCAATGTTTTGGAGCAGGAGCTGATCCCCTCCTTTACCTGGGATGCTTTGCCTCCTGGAGACCAGGGCTGTGTCCATCCCACCAGAGTCCTTGCTTCCCTTTGAGTAAGGGCCATCATCTGTGAGCAGAGCAAACACAGAAGCTGAAATTAGTACCAAAAGCCACAAGCAACGCAACCAGAGCACTTTAAGATGTTGTCCTGGTGACACCAAAATTGGAATCACATCTGTGTCACAGACTGCAGGCAAGAAAAAACATTACCAGCCTTGGCTTTGCACTGCACCATGTGGACTCTCACCTTGTACAGAGGGAAACAGGAAGGCAGTAACATTATCTGATTTATTCTTCTTGAAGCTAATCTGCCAGGAGAGAACAAAATTCCCTTACTCCTGTAATTAAGTGGAACAGCTGAGGATAGAGAAAGCTGAGACATTAGTCTCACAAGTTTCAAGCCTGTCATTATGCTTGTAAAGAAACTTACGGTTTTTGGAAATGTAGTTATACATCAGGACACTAACAGGGCACTAAATCACTATACTTGAGTGAAATTGCCTATTCTTATAGATCCCATTATTTCAGAATCACATTTTCCTGCTGCAGTTTCAGCCTCTGTACAATATAGAGAGCGCCTTCTTTTAAGTGATTAAAAGAAAAAAAAAGTCAGAGTGAAGAGAGAATAGCATTATACACGGTAAATACACTGTCCAGCATAAGCTGAAATTTAAAGCATCTAAATATATTTGGACTATCCTATTGGAAGACTGCTACAGAGTTATCATAGAGCTTGTCTGCAGAGAAGGCAGCATGCTTCTACAGACCTCATTTCCATCCATCTAAAATGTCTATTTTTATGGCATTTCATAAAAAGCTGGCACTTTTCCAAACAGTAATTTCCAGTAACCATGTAGTACCAAATAACTCCCATTCTCAGTGACCACATTCTTGAATTTTTCAGCAGCTATGAAGGTTTAGAAGTGGTACATGATAGTATAAATATAGGTTACTGAAAACCTTATCCATTTATTGCCATCCACAGTCCTTAAGTAAGTTACATTTAAGTTACTAAGAGGTTTTTGTCCCTCTCCATACAAAGTGAACAAAAATTTTAGTTCAGCCTCATTCAAGACAAGACTCTGAACAGAGATGACTCAATTCCAATGCTCAGTTTGTTGGCAACCTGCTTTCACCATAAACAGAAAAAAAAGATAGTGTAAATCTTAGTGTCTCTCACCAGGAGGTCCTGGTTTACCCTCTCTCTGTCACCTCATCCCTGGCAGAACTGCAGAGTCAGGTAACAGAGATGGTTTGGGAGTATAAAGGAAGGTGGCAATTCCCAGGGAAGCAGCAGGACAATGCCAATACAACCGCTCCCTGCCCGCATTCCCAAAGGATATGACCACGCTTTACACCTTTCCCAAATGCTGCAGCACATTGGAAGAGGAAATCTAAAGCTCAGGAAACCCAACACAAGGTTCCTTTTTCAACTCTGGAGGTAATTGTGCAAAAGGCCCCTGCAACATACCCTGGGGCACCCAGGGCTGGAGCTTCTGGCTGGCGCTGGAGCATCAGTGTGCTTTTGGTGTCACAGGCCCCTGTGGATGGCGAGGATCACCCCAGAATGCAGCTGCCTTCCACATGAGAGCACTGCTGCCAGCTCTGCCCCCAGGTAACATGCTTGAGGCAGCGATATTCTGCTGTGGATGGGATCCCTGCATTCCTGGGAAACCACGCAGGATGGTTCAGAGCCAGCTTCCATAATCTGCTGGCAAACCAAAGCAGAGAACAATCTGTTTGACATAAACACACCGCCCCGGACCAGGCAGCCACCAGCACCCTCCTGTGCTTCACCTCCCCATCACAACTCCAATCAACCTTGATAGGAAACCCCAATTCACTACTGGTTGCCCTCCCTACCCCAACAGCTGTTGACAAACATGCCTTGGCTTCCCTGTGAGCAAGAGATCGGATTGTCTGTGCATTAACAACAGCTCCCAGCAGCAGCCAAGTGGCCAAGAGCAGTGACCCAAGCTACAGGCCTTGCTGGCAATTACCAAAGCCCACCCTGCCCCATCCCACTGCTCCTGACAGCCGTATCAGCCAGCAAATAATCAGCACCACGGCTCCACTTCTCCTATTGCTCCTCCCTTCCAAACTCAGTTGATTATGTGAAAAATGTTTGGGTTTTTCCCCTCATTATCTGGCTAAAATGTTTGAACAGGAAAGGAGGCTGCCACGCTGCCAGCTGAAATGGGAACTGGCATTTGCTTGCAGGAGCACCCCTGCCGTGTGCAGCTCTTTGTTCATTTGCAGCACATTTCCTGCTCTGCCACTCAAGCTGGTTATAATGGAGTCACTTTTTACGAACTTTTTTGTTTGTTTGTGCAAGGGGTTACACTGGGTTGTGGGTTTTTTTAAGGGAACTCCTTCCTTTTATGCTCTCAGTTATTTCTTCTGCCTAGGACAGCCCCAGTTTGGAGGTGAGGCTGGAAACCAGCCTGATTGCTCAGTTGGACAAAATCGCAGCACGAATCCAAGCACTAAAAATCCATGAACCTTTCTTCTCCTTAAAATTGGGAAAATAACTCTTTTTTAATCCCATGCAGGTTCTTTTTGCAATCTATCTGTGCTGGAGCTATTAGAGTTGTATTTATCACGTTTTTTCTTTCACACCAAGAGAGTCAGTAATCTTCCCAAAAAAGTGCGTAATTGATGGTTTTCAAGCAGCTGGCTCTAGACCTTACAGATAAGCTCACCAAGTACATAAGACCCTCAATAAATCTGAGATTGCAACACTTTCCATATATTGATCCTATGGGAATCAGTGGTAACATACAAAGTTCCTGTAAGCCTTTGACAATAGTTTTATTATTTATATGCCTTACTATTTACATAACAGCAAGGAAAGAAAAACTTCCAAGTCCCTACACCTTCACACAGAGCTCTGAACTCTCCTCCCCTGCAGAAGCAGTGCAGAACAGTGATTCACGCCAGTGTACAGTGACAGTAAATAACAGATAATCTCCACCTCATTCCTTCTAAAACAAACCAGACAGATGAAGGAGCAGGAAAAAATCTCCATGCTTTAGCTGGGAGGCAGGAATAAAGCAAGGTCAGGGCAGACTCCACTACCTCTGCAAGCACGGGCACCAGGATCTCCAGACATCAGTTAGCTGCCAAGCCAAACTCTGTTAAAATTGGGGGAAATAGGCTTCCTTGGAAAGAGCATTGATTTAGGAGTTCATTATCCCTGCCTGTGGGGGGAAAAAGCAAGGTTTGGGTTTGTTTTTTTTTTTCATTTAGAAGAGCTATTAGTCTCTGTTATTAGCAGAGATCACCTCTTAATGAAAATGAGCATTGGCTAAATCAGATTCTGTGACAATTAGGCTGCTGTCTGCAAGTTGTTCAGATTCCTGGAACATTTTAAGACAGTTCCTGCAGAGAATGTGCATTAATCTTATGAGAAGACCAAGAGGTAAAACCTCCCATTTGTTTAATGGAAAAAAGACAGTTGGAGGCAGTTATTTTGCTACAGGGTAATTGCATTCCTTGTTTAGAGAAATGAATACCAAACCAGCCTTAAGAACCAAAAGCTGTTCACACTAAGGCAAGCCGGTATTTTTTTGCTAGAATAAAAGCATGAGGCCGGAAGCAGAAATCCAAATGACTAAAACTAATTGTAATTTGATCCATTTTGAGGAGAGTTATTTCTATAAGTCAAGAAAGGCATTTATCAGGCAAAGAGCAGCCAGGGGTACAAAGAGCATGGGTCAGGCAGCTAGTGATGATTCAAACTGCAGCTCTGGGAGCAAACCTCCAATGCCTGGGACTTTAAAGATCTCTGAGTGCCTGAAGATGCAGACATGTATTTCAAAAACAGACTATAATCATCTAGCTGCATCTTTAGGCATTTCATCACCCTTAAAAAATTGGTATATTACCAGAAGGAGGGGAAAAATGATATATCCATGCACACCCATTCTGAATCTGAAACTGGTTTTTAGGTCCCACATGACACAGCCCCCACTACAGCCTGGCCAGGGGCTGGACCATCATCAGAGGAGGACAGGAACACAATCCTTCCCACTCCCCAGGCTGGCACTCCACATGGCAGCACACCCAGGGGCATCTCATGCACCAGTGATGGATCTGGGCTTGATTGCAAGGCTGTACCCAAGAGCCCATCCTGCACAACTCCCTGAGGGCAGTTTGGGTGATTTCAGCACCACTGCAGCAGGTTGGGGACAGCGGTGTCAGTGTCAGCTCTGCACAAGAGCAGCACAGCAGTGGCTTCCCATCTTCAAAGCACTTAGCCTTTAACATGGAGACAAATAGATCCACAGAGGCCAGCACAGGAAAACAAAAAAGCCCATTGAATACTGTTACAGACAGCATGATTTCCTCAAACCACTTAATTATGAAGTTCACTGCAGGGCAAAAGCCCTTCCCACACGTCTGCCTCAGACAAGGGGCTGTTTGCATGAAGGATCCCACCATCCCCAAGCCTTCCTCAGCAGGTGGCTTGAATTTTCTTCTGCCCATCTAAATCCACAGCTCCTCAGACCCTTGGAAAATCTGTACATGAGTTCACCATAACCAGTACAGCTGCTCAGTTCCTTTCCCATCTCTAGAAATACAGCACGTTGGCTCTGTATCATTAAACTTAAAGAAAATAAATAAATAGAGCCCCAAGAAACAGATGAAGCACATCTATCAATGATCTCTAGATTCTTTTCTTGGAATACTGCAAAAGTTGAGCTAAAGCATAATCCTGCCCTACATAAAACTAATCCAAGCATATAGCAACAAATACACTAAATCCTTAGACAAGATAGTCCATGCTCCTGTGCTTAAAACAAGAAAACAGAAAGTTACTTTTGCTTTAGGATTCTAGGATTTTGCTTTAGGATTCTAGGATTCACCACAATTTAATTTTCATTACACTGATTTTAGTTTGCTGCATCCAAGAAAAAACCCAACCAAACAAACCCCCCAATCCAACCCTGAAAGGGCCCAGTGTTTTCTCACTTTTTGTTCTCCAGAAGGCGGGGTAGGCTTTTGGAAGAACGCCAGCGAAAAACCCAGTGCCCACCAAAGCTCTACCCCCTTCCTCAGCCCAGGGCACCTTCCATGTGCACTAATCCAAAGTCTAGCAGTGCTTTGAAATGCTTTTCCCTTCCTTTGCAACAGGAAGATTAAAAAAAATTCCCCTTAACCAGTGAGCTCAGGCTGGAACAGACCAAGTTATTTAGGGAGCAGCTCCTCCTTAATTTCATAAATACATGTATCAAAAAATCTGATAAAAATTGCAGAGGTTGCCTTTTGTGGAGACGAGCCTCTTACTTATCCCTTTACTGGCAACAAATCCCCTCCCAGCTCATACTCAGGAGATACCCAGAGACAAATGAGAAGTTAGGGAAGTTTCTTCTCTCCTCACAAATTTCTGAACAGCCCAGGAAAAGAGCCATGCTATACAAGAACCATCCCTGCTGGAAACAAGGCTCTTGCCCCTAGAACAACAACTGAGCTTTATCCCACTTTCCCAGATAATCCTGGGGGAAAAAACTGCTATCAACCTGCTGCCAGTCCCTGTGCCAGCCCTACTGCAACGATGCTGTGTTCCCAACCCTGGCCTGGGAAGATGCTCCATCAACTGCAGCTCCTTCCACCACCAGAAGCTGATGTGGCAGCTCTTCCATCCACTTGTGTAGCTGCTGCTTCTTATTTCTGAGCCAGGAAGAACTTGTCCAAACTTTGAGGGTATTCCAAGAGGAAGTTGTACTTCTTAATTTCTTCTCCTCAATAGACATAGGATGAAATTCATCTCCCCACACCCTCCACGTTTCTCCTGTTTTTCTTCTGTATTCATGCACTTACCAACCCTTCTCAGGCATGTACAATTTCATAACACCTGCTGCTGTATTCACAGGAATCAGTTCTAGGAAAATACAATAACCTATTGTTCAACAGAAACTCCATGCTTTGTTCTCCTGGGTTTTGTTTTTCTTTTTTAATAAGAAACCAAAATTACTTTTAAAGGAACAATTTGTTTCAAGCAATCATTTTCAACCAAAATGCTGTAGATAATTTTTTGCATAGCAGTTGCCTTTGTGGGACCAAGATATGAGCCAGAACATGTCTCTGTTACCAAGCAGGTTGGCCTCCAAGGGATACAAGAGCATATTTCTTACCTCCTGCAAGTCTGTGGCAGATAACACTGATGGAAGATTCCTGCTTTGCATGAAGATGTGTGACGAGTTTCTGCATCTAGTAAACAAGTTTTGTGTGCACAAAACCCATTTAAGTGGGCTCTGCAGAAAAGCCACACTTTGGTAAGGTTTAACTCACATCAACTTTCACAGGATATTAAACACCTCTCAAGGACTGACCCAAGTCCCATCTGATAAGAATGAATGCTGGACTCAGCTTGCAGTGCCAACATCTGGTATTTCTCACGTTTTCATTAAATACATTACATTCCAGAAAGAAAGAGGTTTTTAAAAAAAAAAAAAAGGCGGGAGGGGAAGAAAGGAAAAAAACCCACAATTTTAGAATGTACAATCAACCTGCCATTACACTCATATCTTTTATATACCAGAGCCTTGCTACAATGCATTGTTTGTTCCCATTATTGCTTTGGAAGCCAACAGAGTCACTTTATCTAATCAGCACATCCAAGGGACTCTGTAATAGAGTAGCTGGAAGCAGTTCTTAGTTTCCACTCAAGCTGTACTGAGAGATGGAAGAAAAAATACTTGAAAAAAGTGACTAAATTTTTTTATTAAAACCAGCTTTTTTTTCATCTCTCCTGGTTTTGTATGAAAATTAAATTCCCGTGCTGTTCATCTAATGTCCTCTGCACCTCTGGAAGCCAGTGGCCAATATCCATCAACCTGGAGGGGATAGAGAGAGTGCAGTCTGAAAGAGGTTTATGATCTTGTAACTTTCAATAAAAATGCATTTTGAGTAGAAAAGACTCAAGTTATTGTTCTCAGAAAAGCAAAGAGCTGTTGTGCAAACTAGCTCTAGACCAACTTCACCACTCATTTTCCTCTGCATGGTAGGGAGAAGACCAGGGATAGTGGATAGAGAACTGCTGGAAATTAAGAATTCCTTTAGTCTTCTGTTCACAGAGGAGTCAATGTTGTTTTTCTGAAGCCTGTGATTTTGTTTCTTTCATTTAAAAGTATCAGGGATGACTCTTTGCTGATTCTCTGATTTTGTGCATTAAGTTAGGCTTATTAAGACCTGCTTGGGGGATTTCACAGGCTGGATCTTCAGCACAAATAGCTTTTCCCAAACAAAACCAAAAAGTCTTCACTTTTATCCATCTCTTCCAAACAATCCTCTAACAACATCCACACCAAGAAGATCCCTCTTCACTCACTGAGCCCTCTCCCGTTCACTTTTCCTAAGCAGTCCCCAGCAAGATCGCATTTCTAGTGCCAAAAAATAGAAAGAAATGGAGAGAAACTTCCCTTCCTGCAATCCTTCTCATCCTCCCAGGCATTTTCAGACACCTTCATCAGTTTATATCTGTGGATGACCCAGTGGCAGAGGAAACCCTGCAGTGCCTCACCCCTCACAGGTCGTTCGCACACACAGACTCACACAGAGCATTCACAGTAATTTTATGCACAAGAGACAAGAACAGTGTAGAAACCACTCCATGAGATTATTATTTCTCAATGGTTCTAGTGCCTGAAATGATGTTATTAAAGCTACATTTTCCAGTCAATCTGGCAATTTCTCTTATTAAGCAGCATAGAGTGTACTGGGGAGAGTCCAACGCTAAACTAGAAAGATGAAATATTGCTGATATACTGATTGTGTTATCTGAAGAAACTAACTTTCAAGAGTAAAAATTAAAAAGGAATAAGATACATTTTCAGACTGATTTTCATGAAAGTTATCCAAGTTAGCAATTGTAATATGCTGAGAAATGACTAATAAAATCTAACATCATTCCCAAGGAAGAATGCCTCACTAGATACAACTGGATTTATTAACCTAAGCAGCAGGCAGCAGTAAATCTTAGCTGGCAAGGGAATCAATTCTCCCTATTAACTCCATGCAAGCTTCCAAACTCTTTCTTAAACATGGAAGTGGAAAAGAAATGCAGCCTGCTGGATCCAAACCCTGAGGACTTACCTTCTTTCAAGCACTAAATGCCATGCTCAATGACTGTGGAGTAAAATCAAATTTAAAAAGACAGCTCTATTGTGGGTTTTCAATCAGATTAAATTAAGTACTGTCAGTTTATTAGACTTTAGCACTCAAATCACTGGTGCCACCTAAGTCTAGAGGCCACTATTACTTACTTGTTTAAAAATGCTGGAGTTTGCCAAAAAAGGAAAATGAGCTTTGTTTTAATGAAAACCATCATGAATGTTTCCACTGCACAGGGTTTGACTCCAAGCTGCCTTCCAACTAAGACAGATTGTCAAAAGGCTACACCCTAGCAGACAAAAGCTTTTATTTGTGATGTATCAGTAGTTAAAGCCAAAAACATTATCAATGCCCATATTAAAAGATATTTCATCTTAGTGTTTTGTTGGGATTTTTACTGTCCTACCTAATGCCAGGGTTGGACTCACAGCGGTCCAGGGAGGAGATGGGGAGACAGGGCTCAAGAGCCATTGGGAGTGCCAAGAACTGGACACCCTCATGGACAGCCTGGGTGTGAACATGAAGCCCAAATCAGCAGCTTGGGAGAAGTCAGGACTTTCATCTTCTGAAATGGAGATCAATTTGCTGCAGTGATAGTGATAGTAAATTCTTGCACCTATTTTCCTTTTTACAAACTCCCTTTTGATCCCTATTATGAGTGCCTTAAAAACGGTACCTGTTGTCTTTCATCCTCCAAGATCTTACAAAAGAACTGTTAAATCAAGAGGCTGTTAACTTTGCAGGGAGCAAAGGAGTTTAAGAAGTACAAGGTAGAGCTGTAGTGAAGAGAAGGGAGAAGGCAATTTGGTCTGGTGTGTGAGCCTGGCAGGAGAGCACAGAATTCTTCAGAGCAGAGGCAGAGAGCCAGAATTTGATAGGGAAAGCTATAGATGCATCCTAGATGTTGGAACATGTGCATGTCCTCTCCTTCCACTGAATGCAAAGAATTAACCACCTGGACATTGTGTTACAGAATGTCTTGTCGTGATGGATGGACATCTTTCTCAGAAGCATTTGGCACCCCTTAGGCAATTCAGAGGACAGTTCAGAGGAACTAAGCTCTTTGACCTGTATTATGCAGGGAGTGAGACTAGATGTTGAATGGCTCAGTTTCAACCCAATCTTACAAAAAAAAAAAAAAAACAAAAAAAAACCCAAAACAAAACAGGTGAAGATGCCATTTGGGATTAAACTGGCTGAAAAGAAATATCACTGTTCAGTGAAAGGGTAATTTTTGCCCATAATAAGTCTTTTCTGCAGTTTTGACCAGCTCAAAGCTTGAGATCTTACCTCAAATGAAGCAGAAAGATACATCAATATTACTGCAACAGAAACAAAAAAGCAACGACTGACAGGGTTCCCTGAGCTACTTTTTTCTGGTGAAAAGATGTTTAATTTCAAACAGAGGAAAACTGGAATACCCACTTCCCAATATATACCTGGATAGGAAGTAAAAAAAGAGAGCACAAGTTCTGAAATAGAAGCAGAAGTAATAAAAACTATCATTGGATATCCTTGAGTTTGTAAATTAGGGGCTTGAGAAAACCGTTTTTAATTCTGGGCTTTGCCACAGACAGATAACTTTTCCCAGTTCAGCAGGTAAATTGTCAAGAGCAAATCTCTTGTGACAGGCAGTAGACAAAGCAAAGGAAAAACCATTGGATTCACCAGACAGGGAAGATGACATGGCAAAAAGACATTGTGCCAACATTCAGCCTTGCAATCCTTCACAAAGAGGGACTTGGCTACAGTTGTAATGCCTTTTTTGTTTGTTTTGTTTTACTTCTACAATACTTTAAAGATAGTCCTTGTTACAAAAGAAAATTACATGCCCTAAAGAGCACACACAAAATTTTAGCACCTCTAAACTTACAGCAGTTCATGTGGAGACCAGCTGAAAAGAGGTAAACCAAGCTTAAGGAAACCTTTTAGAAAACACAGCTCCTTAGATAAGTTGGGAAAAGACCCTTCTTACAACAAATCGCATCCTGCTTCCCTGCTGATCTCATCAGTTTGACATAAGCAACACTTGTACCAGCAAGATATGACAAGGGGTGGGCAAGGGGAGCCCAGGAGGGCTTTTTCAAGGAAGGTCATCCTGCCACATGTCCAGGTTAGCACCCTCTCACTGTTCCCACTACAAATCTGTTCTGACTCAGGGGAAAGGCACAGCAAATTAAATGAAGGATCAAATCTGGGAGATTTACAGTGCCAGTTCAAGAGGTGGCTGAGATTGATACAGGTTCGTGTGTGGTATGCATCAATCTCAGTGCCAACAGCGACAAGGATATCCTTGCAAACCAGAGGAAAACAAGAACAGCAAAAAACAAAACCAAACCACCAGCAAATCAGGCAACAGAAGAGACGCATTTCGGTGCAGGTACATTTAACATTTAATAAAAGCATGAGTCAGGGATCAAAGTGTGAAGTGAGCAAACAGATTGAGGTAAAACTTATCTCCAATAGATTTTCGCATCATCCCATGGCATCTCATAGCCAGGTTTGCCAGCAATGGGGTAATGCCCCAGCTGGAGCCCCCAGCTCACAGTGCAGCCTCCCAGGTTTGGGAACCTATTTTAGCATTGCAAAGACAGCTGGTGCTGCAGAAAGGTGACATCACAGAGGAAGACATTCAATGCAGAAGGTGGCAAATCAGGTGCTTTATCCCAGATTTGCATTGCATTTTGATGCAAAGTGCTTAAAAGCCAGTGGGAGTCAGAAAAATAAGGAAGAAGTTCCAGACAGCATTAGCTATTTTAAAAGAAAGATTTCTGGCACCTCATTTAGACTTGTTTCCAGCTTATCCACGAAGCTCTGCTAAACCTTACTAAGACCTAATTCCCATAAATGTGATTCTCCCTCAGTATTCAGCTAAGTAGCAATGTTTCAAAAAAAGTAAATACCAATTCGTGGGAGTTGGATTATTCATTGATGTGGTAAAAGCCATTATATATGAAGACATACAGATGTTCCCACTTCATGACTGATCTAAACATATGTAAATTTTAGACTCTGACACACAAACCATCTCTTATGCAATGGCCCATGTACACGCCCAGGCTGCTTTTACCCTAGACTGTGTCAGGAGGATTCATGGGAGCTGTGTGAGAGATGGAATAAGCTTATAGCTAAAAGACTAAAGAAAGTTTAAGCAAGAGCCTTGCTAAAAATGAAAGGAAGTAGGGAGAAGGAAATTGAAGAGTCAGAGAATATCAAATTTAGCACGACAAGATGAAACGTGAAAGTTTCAAAGCTCCCAGTTACTTGATGTTGGAACTGGTGCAGCCTGATCTCATCAAACCAGCTGTTAAAAATTCACCTGAATCACCCATTAAATTTTGTTTCCAACAAGCTCAGCTCCTGTGTTTGCCCACTTCTTGCTTCCCATTAAGCTTTGACTTGGCTTCAGACTGCCAACATCCCAGCCTCCAAACAGGCTGAGGTCAAAGATCAGCACAAGCAGCACTGTGATGAATGCACACATCTGTCCAGTATGAAAGATGGATGGGACCCTGCTCCAGCAGTTATTAATGCATTCCAGTTGTTTTCCATGGATGCCTTAATGCAAACTGCTGTGCTGGTTTCCAGTTGCCTTGTATCACACAGGTGCCACGAATCAGGTGGAGAACCCAGTCTCAACTTCAGCCAGAACAAGAATTCACAAAAGACATGGAAACCCCTGGTGAAATTGAGAACAAAATGCTGCAAGCTGTGCTCTGTGACCCTCTGAAAGGCTCACAAAAATGCTTCTTGTGTGCACCTGTAAGACAAGACAATCTTGAGATTTTCACACGGAACTCCTGCTCTGTGAAGAATTCAAGCCCCATAGTTCTGGCTGGTAGGTAATTTTGCCTTGGTCTTTTTTGAAACCTAAAACAATGGCAATCAAAGGATTAGCCAGGAGCAAGGTGTCGTCCACAAGGAGCCTCAGGTTGGGGAATGGGGACACTGGTTAAAACTTGCAATTTGGTGAGAGTTTGGTCCGAGTTCTCCCGACCATCACCAACACCAGAGGGACTCGTAGACTCCCACCTAGGACTGAGGAAAAAGTCAGTTCTGCATTGCCCTAGGCAGACACCTGCCCCACTTTGAACAAGGGAGGGGAACCTGCAGAAGGGAAGAGGTGCAGGAGCTCTCCCGGGCTGGGCTGAGCAGCTCCAGTAGCACAGCTCCACCTGCACCCCAAACCTGCCTTCTCCCCACGTGCTACAACCCGAGGCCAGGCAGGTTTACACCAGAATAAGGCCATACATCTGAAAAGATGCAACACGCACCTGAAAGGTTGCAGCTGGGAGATTTACAGCTCACAGATGAAAGGAAGTAGCAATGAACTCAGGAAAATTCAGGTGTAGCTAAAGACCGCAGAGCTTTGGGAAGAGAGAAGATGCATGTGACAGCCTTTCTCCAAGCCATTAAATGTAATGCTTCACATTATGCTTCCAAATACCCAATTAATTTTGATTCAACAAGGCACTTGTGCTAATAAAAATTAAAACTAGCAGGTTCTGTTGAGAATGTAATGGATACGTGGAAGAGCAGCATGGGCAGGTATATCTAAAATTAACTATGAATACTAAACCTGACTACTTTCCAAGTCTGGGGAAGTCTGGGGAGCACTGCAACCACTTGGATGTAAACCTTTGGCAGGCTGCTGTGCAAGTGTCCACCCAGTCTCTCACCTCAACAAGGGTACTCAGGACGGGGTGGGGGGACATCTTTGCACCAGGTATCTCCCGTTCCCACCCCTTTAACCTCCAGATGGGGTCTGGATTCTCCAAAAGTAAATATTGCCAGAAGTTTACCTTACTGCATGCCAGAACCAAAGGCAGCTGCTGATGATACATTTCCACCAGTTTCACACAAGTATGGATGTCTGTGTGTCCCTACCACTGCAAGAGAGCTGAGTGTGTGCTCAGGGAGGCGAGAGATTGTCTCTGTGAACATCAGATACAGCAGGTCCATTTAATGACTAAACACACATGACTGTTTGCTTATAAAACACGGTGTCACATAAATCTGCTAGGAGCTAATTGCCTATTATAGCTCATGATGCTGCTGGGAGTCAGCTGCTGAATTATAAAGGGTCCTTTAGAAAGGAGGGAATGCCCGTGGAGCTCGCCCACCTCCACCACTGTTTCCAAACACTTTGTTTTCCAGTTCCTGCAAGGAGAATGTTTATCCCCCCTCTAAGCAACGGGGCCCCTCTGCCAAGCTCACTTTAGTGAGGAAGACTGGGGATAAATTGAAATACAAGGGGGAAGAGAAGTTTCTTTTATTCTTTTTTGAAATTATTATTATTATTATTATTATCATTAATAATAACAAAATTTTCTCTGTTGTCTCAAGCCTCTTGTCCAGCCTCACAAATCATGGCACATATATCTTGACTGTATCTGCAGCCAGCCTGGAGCTGGGTGGTATTTGCCACCACCCTAATGGCAGCAGTCACCTCCCATGGCCTAGCCACAGCAGTAAGGAGCAGGGAATGGCAGGGAAAATATCCACATGCTGCACTGCAAGGACAGGCAAGGGAGCAATGGACCACAGAGTGACACCTGGGTTTGGAGGAAAACAGGAAGCAATGAGTGATGCCCCCTCTGTCTCTGAGCTCTTCTAACTTCACCCTGATTTTGACTCCACAGGTACAAGGTTTACAAGTCACCTGAGCTGTCTGATCCAGATCTGCACAAACCTAAGCAACTTCCTACTGATTCCAGGCATATCTCTGTGGCGCTATCCCGTGACTCCATGTAGTCCAATCCCACCTCCCACACACACCCCCGATTCCCCTGCATGGCTTCAATGCTGCAGAGGTGTCAGCTGAACCTGCTGAGATGGTGCCCCAAGATCCCCCCTGCTCCTGGGCTGCAGGCTGGAGGCATTCTGGGAGCAGGAGCAGCAGAGCACAGCATCTCATAGCAGGAAGGAACAGGATCTGTTTACACAAGTGGGTTGTGTGGAAAATGCATTACATTATTTAAAAAAAAAACCCTTAGCAAAACACATACCTTCATCTGATGCCAGGAGTGTAATCCTACCCAAATGGCACCACATTCCATAAAGAAATTATCCCCTTATAAATCACTGGGGCAGGAGCAGGCCCCTTCCCTCGCATTTCAGGATGAATGATTCACTGCAGTAAGGACCCTGTGTGGATCAGCCATCATGCCCACAAGCAGAAAGAAGGAGATCTCCACTGAAATCTTATGGAGAAGCAGATTTATTGCTGCAACATTTCCGCCATGTGGGCTGGTGGCACAACACTGGGGATGGCTGGAGGTCTGACCCAGACCCTCATCTTTTGTATGGTCAGGCATGTGGTTGCTCAAAGACCGAGGAGCAGATCCATGACTTAAAGTCAGCTCCTTGGCTAGAAAAGCAGATGTCTGGAGCTGTGCCACTGCACTCTCAGCCTCAGGTGAGAGTTCCCACGGGGCAGGGGCTGAGCGTGTTGGACCTCTGGCTTCCCCAGCTACTGAGAGAACTCTGAGGAGGGACAGAAGGAATTATCTGGAATCTCAAACAAGTTAGTTTACTCAATCTCTGCATATAACTTGGCACATGACCCCCAAAGCAGAAGCACACACCAGATCACAGACCTACATCTCTCCTTTGGTGAAGAGCAAGATACAATGAGGCTGAAGAATGCAACAAATCCTGTTTTCATCCACACACCTGGCAGCAGGGAGCCAGATCATACTCTTATCAGCACAAGTTCTTGCCTCCCAGGACAAAAGCATGTTTATGTTCTTTGAAACTGCTCCACAGCCCTTCTCACCAAAGCTGTTCTCCCCAGACCTTAGCCAGTTCCTAACTTACAGCTTCAGTACAATAAACCACACAAGTGTTGATTATATATTGAGACTGGAAGTTGGAGTACTGCTGGGAAGAAAACCACGACGCCTTCCACCTTGCTAACTTGAACGTGCACAATAACAAACAGATCAGTTGTGAGGAGTGAAGTGGATCATCTCTTCATCTCTCAGCTACACTAAATAATTTACAGGGCCATTTTGGGACTGACATGCAAAGCAGTTTAACAATGATTTAACAAAAAAGTATGAGATTCCATCTTTTCATAGTTTCCAGGTGTTGAGATCAATTTACTTCACAGCAATTTTAATTTCTGGGCCTTTCTTTTCCCTCCTCCCCACCTGCAGCTGCCAACTATGCTGGCATCTAGAGCAGCTAGGAAACGAATTTCCCTGTAAAGCAAATTCTTCCAGGATGAATTGAATGAAGGCAGAGCTCATAATTGCACATTACTGAAAACATTTCTGATAAAAAAAATGGGGAGATATTTTTATCCACATCTCCAGTTGAAAATTGCTGGGAAAGATGCTTTTGAAAAGCCATCATCTCCAAGCATGTAATTATCAGATCCTTGAACAAAAACACACAGTCAAAGGAAAAAAAAAATACTTCCATTGAAATAAAAAAATCGGGGGTGGCAATTGTTAGGAACAGAGGGAGAGAAATTCTCCATCCTGTGTGATTTTGCACATTTCAAGTTACTAGACCGATTGGAAATCCACAGATTAATAAACTTGGCAGCTAAGAACATCAAGCTCAGTAATTTATTTTTTTTATTATGAACAGAATAATAATAATATTATAAGAAAAAAAATCAGAAGTAGACTGGCAGTCAGACTGTCAGAGACCCAGAATTTCCTAACGCCCACACAAGCACGTTTGTCTTGAAACCGAATTCTGCCACCTTGAATAGACAGGCATACAATGACCTGGGGGCCCCATCCTATCAAGGCTTAAGACCATGCCCAGCCTGATGGGATTACTCACACGCTAAAAATTATGCAGTAGCTGAACCGACAGCTGAAAAGAGCCTTAAATGTTCTTATGCCTGGTAGCATTCCATTGTCAATTGATGAACATTGCTAAATATTTATTTTTGCTCTACTTTTTCTTCTCCAGTTCTGCATTAGTACTTCTTTCTGATTATTATTATTATTATTACTTGTTAGATTTGTTTCTTTTATTTGCAAGACCTACATAAGCCTATACACAAAAGCAGAGGTGTCATCCTCTTCAAGTTGCCCTATACCTTTTTCTGACCTTCTGGGTAAAACTCCATGATTTCCATCCTTGAGTTAGGTGGATAATATCACAAGCAATAAACATTGGCATCCACACACAATCAATTTTAACAGTCCATTTTCAAAAGAAATCAAATCCTGCATGCCCTAACATATGCAAACGCTTTGGCAGTGCAGTTACCCTTGGCTTCCATGGGTTAATAAAACAGAACAAACATTATAAAGAATAATAATTCTGGACATAAAGCCAAAAGCAAGGCTTAACACACCACATGAAACTCAGTCCCCCTTCTACAGGTCACTCTAAACCAGAGTGAACCTCTGCCAGTGGCAATGAGATTTTCTTAGGCAGGGTGGCAGGGAGGTTAATGCCTGGACTGGAAACTGGACTCTGACATTTAATGCTGGATAGAAAACCTCTACAGCACTTGTTCAGCTGACACTGTGGACCAACATTTGTATCAAATCTCTCTGGCCTTTGCACTGAAAACCATCCTTCTCTTAACAAATCTGTAGTAATAAAATGTGCTTTAACACAAGGTTTTGAGAGGAAAACTCAGTAACCTCCATACTGGAAGATAAAAAACTGAATTTAAAAAGATTTGTTTTTATAGGCCATGAAAAGCTGTAGGATATTACTTTTATCTGTTTGCTTCTATAAAAGAACTATTTCAGTGGAATGGGTCATCTCTAGAAAAGATCAAGAATTCATTTTGACTGCACAGATCAACTCATTTATACTTAGAAGTTTAATCAACAAAACTTTAGAGCCCTGGTCACCAAAATCCTAAAGCCATCAGGAGGTATCCATAAGAACCTAAGGAGGAGGGGTAAGACATCACAAGGCTGAAGAATAAAATGCAATGTTCAGCTTAAAAAAAACAAACCAAAACAACTTGCTACCAGAGTGGGGGCGAGAGGATGACAAATCCATCACCCTCTCTTTCAGTTCCTGGAGCTGACTATCTGTATGTGAGCTGTTAACACCAAATGAGGAGGACTAACTGCAAACCTGGATCTACCACAAATAAATCATGCCCACTCAATTGCTTTCCATATGAGAATAACATTTCTGGATAGACAGAAAATGCAAGTTGCTATATCTCAATTTTGGAAACGCTTCTGACACTGTTTCACATGCTATTTTTGTAAGTATGTTTGGGAAGCAGGATACAGATGATTATGAAGTGTATGCAAAACTGATTGGAAAGCCACACACTGAGAAAATTCATCAGTTGTTCACAATCAGGAGGGAAAGATGTATTAAATGAAGTTCTGTGGGGACCCTCCATCAGCCTGGTACAGCTCCAAGTTTTCACTAAATGACTTGGATGGTTGCAGAGAGACTGATCTTACTAAGTTTACCGACAGTCACAAGGCATGAGGGACTGGAAGCAGGCTGGGAAGTAAATTTTGAACCCAGAATGACTCACATATGTTTGAAAAGACAGATGCACAGTTTGGTAGAGGGGCATGCAAGCTACCAGACCCAGGCAGGAACAATCTAATGAATGAAGGATGGGGGAAAACTATCAAAATGACAGCAAGAACTCTTCAGATACTGTGGGGTGCAAACCAAATGTAAATCCACAGTGCCATGTCATATGCAAGAAGAGCTAACACCTTGCCACAAGCAAGTTGGGTATGGTCTACAACATCTGTGAAATCATCCTTTCATTTTACTCAGCACTGATAAAAGCCTTGGCTTGAATGCAGTCCCCAGGCTTGGGAACCACAGCTCAACAACGATGTGACCCAGCTGGAGTTCATTCAGGTTGAATCGGTGCAGGCTGGTCAGAAATCTGCAAGACCACAACTCCTGAGGCTGGGGGGAGAGATGAGTTGTCTATGCTAAAAAGAAGAGAGGGAGGAGGAAAGAAGTATTACTACTCTCTTCAGATATTTGGATGTGTGATGCACAGAGGGAAAGGAGTAATCTGTCATCTGAGTTAGGACAGAATGCAAAGGCACCAAAATTATAAATAAGCAAAGCTTTTCCTTAATATTTCAGAGTACCAATTTTTTTTTGAGCTGATATGGTGTTCCCAGATTGAGTATATTCAAATGCAATGTGGATGGATGATATCACAGGTATGGCTGATACTATCTCCAGGCAGAGGAATAGCACAAACTCTTTCTGCCCAGTTTTGGCTCAAGGAAATTAAGATCAATGATTCAGACCCAGAGATGTTTGTCTTGGTACACACACCCCAGTTAGTTTTTGTTGTTTTTTTTTTAATCTTTCATTTGGCTGCAACTGAGGCAAAGCTGACAAGTGACGTAAGTAGCCTGATGAGCAGGACTTATATTAAATAGCACTATTGTGATGAATTCTTCAATAAGAAAGATAAAATCTTTCTTCCTAGGAGATTTATCTATAAAGATTTCCTCCTGTCTTATTCTAGCTCCTCACATTAGTTTTCTATCCCTTTCAGGCATGTTTATTATTCTTCCTGCTTATTTGGCAAAGCAGAGAGAGAACAGGGGAGCTGATCCCTTGAAAACCGAGAGCAGGAGGGGACAGAGATCTGTTAACAGGTCTGTTTTTCTGGCCATTCCCACCCTGCAATAAAGGGTGCAGTTTGGCAGTCTGGAAAAAGGACAGGAAATGCTGCTCTCCTTGGTCTGCAGAGAGTTCACCTCATGCTAAAAGCATGGCTTCTAATGGCAGCAAAAAAACACACACCTAAAACCAAACAACAAACCCAAACAGAAAAACACTGAACATCCTCAGTCATCTACTATCTTTATTCTTCCTTTGCCTTCTATACAAATTGTACTTTTAAAAATCAAAAATAATTAAGTTACCCAAGTGGATACATCCGAAATAGAAATGGCTTTCTGAAGTTGTCTGTGCTGTCCTCAATTGACATTTGACATGAGCTGGTTTGGGATGGGATCTTCAGTGGGTCACTTGGAGCAGCACGAAGGAGTTTCATTGAGTTCTGTTGCTCTGCCCATTCCTGCAATGATCCTGCAATAAGGACTAATTGAATGTGAAGTTTGCTAGAGCAAAACATAGAGGATGTTCCTGGACTTCAGAAGGACCATAAAGGATTTCAGGGGAGTCCTCCAACAGCAAGATTACAAAGGCTCTTGTGGAAACACAATCACCCTGCTATTAGCAGAACCACTCATTCTAAATGAAAACATCACCTCCCATAAAATATCACTGCTACTTTGCATTTTCTGACCCTTCCATTCTGAAGGACACACAAAATATATTATTAAAATGTCCCATCAAAAAACTTCTGAAAGCGACTGAGGGTAAGAAAAGAAATCACCAATACCCTAATGGTGGTGGGCCCAAAAAGAACTTCTGAAATGTTTGGGTGCTTCTTTGAAACAATCCATTTGGTTTTGCCTATTCCACTTAAAATGCTAAAATGAGTGATAAGATTGTAATTCCCTTCATTGCTTCCATTCTAGATTTCCAGAAAGCATTCCAAGCATGGGCTTGGTCCTCAGGAGCACCACAAGAGTAAGCTAAAGGCTTACTAAAGGGTAAAAAAGGCTTCCTTATCCACCTAGTGACTGCACCATTCCCTTGTATGTGACACAACATTGGCCCAAGATTCTCAAGAAATGTCTGGGGCTGACATGAGGAAAAATTCTCATTTGATCACCCAGACAACATCATCATTTGCAACAAAACAGCCATCTTGAAGCACCAGGTGTCCCTGGTGTCATGTTGGAAGATCTTCACAAATGACACCCTCTGTGGCTGGTGGCATCAAGGAGACCCCTCCAGCACACTCAGTGTCAGCCACCTCTAAACCAGGGCCCAGTTCCTGGCTCAACCCCAAGAGCAGTGAGATTCTGCCAAGTTGTCTTTTGATCTTTCCATGGAACAAGTGCATTCCTGCCCTGTTAAGTCACACGCCCAGACTCCCTCAGCCTCATCAACGTGTCTCTGGCAGCTTCAAATTAAGCCCCCAAAATGCTTCTTGCTGTGCTGGTACAGTAGGTGGACATTGTCTCCAGTCACCATCCATGGGATTAAACAACACAGCCAGGCTAAGATTCTTTCCACCTGGTTCATCTTACTCTCAGATTTAGGGAGGGAAAACAATTTTCCAAAGTTAGGTTCATGCTTTAGGGCTTCTCGATGCCAAGGAGAGGACGAAGTCAGTCTCACTACACCACTTCAGGCAGTCCAAAATGATTCAGAAACCATAAATTACCTCTGTATTTCCAATGTCTTTGCTTTCAGAAGGGAAATGCTTGCATCAGAGCAAAAAACAAGCTCCATGCAGCACATTCAGCTGCAACTAGCAGAGCTACAGCATGCAACAAAGTACCTGAATATTGCACTCAGTTAGAAATATAAGAGCCTGTCCATCCTGGAAAGACTGGGGCTAGAATTTGATGTCTGTCCTTTGTAAAGGTGCCCTTTTACACTCATCTACCCACTCTTTCGCAGAAATGAAATAGATTTTTTAAATACACCACAGTAACAGTGAACTGCTCACCCCAGGTATCTAAAACAGGGGTTAGCGACTCATAGAAATGGCAGATTTCTAGCAAAAGCTGAAATATTTATTAGACAAGGTAATAGTGGATTATACAGGAGGGGGGGCACTGGCAGTGATCCTGCCACATTCAGCAGAGTCCCTTCTCCCGTCTTCCATCCCAGCCCCCTAATCGCCATTGCTGAATGCCCAGACTACTCACACATTTCTCCTGGAAAATAAAGAGCTGCATTTAGGTTTTGTTTTTTAAAAAGCCAAAGCAGCTGTAAAGGCTCTACAATATCTGAGGTGCCATAGGAACAGCCCCTGTGACTGCCAATCTTCCAGGTGGAGAAGGAGAAAGCAGCCTGAAGGGTACTCTCCAGTGGTCACAGAGAGAAATTCTTTACAGAGAAGCAAAGACACATTTCACAAATCAATGCAATTAAGTTTGCATGTAACGTTTTGGATTTGTAAAACCACTTTGAAAGTAGCACATGAAACTGTTAATGATATTAAAGATGCTTAAAGAAAATCAGATTAAGGAAAAGTAAACTACTGCACAAGGGTGGAAAAAAAATACAGACAAGGCTCACTCACCAAAGTCTGACTGCAAATCCTTTTTCAGTCCACAAAGCATGTCTGCTGTTATCTATCAAATCATTCAACTAATTGTGAGAGCCGCTCCGTTCTCTCTGCCTGCCTGCGCTGGAATCCCTTCGCAGGCAGCCCGGGCTGCCTCCCACCGCCGAGCGCGGCTGCAGCGCACACGCGGCTCCCGCACTCCCCGGCAGCCAGATCGAACACAAATCGTCCTGGGCTCTCCAGTTTGCGAGGACTCAGAAATGTGGCGATCCTTTAGGAGGAAATATATTTACGCGGCTGTTTAAGGTGCGCCTCACCAGTCCTGTGTAGAAACAGGAAAATGAAGGGTATGGGGTTTTTTTTAATGAGGTCCTTAAAATCCCGTGCTAGTTCTCTCGGCTCCACTGGGCATCAGGCATTGCCAAGCAAAAGTTGGAAGCGCGGTGATTAACCGGAACAGCTGGTTGAAGGGGAGGCAGCCACTGAACCCTGACGCTCCGGCAGACGCAGCGAATGTCGAGCGAGCATTTCATTCCCGGCGGAATTCCACCCCGCGCCCCGCCGGCGGAGAGCGGGCATCATCCCGTGGAGATGAGCTGGCCCCTTCCTGCCCGAGCCCCTCGGTGGCTTTCATGGGCATTTCAGACGGGGGGTGGGGGAATAAAAAAAGGCATAGACGGGAGGAGGGCGGGCGGGCGGTGCTGCGGCGGAGGCAGCGCTGCCCCCGCGCCGCGCTCAGCGCCAGAACTTGGCCGGCAGCGGAGCCGCGCAGCAGCCCCCGAGTTGCAGCAGCAGCAGCAGCAGCAGCGGGGCTGAGCACAAGCGGCTGCGACTGCAGTGTTGCCTGACACACTTTCCTCTCCCCCACCCCCTCTTGGCAAGTGCTTGCAGAGCCTCCAGCACCTTTCAAGGCAATGTCAAGCTGCTGTCAAAGCATTACACTGCCTCGCAAACACACACACACGGTGCTCGTAAGGGAATGTGAGGCCGCAGTCGTGTGTCCTCCCTACAGCATTTGCTGAAAACTCAGTTTAACCCTTTCTTAGGAAGGACAGAGGAATCAGCTCGGGTAAAAGGCGTGCTAGTCCCGTGTTGAGATTTTGGAGAGAGGAGGCTTTGGGGGCGGTGCTGGGACCCAGCTGGTCACGGGGAGTTTGGCCCTCCAGGACAAGATGCTGCATGACTTCCCTTGAAACTGCTGGCCCTGCACTGTGGGTGGAAAGGGCACTGGCCTAGGAAGAAATGGTTGCAGTAAAGCAGTGTCTCCTTCCTTTACTATTGAAATTGAAAAGTTGGCTGACTTACGTTGAAGATCCAGAGCATGCAGGGTATGCCAATGCCCTGGCCATGGGGCTATAAGGGTTTGCACAGGGTCAGATCCTGCCTCCAGCACTGGGCAGGTCTCCTTCTCAGCCAAGCTGTGAGATGCAAACTGCGCCAACCAACTCATGGCAGCATTCTCCATAGTCACCCTATTCCCTTGAGAACTACTGTTGGCTATAACAGCAAGATTATACCCACAAACAGTGAAGAGAGATCAAGATGAGCATGGACTAAGGCACAAAAGGCATCTACATTTTTGTATGAGGGTCCAGTCACGGTTGAGACTGCTCTAGATTTGTCTGAAAGTAGCCAAAAGTTCACAAATTTAAAAGGAAGTTCATGGAGAGGCAGTAAGGTTGTCTTGTTTCCTTAGGGAAGAAATCAGGATAAATCCAGAGGAACTAAACACATCTGAATGTGCAGCAGGAAATTTTTACAGACCTGGGGGCCCTAACTCTGTGTGGAGGAGGATAACTGGGTTTCAGCCTAATGCCAGAATCCTTGTTCAGATTCAAATGCAGCACCATCTCTATTGTGGTTCAAACTCAGCTGTTTCATGAGAGGATAACTTATACAAAAGCAATAAAATCACTAAGTAATAAAAAACTACTCACAAAAGAGATATTTTGGTCCATAATTTGTTTAAAAGAAGTTATTCACTCCGACAATAGATTTAATTAGTAATTGAGGCAAAATTTATAATTAGAAATCTTTTCACACAGCTATTAGTGCTTTTGCTGCAGAGAAATTTCATCTTAACGGAAAAAAAAAACCAGTCACACCACAAATACAAGAAGCTGCTAATTTGAGAATAGCCCATTGCTTTGGATGCCATGAAATGGATGTCTCCAAAATGGTGTTTTAATGGAAAAAGTTAAAATAATTGTTTGTGTTTACACCACCAAAAAATTCTTCCCAGGTTATCTGCTGCACAAAGAAAGTGTGTGAGAGGACAGGTCTAATACACAGTTGAAGCTGCTTGTTTTTGTGTATGAGAACTGGCTGGAGCTGCCCCATTCCTCTGATGTTGGTGGAGAAGGAAGAGGCATTTGGGCATTTCAAGCCCAGAATTGCTGGTGGCATTTGTTGAGCTGCTTGGCAAGACACAAGTGCATCAGGAGCCTGGAGAGGATAAAGATGTTTACTCTGTGGTTTCTGGCCAAAATCCACAAACACAGCACTTTCTTCATGTTTTGGGTGGCACTATATTAAAATCAGTTGAAGAGAACAGCTTGAGTTTCTAATGGGGAAAGGATACACCACACACCCCAACAAAACAAGGCAGACCAAAAACATATGGCATGGCATCAAAATGTGTAGGTGTCATAAAAGAGTGTGAGGCATCAACCTAAGCTTTGGTGACCAACTCAAGGAACAGTATATAGAGCTTTGATGTTTGAGGAACAGTCTGTGCATTGTGCTGTACCTTCTTGACATGAACTTCAGGCTTTTTAAGCAGCTTTCCAAAAATGCCCTAGCAATATCAATCACATACAAGCCTCACCTACAGATGTGTGGTTTTTAAAATAAGTTAATTTTGCAGAGGTGGGATGTTAAAAAAGTCTTTCCGCAGGAAAAAAAAAATAGAAAACAAAATCACAGTTCTGGGTTTTTTTGCATATTCTGATCTCCTGTTACCATTCCAGGAGGAAAGAGGGTTTAGTGAATGCTTTCTTGCACCCCCACTTCAGTACAAAGTGCTCAAGGAGAAAGACAGCAGAGTCTGAGGACAGTCCATGATTAGAGAGCTGCTGAGTGGTCCCTACTGGAAACATCCATCCGTGCAAGCTTGTGGCTCTCACTCTATAACTGAAGTGGTGACACCAGTGAACAAGCACCTGCTCTAGAGAAATGGGCATTTACTCTTCTCAGGAACTGGCTGCCCTTTGAGTAAAGTTCATTTGTTATATATAAGGAGTATCTACCCTTACATGCACAGACATGTACTAGCGCTTGGTTTAGCATTTCTTGTACTCAACACATCCTGTCCTGCTCATGAACCTCATACATGTTTCCCCAAAGCTGACTTACAAATCTTCCCTGAACCTCGGTGGGAGTGATGCTGCAAACCTTGGCCTAAGTAGCTTGGGATGACATTTACAGAATACACTTTTATGCAAACAAGACAGGGAGGACAGCAGAGGGAATATCACAGGCTATTCAGAATATCCGTTATTTAGTCCAGTGTTTGATGGGTATTTGTAACCATTACTTATTTAATCACATCCAAAAGGATCCCTGTCAGAAGTCACAGGGCTGTGGAACGCTCACACAAGATCCTGATATGAGCCATTTAGCACTGAACATGCTCTGAGCTGTGGAGAGCATGGAGAGAATCTTACATCACTCCACATCAGGAAGACTCAGGAGACTCTCTGAAGGCAGCTGAATGAACATAATGAACAGTGAGCCACAAGAAAATGATGAGGAAAAACTCACACGCACTTAGAGAGCACAGAGAAACACCAAAGTTCCAACCGCATATAAAATGATATTAATAGCAACAGAAATTGCTTTGGGTTAGGGAAGGTTCAGAAGAGACTGACACAGATGCTTTCTACTTTTTTTTTAGTTCAGATGTTAAATTAAGATTTTCTGTTGCCATCTCCTTCTTCTCATCCTACTTCTTCCATTTAATAATACACGCCTG
The DNA here is from genome assembly GCA_013398615.1 of Brachypodius melanocephalos. Classification (NCBI taxonomy): domain Eukaryota; kingdom Metazoa; phylum Chordata; class Aves; order Passeriformes; family Pycnonotidae; genus Brachypodius; species Brachypodius melanocephalos. Next base: position 2,168,537 of record VZSR01001459.1, read on the forward strand.
CACATCAGGGTCTCCCTGGAGCTGGGGACTCATCTTCCTGCTCATCCACCCTCTCAAGGCTTGTTTCTGGCACAACAGACCCAATGCTTCCAGTTGTTTTACTGGGAAAGACAGTTTTTCCTGGGAATTCTAAGCATCCCTGCACAAAATCAAGAAGTCTGGAGAGCCTACACCCTTCTTTGATTGATTTTTGGTTGCAACAGACAGGGAGGAGGAGGAGGGACAAAAGGAAGAGCCATCACTCTCTTGGTGGAACAGACTTCATAGCTGATTACCCAGCTACCCACTGGCTGCACATTTGCTCCATTTCATCTGCTCCAATTTTACATAGTTGTGCTTATTTAGAAACCCCAGACAACTGCGTATCAGCCTCAGGCCTCATCTCTGGTCTAAGCAGATGCCCTGATTTTTACATACAATCCCAAAATGCAATGCACTGATTCATCAATATATTTTTATGGCAAATGGAGAAGGGACTTGAAAAGAAAAAATCTTTAAGGGTATTTAAACAGCTTAATAATGGAGCAAGAGGAAGAAGTCCTTGACTGTTCTTTTCTTTAAGTGCAAATTCCACCAGCCAGTCCTAACCATTCATTTATTATGGGTAATGAACACTGAAAGATAAATTGACCCATCCGGTAAGCAATTAGAACCCATGCTGCACGCACACACGCAGAGCACTGAGACAGAGTACTTCCTTTACAGAGCAAAGGTACTTCCAAGACCCCCATCCATTCCCTCCACCACCAGAGCACAATAAAATGGTTCCTGCACATTTTTCTGGGTAATCAGACTAGGACACACTGGGGTTGGGGACCCCAGTGCTGATAAGAGAAACAGTGAAAGACAAATAGGCTGCAGCAAAGTACAAGGTCTTTTATTCCCCAGCCAGCTCTAATGATACAAAAGAGCTCGTTTAGGGACCTTGTTAGCAAAGGTCATCCCAACAAAAGTGAATCTTGGCTTTACAATGATTTTTTAAGCCAAGTGGAGATGAGCTTGACAACGCAGAGCAATAAGCAATACAGCAGGAGGTTAATGATACAACAACAACCACCAGCAATGCCAGGGCAAGGTGGGAGTTTATGACCTGGTCCAAAAGCAGCAGAGCTCTGGAAGTTGCATGCACAGCATCTGAAAGCAGGTTCAACATTTTCAGAGCGTATTTCTCCCATTTATCTCTTTATTCATCTCTTTATGGCTTTACGTACAGAACAAGTACTTTTTCTAGGCAAAATACATGCCTTTGGGGATTCTCCTAATTGGTTTTACTTTTTACCCCCCTCAAATCTTTCATAGCAATGTAGCTGGCTGGTGTCCCACAGCCTTGTGACACTGGTAAAATCTTCAAGGATGTGTGTGATTGGAATCATGCAGATACAGAGCAGCACCATACCACTGGAGGAAACAAAATACCTAATAGCTCCCATCTTCCCGGCTTTTAATGATCCACGCACCAGAGTGACAGCAAGTGGTTGACAGGAAAAAACAATACAGAACAAAACAACTGAAGGGCAAGTAAGGATCTAAGCTTTTCAGTGATGGGACTGATTACCAGTTTTAAGGTCATTAAATCATTCAAATCCACAGTGAGTGCATGGCAGCTGCACTTGGCACTTCAATATCTGCACCAGTCGCTGCCCTGAAAGGGCCTGTTTGTGATCTCTACTCTTCAGCAAAAATGCTGTTTCTTCTTTATATTTTATTCATGTCACCAAGAATGAAAATAGTGATGCGTCTGTTAGCAGCTGGCCAGCATCCACCTTCCTTCCACACTATGCATGGGCAATTTAGGTGAAGCAAGCTCCAATACAATCAAGATGCAGATGAGAGAAAACATATTCTGCTATAGACCTTTGGATATAGAGAGAAAATGGGAAACGCACTGCAGCCCTACCAGAATAGGACACAACCTTAGAGCTCAATCAGCCCAAAGAACAGCAGGGAGCAGAGGTGTGAGCGTGTGGATGGGGCTGCAAAGCACATCAGCATCCCTCAACCTCTTACTATGTTATGTGCCACAAGAGCTCAGGTCTTTGCCGTAGTAGGGGCTGAAGACTTTTTTCTCTTGATCCAAAAGGATGCAGTGCTTGGGTCCAAACAGAAGACCCTTCTAGGAGTAGAGATGTGGCCATGCCACATCTCACCCCAAAAGACAAGAGAGAGAGGCAATGCTACAACCTGTAGGACAGGTCTTAGTCAGCATCCAACTCCACTCCTGCCTGTGGGAAGAAAAACCTCTGCATCTTTCCCTTAAAGGATTTATCTTGGCACTGGTCTCTGCAGAGGCAATGCTGCCAATGCAGATGGAAAAATAAGCAAGTGGGTCATCAGTCTTACCCATTGTCACACAGTTTCTTTTCAATGAGTAGCAGTGTAACAATGCATTAACAATAAATGAAATGCCATGTTAACACTAATTTGCATAGTACAGAGCCACATTGCTCTGCTGCCTCTATTCTCTTTCCAAACTCTCCTGACCTGCATATGAAACGAGATGAAATTTAATTGCTGGGGCATTCAATAGAATCACTGAATTCCTGCTTAATGAGGCTTCATTTGTACTCTGTTGCATCAGACACCTTCTCTCCAAGGTGCTGTATTAACTAACTCAGATATAAAATATTTTCCAAGGCATATTTTCATATGCATTTCAATGAAGAAATAGCAGGAAAAGCATGGACTGCAAAAGATGATATTAGTATCAGTAGCATGCTAAGGGCAGTGAAATCCCAAGAGCAACAAGCTGTATTCCTCCACCAAAAAAAAAACTTTAATGGCTTTTATATATGCTCTAGCATGCTACTATGCAGCACCTATGCTGTGTAGCTCTTCTAGAAGAGACAAGGCAAAGCTAGGTGAGACTTGGCCAAGGTCTATATGGGAGACAGCCAAGAACTTGAAGCAATACCAATGATTCTGGTGACTCAGACAAAGCACAGCCCGCGTTGCACCCACGAGTCAGAGCTCTGGATGGTTTCGCATTCAGATATCTCAGTGAGCTCACCTCATTCAGAAGTCCTTGGCTGAGGAGGTACCTCATGTAAGGCACCTTAGGCTGCCTGGCCAAGCAGCTCCCTGAAAGATCAGCCTGCCTGCTCAGTTTTTGCTCAGACGTAGCACAGCCACTACCAGCAGCACAGGCACGGCTGTGCTTCAGAGTCGCATGTAGGGACCAAAACAGGCGACATTAACTCGTGCTAGCAGGGGACACAGGGCAGTGCAGACAGGGGTGCCCAGCTGAGCGGGGACACAGCGCTGGACGAGGCCGCGGGCTGGTGTCGGCTCCAGCCCCAGCTCTCCGCCACGCTGGGTCGGCAGCACAGACCGTGCTGAGCAGCACCAGTGTCACACTCAGCGGTGGCGGCAGGAGCACGGCGGGAGCCGATCACAGAAGGCAGACAGACGTGACCCAAAAGGCACTGCCACGCCACAGGCAGCAGCTCCCCAGGGCGGGGTGAAGCCAGGTCAGGCTCTCCTGCTGCCTCAGGAGGGCTCCCGGCTGTCCCCCGTTCGGAAGTGCCGGAACACGCAGACGCCTTCGGACGGGTGAAGCAGCCGCGTGTTCTGGGGCGAGGTGTTTCCACCTGCCAGCCTGGCTCCCGCTCCAGCTTGTCGAGTTTTACCTCCCAAGCTGGGGCAAGGCAGAGCCGCACACAGCTCCGGGTGTGTGCTGAGACCAGTGATTTATGAAGTATTTTGGCTTTAGAACATGCGGAGCTCCCTGAGGGTCTGCAAATTGCCTGTTCCTGCAGGTTTGCAGGGTGGGATCAGCCTCCCTGCTCCCATCCGATCTCCCCGGGAGCAGTTACAGCACGTTCACAGCAGGCTGGAAAGGTTTATCCCTTTCACACGTGCGTTACAGTAACCTATGAAATACTGCTTAGGCTCATCCCCAGCGTGAGTCCAGACAACACCAGTGGATCCATGATAGCTCCAGCAGGCCAAGAGACCGACCGCAAAGTCAGTTTTCCTTTTGCATTGTAAGGGGAGAGAGTGGGGATCCGGGTATGGCGTGAGGCAGTCCTAATCATCCCAGGGTAGCTGATTATAAAGGACGCAAATTGACAGAAATAAAGCCGCATGGTCAATAACAGTATTTTTTAAAAGCTGGAAATTTTAGCCCATTATCTTTCCAGCTGAAAAGCTTTAATTGAAAATGGCTAATCTTCCAGTGGGTTCAGGAAGGGTTTACAAGCTAATTGCTCTCTTTTCTTTAGGATTAACACTTCGTTCTGTGAATAGGGGTGGAGGGCAGCAGATGTGCAGCCTTTACTCTAATCCAAATACCCCACTGCCACAGATGCTCCCAATGCTGTGTGGGGACATAATGGAATCTCTTTCTTGCGCATAAAGTGCTTGTTCTGAAATGAAATTACAGCTATCTATTAGGAAGGGAACAATAAATTTCCTCCACCACACATCCCATCATGAAAGACATAGCATTGGGCTGTAAAAATCCCTGATGGAAGTAAATCTTGCAGGAGAGAGAGCAGCTAACAGATGACTTTACCATTTTCCTTTTGTAACTGGTAGTCAGTGTCATTTGGATACAGGCAGAAAAGTCATTATCCCACAGAAATCAGAACATGATCCCACAAACCTCAGGGTGGCTGGGACCAGGCTGCTAAGCTCTAGGCTGAGAGAAGATTTAAACGAGCCAGCTGGGAGAACAACTGCCTCCCATTTAAACAGAGAGAAATTAATTCTGCTAACCACAGTGACAGCTACAACCTATCGCTCTCACAGACTGCCCATAAAGCTAGTTGGGAATCTTGACTACCTGGACTAGATGGGATTTGTATTACACGAGAAAAAGGGGTTGGCTTGATCCTGTGATCTCTCTGGGAGAGAGGTACTTAAGGGAGAGGAGGATCCCTAATAGCAAAGGCAGAGTGAAGACTATTTCTCAGAAAGAGGGGATGGGGAGAAAAAGTATTTTCAAAGACATCTTAAATTAACAAAATGAGGTTGTGGCCATTCAGCTGTTGCTGTTGCAAGGCAAGGAAGACCAAGTCCTTCTTCACATGAAATCTGCACTCCTGCTGCTCAGAAAACCAAGCATCTGGCACCTCCTTATAAGATCCTGATTATCAGTCCCAAAAGGGTAACACCTGTTAGCAAAGCAACTTTTCCTCTTCCCATGATCAGATCAGAGGAGGCCACACCATTAGGAGTAACTGTGCCAGCCCACCCTGCCCAGACTGGAGAGGAGAAACGCAGCAGAGCACTTGGGCCCAAAAGGCATGAGGAGAAGGAAGAAGCATTTCGTTTGAATGAGCAAGTCAAGCTAATGTTTTGTGTCATAATGTCTCGGCAGTGCTGTTCAGGAAGGCACTAGGGAAGGGATCCAGCCTCTCCTCTATGAACTAACACATCACCACAGCTTCCCCTAGAATGGCCCAGGAGAAGGACATGTTTGCCTAGAGAACAGGTCATCTCAAGTCCCTTGAATTAAGTTCCTAACTTTAGCAATCTGTAAACTAGAGAGAAGATTCATCTCTTGACAGCAGCAAATACAGCTCAGTAACTGCTTCCCTTGTTCCTCCTCCCCCAAAAGATGCCTTTAATTTTCTCTAGCATCACTAAAACCTAGAATTTTCTGCTGAATCACTATGAAAAAGAGCACACTCAAACCCAGGAAGGAAGCAGTGCAAACACTACCCATACAAGAGTGTCTCAGTCAAAGCATGGAAGCAGAAGACACAAGAGTCCAGGGAAGGGGTATCAGACTCAGAAATTTCAAAAGCTCAGCTAGTTTTTAAAAACCAAATTTGTGTAAAGTGCAGCTCAATATTGCCTTTTCAAACCCTTCCTGGAACAGTCACGAAGTTGCTATCCTAATTCAAGCCTTTCATTAGCTGGTGAATTGGAATATTTAGTGTTCAAATGAAGATGAATTGTTGCCAGTCACAGCATCATCCTGCATTCAGCAATGATCTCGATCTTGCAAAGTATTTCCTCAGCTAAGGGAGAAAATCCTCAGAGCAAGCAGATGACAGACACACATATCATGAGCATATGACAGTATTAAAATCTAGATGGATGCTGAGATACTAAAGGCATGAGTTAAGAGGGCATATTTTCAAAACTCTATTAACCCAGTGACCCAGTTTATGGGAAAGATGCCTTATCATTTGTACCTTTTGATTACACATGAGAAGAGGCAGCAAGTGCACACTCTCTGCTACCTCAGCAGCTGTTCACATGCTGAAATGTGGTAGTTACGTGTGCAAGAAGGCATTAAAAGTTAGAGGTTTGTTCATTATTGCTTTCCTGAGTGTTGTTTCTGGTACTCAAAGGCACAAAAATCCTGCAAAAGCTGACTCTCTAGAGCTACACCTCCTACTCCAAGAGTGCATTTCTGTGCAAGAGCCCCTGAGAACAATACTGAAAACCTTATTACTCCACACAGATGAAAGCACAGAATCCAAACCAGAATCAGCATTGGGTAAATTATGGCCAAGTTTTAAAGCTGTATATTTGCCAAAAAGATACTTTGACTGCCTTCTTCTTTTCAAAGAAAAACAAAAAAGCACAGAGAAAATTATTTTCTGAAAGCTGTAAGAAGCACTGTGAAGACCTAGTTTTGTAGTTTTGTGATCACCCACCTTCACATTAGCTGACATCCCTGACATGCAGTTACAGACCTACTGCAAAACAGAACTAGCATTACAGAAGAGCTTCCTAGAAAAAGCTTTTTGTAATAGAAATATTCTGTCCAATTACTTACAGAGTGATCACTTAATAATATTTATTCTCCAATATATACTGTACTATAAACCCCTTTTACTCAGCTATTAATTAATTTCTAAGAAACAGCACAAGGCTTAGTAGGATGTGGAGATTTGAGTGAAAATTATGGGATTGTTTTCTTTGTAGCTGAGAATTGACGCACATATGTCAGGGGACAGACAACAGGAAAAGAGATCTTGATCAAACAGGTCTTGATCAAAACAATCAGACAGAGCAGTGAAGCCTACAGAGGCTCTGAACCAACAAGCAACACCTGAGGGGCAGGTCACAATGGGGACATTAAAGCTTCCTTGCAAGATTTCAGGTGTACCCCTGCAGCAACCATACACTCGTGGAGACCTTGTAGATGGTGCCCAAGTATAGCTGACTAAAAATCACTTACATTTTATGTGGTGTCCCAAAGTAATTAAAAAACTGGATTCATTTAGAAATGGCATTACCTCAAGCCCATCAGGATGTTTTTTAGGCAGTAGTCGCACCGTTACAAAGGGTATTTGTGATCTGAATTGTAGCTACATTAAATACATTATTAAATATACAAAGCATCATGCAGCTGTAGTTATCCCCAGCATGACTCACTTCTGGTGTACAGTGATTTAGCCAGAGGAGAAGGGTATTGGAGGAGGAAGGTACAAATGTTCTTCACAGGTCATTACTGTAGCTGTCACATCAGTCCTCTCTCCAAGCCACTCTCTCCTTTCCCTTCTTCGTGGAATCACTTGGGTTGGAAGTAACCTCTCTGGAAGCACTGCCATGAAGGAGCTCCATGGACAAATAAAAATACTCCCCTTACTTGGGGAGCTTGCAACAACATAAACGTTTACACTGGGACCACATGGGTGAGGGAAGGTGGGTGCCTGTGGCTGTACCTGCTGTCCACAGTGGAAAGGGATATGGGCAGAGCTGCTCCAGCAGCATCCAGATCTGCTTATCCTGCCAACGGCTGGGAGCCTTGGCCTCGTGGCCAGGATTCTCCTCTCTACAGAGGGCAACCCAAGTGCACCAGCCTCCCTCGCTCTAAGAAGGTATTTGGCAGGATTTGATGGTCGAGCATAATTCCAGATGAAACACGCCAGATTGAAGGATTTCTGCATAATTAGGGATATAATACTGTATTTAAGAATCTCCTAAATACCCGCAGTTAACAGAGGGCAGCGTGCTCAGTGGAAACCCATCTCATGTCACCAGGAGCTAAAGCTGGCACTAAGTGGATGCAGATCTTCACTTTCTTTAATACCTCAGCAGCCCAAATGCAGCAGCCAAAAAAAGTCCTTTCCAGAATGAGCCTAAGTCCACAACAGATCTCCTGAACTGGATTTCCCAGCTTAAAGGCATCCAGTGTTCCCAAAACAGCAAAGTGGCTGTGCTGGTACCCAGGCTTTGGGAAAGTTCCTATAGCAACAGGACACAAAGAAAATTTAGGTGTTTATATGGTGCAGCTGATTTACACCATCACAGCTGTGTTTGAGTCATTGAGTCCGAGGGAAAAGCCTGAAAAAGTAAGATGCAATTCCCCATCAGAGGAGTTTTTCCCTTTGTTTCATCCCCCCAACAGTTTTTAAGTCTCAGATTTTGTGTTGATGGGTCACTTTTGTGTTACCTCTTCCAAGGCCTATCCCTGGGCAGACACTTGCTTTATACTCCAGCTGTTGAAAGGCCACAGAATCTCAAATTTTCCAGCTTTCAGAAAGACCTAGTCCATTCAGTACTGCAAGATACATTCTTCTCAAAGCAGCAGGTTGGTTGCTGGGTAGTGTCATTTCATTTGGAGAAGAACAGGACAGCTATATGTGCACATTTTATAAGCATACATCCAGATTTTCGGCAAAGCTGCCAGGCAGCATTGGACAGCACCATCATCAGCTCTTCCTCCATGGGCCACCCTGCTAGATGGCGAGCTGCAGGGTGGGCAAATCTCTGCACTGAGACCAGGAACACACTGAGCAGCAGCTCTGTGCCATAAGGTCAGATTTAAGGCTGGAGAGGATCTTTCCATGTGTTTTCTCACCAGCCCACAGACACATCCCTGCAATTAGCTCATCCTCACACCACTGCAGAGGACTTTCCTGCCTAGCAGAAGCTCCAGGACAGAAGTGTCACCTCAACAGGCCAATCTCAATGCTCAGAATAAATGCAAAGCCTTCCAGCCACTCCAGTCCCACTCTGCAGCAGCCCCTCCTCAGCATCTTATTGGTCCCTCTGCAGCCTGTGCTTTTCCAGAGGGATGAGTGCACAAGACTGTGCTGTCCTCACACAACATACCACCACTATGGGAATGCTCTCTGGGGTGAAATTTGAGGCTTTGCTGTCACTGATGTTTGCAGCCCTGCAGGCTCCTGCCCCAGCACATTGCCTGCTCCCTGTCCCAGAGCCCTGGGGTGACAGAGCAGGTTTATGGGCTCAGAAACGTGATGCTCATCTGTGACATGGGGTGGATAAAATGGCAGCTGCAAAGCTCAGTGTGCCATTGGAACAGCCATGGCTTTTCCCAAGACAATATTGCTGCCCAGCTGCTGTCACAGATTCTCTCCTTATGCTTTTGTCTTCCTTGGACTTCTGCAAATTAGGAGTTTCACTTCAGTTTTGAAGTAGCAAAAGTTTCAAAGGAAATGAGAGGTGACCATTCAGTGTTTACTCTCACCTTTCTTACAGGTGAAGAGCTCCTAAAGGACAGTGCCACAAAGTCTTCCTCCCACTGCTACCTCACACCCCTCCCTGAAAACACTTGCTGGAAGGCAGTTAAAACTTAAAAAAAAGTTAAAAGGACAGGCAAGGAAGGGGAAGCATGGGGATTGAGCAGACAGCAGATTAATAGCCTGGCATTTATGGCAGTTTAATAATAGAGCTGTCACAATAGGAGAGATTTACTAATTGCAGAGTCATTTGCCATGGATTCCCATCAAGCTGCCATTTAAATCGCTGCGCAGTTTTTAAGATGGCTTTTGAAACTATGGAAGGGGGGGAGAAGAGACAACACCCACAGTCTTTATGAAGCTAAATTTAGGAAAGCATTGTGTTTTCACAGAGATGACCAAGTTGATAAGGAAGCAAGGAAGGAGTCAGCAGTGCTGAGAGCCCAAAGGAGTTGGGGAGGAAGGGGGCAGGTATTTGTGTCTGAGCCCTGCCACACAATAAACAAGTCTTACATCTGGAGACAAGGCTCTGACCTCAAACTGAGCCCTGGAGAGTTTTACATAGGTTTAACCAGTGACCTACTAATACCTCCAACATCTCCCCAGGCACTGAGCTATAGCTCCAACGTGTCTTTTTGCAGAATTAGCCAGCACTGGGTTTAGGGGCAAAACGTCATCTTACACCTCAGATAGAAGGGTTGTAATCTCTTGGGCCTGTCAGCAAGGAGGATCAAGTTGGTCCTTCTTCTACTGACTTCAAAGCAAGCAGTAAGCTCCTAATTCATGTGTTCTCATCACACAGAGCCTCAACCCGAGTCACGCACAGCTATTTTTGTCAGGACAACCTGGTGACAGCGTGCTGCAGTACTCTGCATGCCACCTCCATGACTTGGCACTTCTCCATCGGGTCCCTGAGGCCACCAGTGCCAGGCCAGGGCTTCACAGAGCTGTGACTCCTGGTAGACTCAGGACACCAGGGTTATAGGAAAATTAAACAGGTTGAGAAATATTTCCAACTAAATCCTCCAGTGACAGTTGTTACCTGGTGAAAATACCTCATTCCAGTCTAACCTGATGTTCCTCTGCCTTGACCAGGAGGTTTCCAGCACAGCCTGGGGAGAATTAAAACCAGCCCAAGTGCAAGCAAGAGACCTGATGAATAAGGGAACCACAGAACAGAAGATGGTTCTCAATCAGGAAATAGAGCCTGGGGCTTTATATACTAGAAGGGCACCCTTACCTTTTGGGAAAGAAAAAGGGCTCTCAGCACTATCAGGAGCAGTTCTGCATCCAGCAGTCCTTTGCCCCACGCTCTCATCCTCCCCAGCATCACTCTCTGGACTCATTTCCCCTAGAATAAAAGGGGGCAGCTGTCCTTTGCACCTTAGTCCTTCCACCTGCAGAGGCACAGTAAACCATCACCATTACCAGGATGCTGAGAGAACCTTGGGCCACTCACGGGGGCCCCACTTGGTGCCATGGGAGAGGTGGGGGATAAGTTTTTTGGGGGCCCAGGGCAGTGATGCCATCCCATCTCAATCAGCAGTCCAAGGGAGGCCACGCCTTCTGTGTCGTACATGTTCTCATAGCTCAGCTGAGAGGCTGGGACAAGGCTGTTTTATTCCTCTTTTCCTTTAGGGAAATAGAGCACTCTCAGAAGTTCAGCCAGGACTTTGCAGAACAACAATTAGCAGCCTACAAGGGTGCATGGTTGGGGCTTTTGTGGCACTTCAATTCTGCTGTCATTTAATAACCACCCATGACTCAGGCTTTTCTCCCACATGCTGTGGCCCAGCACTCCTGATCTTTTTCATCCATTTGGACCCACTGGTACAGAAGATAAGAAGTGTGTTAAACAAGTCTGCTTTGCCATTGCACCTGCAACTAATCTGACACACCAAGAGCATGATTTGATCAGATATTACCTTTTGTCCTGGTCTCCAGACTGTTGTCCAAATACATTTGCAAAAAGGATGCTGTATTAAGGCAACATAGAGCTCTTCCTGTACTTTCTCAGAGGACAGGACAAGGCAGCACCAGCCACCATCCAGCCCCATCATCCAACTCTTTCTGCAGCTGTTTCTAAGTGGCTTTGGCCTACCAGGAATACATTTAGACACAGATGAGAAGTGTTACAAGGAATTTTCTTCTCAGAGGCACAATCAATCCCCATTTTACATTTAACAGAGATAAGATGGCTGAAGCATAATTGATTTTATTTTATGGGATGCTATAGAATGAGCATCCTTAAACAGAATTCAGTTGTAATGAACATACAGTACAAGATGAGTCTTCACTGAGGCAAATGTCATTGCCTAGGGACAAGTTCAGATCTAAGTAACATCAGATTCATTACTCTGCATCTCAGATGAGGCACTTCAGTCATCTTAAGTCAAATGTACCAACAGTTATGTTCCCCATGCATTCCCATCAAGATGAGGACAATGTTTACCATCAGCTCCCTTGCTAACTGAATGTCTCCCACTGTGCCTGTTTCACTTTGGAAAGTCCTTTTCCTTCTGTGTCTTCCTGTCAGCTCATCTGTGATACTTGGGAAATCTCTCCTCAGGCTTTGCAGTGAACTTTGGATCAATGGGAGAAGTTAAGGCCACTTCTCTTTGATTCTGCACAGCATCCTGAAGAGCCACTCCAGTGCCCAGGTTTTGGGATCCTTCTCACAGTGCTCCAGTTTGGAGGCCATGGCTGGCAGCCTCACCACCAGCCCCTCCTACACCACCATAGGCACCCACCTGCTCTGGAGGGGAGCATTTGCTTGTTTAGATAGGTGCACCCCATCACCCTTGGCTCCTTGGGGATACATCTTCACACCCCCACTAGCACAGCCCACACTAAGCACTGCTTTGTCTGCCACCAGACTCCACCTCTCTATGGATTACATGCCCAAGGAGTTAGGTCACCCCACCAGCAAGCTGGAGGGAAACACAATCAACCAGTGAAAGAAGCTTTTTTTTTTTTTTTTTCCCTTGTGAAAATGCTGGGCTCAGGTAGGGACAAAAGAGGATTAAAGAAGTGTTTGAACTAAATAAGTGAGTGGTAGGGATGTAAATTTGGAAAGTTCCATTTAAAGCAGCTCCCAGGACTGATCAGGCAAAAATTAAGAGGAAAATATGAAGATTAAGAAGAAAAATATAGAAAATTACTAAGTGAAAGCACATAAAAACTGAGAGACTTCTGCAGTTTGCTTTTTCTTTAGTGTTAGGTTTTTGCCCCTGTTCCATCCCCAATGCATTTTCCAAGTCTGAGCTTCAGGCTTACTTTCATTGTGCATGGAGCAGGGGAATGAAGGAAGCAAAAAGAGGAGGCTACTCTGGAATCTGAAGAGCCTCAGATGCTCCAGCAGCACTCTGCTGAGTTCAGCCATCACAGATTAATACAAGCTGTGTCTGATCAGAAACTGAGTAATTAGAACAGCCTGGAAGGTTAATGGCATGCACCACCTACCATCACCTCATTAGAGGAGGATCTGTAATCCAGACACCAGCATTGTCCCTGATCAGTGCAGACTGAGAGATGGCAGAGCTAATTCTGAACCCTAACAAAGCTGCACATGGGAGCTGCTCCCCAGTCACAGAAGAGATTGCCAACATGACTTGGATTATGGCATGGCTCTGCCTCCAGAGTTACAACTCCAATTTTTCTTTTCAGGAAAGAAGTGGAGGAGTGGGCCAAAAATGCCAAAAATGCCCATACCCCAGGAGAAATTCCACAGAATGTAGAGTTGTCCACTAATCATAACTTTATTGCTGGACTTCCTCGCATCAATAAAACTCAGAAAATTCAAGCGAAAATTGTGTGGAGTATTACCTAAAAAACACACAGGTCGCACTTGTATTGATTGCCATACTTCAGACAGTTCAGTAGAGTTGTGCTACGGATTTCTATTTTGACACAAACCAGCCTAAATAACACACGTTAAAGATTTCCTCCTGATGTCTCCTTATCCAGAACATCAAGCACAACACAAAGCAAAAACCCTCCCCAGTCTAGCAAGTACCTGTGCAGTAAGTACACTACAGTTCAGCTACATTTCAGAAGGATAACACTGCTTCCAAACAGTTCACCGTGTTCAAATATTGTCCAGTTAGGAAGAACTTTAGAAAAGAAAAATTCAAAAAAAGAAAAAAGTGAAGCAAAATGTGCAACCCCACTAAGCCTTGGTTGGCACTGGTTGTTTCCCACTAAGTTATTCCACTGCTGAAATGAGAAACTCAGAAACCCGTGTTTCCTTGGCATAGAGATTAAAACAGCCAAGAGCTGTTGACAAGGAAATGGTTTTGGATTGTACCTTGCAGCTGGGAGAAGAGCTGAAGTAAAGCAATCCAGCCTTGCCAGTTGTTTTTCTGCCATGCAGCTCCAAAAATCCTCCAAGTTTAAAGAATAAAAAGAAAAATCCCTTGAGGAAGAGAAGCTCCCAAGCTACAGAAGGGCAAAGGCAGTGTGACTCAGTCACTAATCTCCCAAGGACAAGATGTTTCTGATGTGCTTCAGCTGCCTTTTTAGAACTTTGATGTAATTGGACTCTCAGTGTGGGAAGCAGGGACTATCTTCCACCACGGTGCTGCACAGCCCTGGGACTTCTTTCCCTGTGACAGGGTGAAAACAGTTGAAGTGAGCAGCACTCTTTCCTTTGTCCTGGGGACAGTCTACAAATCCCCTCATCTTGAGGTTGAGGATAGCAGACAGCTTGTATGGCATCTCTTAACTCCACAGACCCTTCTTAAAAAGCACTTGGGAGCCCGGATGCCAACCCATGTGACAGACATCTGTAGCTGTGCACTGCGAGTGATGGCAGTGCAGGTGGGAAAGGATGACCTGTGGGTTTTCCTCAGCCAGACAATATGCTCAGGGACATGACAGATCCTTGGGCTATTTCAAATTTTCAGTTTCAAATCACTTCATATCTCTGATGAACTTGCTTCAGCATTCAGGCTGTTTGCAGCCCAGATACTGAGCACGGGCTTTGTCTCCAGTCTAGGATCAGGGACCTCAGTGTCCTCTGTGTGGGCAGTCATGTTTTAGATCTGCTCTTGATCAGATGAAGCTAGAACAAAAGTCTCTCCCATCCCAGGATACTCTATAGGGAGCCAGAGCATCTCAGAGGGAGACAAGAGGCTCAATCTCAGCAAGAAGGACTTCCAAAAAGTACCTGCAGTGTGATACACTTCAGTGTCTAGGCAGGATCCCAGAGGCAGTGGCTGAACTTATCCAAGTCATTGTTTTCCACTGGAACTGAAAGAGATGCTACGAGATTTTCTCCTCCCATCACTCTAAATCTAGAATTTCTTTAAAAGCTTTAAACTCTGCATTTCTGCATTACCTAAAAGTGCAAATAACAACCACCAACAGGTGACCAGGAGGCAGTCTCCCACCATGATCATTCCAGCTCCTTCCAGGCAATGTCATGAAAGATAGGCTCAAAATGTGCCAGTATGATTAGCCTGCTAAGTATCTGCTCAGAAAATACGTTCATTAGCAATGGCACCTCTACTATTTTAACTGCAAACAGGACTTGTGATCTGCATTTATGCTATTTGCAGAGTTCAGAGCAGGCAATGCTAGTGAAGCTGCCTCCATGCATTATTACCGGCATTGCTCGAGCCACAGTGCAGCTGCTAATTAGCAATCAATTTATGTTTTCAATTCTAACATCAATATTAATATGAAGCTTTTATTAATGCCATAGAGAGACCACCCACAAGTGGAGCACGGGTACTG
Organism: Brachypodius melanocephalos; assembly: GCA_013398615.1. Classification (NCBI taxonomy): domain Eukaryota; kingdom Metazoa; phylum Chordata; class Aves; order Passeriformes; family Pycnonotidae; genus Brachypodius; species Brachypodius melanocephalos. Next base: position 2,183,662 of record VZSR01001459.1, read on the forward strand.
CTGACCTTTCAAAGCAACTGGAGAAGGGTCACAAGAGATATTCCTGTCTCATTTATATATTCCCCGCAGGTAACGCTGGTGCTGAAGGGAACAGTCAGAGGGATGGAATCCCATTTGTGCCGACAGCCCAGCAACTGCTGCTGCTCAGGCTGCCCCCGGCGCCCGGGGCAAGGCCAGTCCCGCGGTGCTGGGGACAGGAGCCGGAGGAGCTCTGGAGCCGTGAGCCAACTCTGCCCTCTTGCGATTACAGCCAGGCTTCCAGCCTCTCCCCCCGCCCCGTACTTCAGCGGGGAAGAGGGCTCTTCTGCAGAAAATCACCTAATTCGGGCACTCATGTTAAATGTATCGTTTATTTATTGAGTTTTCCAATAGACAGAAGCTGCTGGATGGCGGTAGGATTTAGGAGATTCCTCAGCAGATCGGGAGGTACGTGGGGCAATTCCTCCTCCTCGGTGGGAACAGCCCAGAGCTGAGGTTTGCTCCGCGCTTTGCAAGGGGGATTCAGCCCCGTGTTCGGCAGTGCCCAGCTCTCTGCCTTGGCCTCAGGCTGCAGCACTGCAGACACAGACAGGGCTGCCTGTGGGAGCACGCTGGACATGCACGCCAGCCTCTGATATCCTGGGTATGTGCACAGGCTCTGCAGCTCGACTAATCCCTAAAAAAGGCTGGAGAAACGTGTCCCCACCATCATGTCCTCATCCTTCCTTACCGCATACCAAAGCCAAGCCAGCTCCACAGTGTATTCGTGCATGTTCCATCCCAAGGCAAGGGCGGGCTGGAAAATAAAGACAGGAAAGCCATTCATCTCATCACCTGTAAAATCTCATTTTCCCTTCCGAAAAGAAGCATCAGTCGTTTCAGAGGCTGCTACACCAGGCTGAGCCTAAGGCTGCAGGGTAAAGCAGCGCTGTGCTCCAGCCTCGCCTGCAATGCGTGGGGCTCCACGAGGGAGCAGCATGTCCCTTCACTTGGACTCCACACCTCCTTTAAAATGGCTAAGGAGGAACTGCAGGAGGACAGCGGGGACAGAAAGGGATGCAGGTTAATATTTTTATTCTTACGCTCAAGTGTACACAGGGTCACAAAAAGACCCTGTGCTTTCTGCAAGAAAGAAGGTGCTGCTGTGATGCACGGTTAATTTTTTTTCATCTTTGTTGCCTGTATAAGCTGACCTACCATAGTAAATAATTGCTAGACAGTTTAAAAATAAATTATTTTTAAAAGCCCAAACAAGAGAAACAAACACCACCCCAAAACCGAACAAAAACACCAGATGTCAGGGGAATTAGGCTTCAGGACAGATTTCAACCTGCTTAGACCAGGCTTTTTGGGATTCACAAGTCAGGTACTGAAGCCAGGAGGACCTGACTTGGCCATCCTAGTAACTTGTTGATAATACAGTCAAGTCCAACAGAAGCACAGGATACCCTTTATCTTCTACTTTCCCAGCATTCTGACAGAAATGAGACTCTCTTTTGACATTTGCTTTTCCTGCTCCCCTCAGGTAAACTCAGCAAGACACAAAATTCATGTGCTAACTTGAATTAAGTCTCACAAAGAGTAAAGAAAGAAAAAAAATTAGTGTACATCAGCCTCTGAAGCCAGGACTTTTTGAAGGCATAGAGCAGCCAACTAGAAGGTGATGGGGAGTGGGGTAAGACAGTTCACACAAGAGCTTTTTGTACCATGGTATTGATAATGTATGGAGCAAGATTACACACTGTTATTTCCACTGACTTATGCATCCAGGACAGCTCAATCAGATCCCTACCAGATCAGCACCCATTCATTTTGTGGTGATGGACATAGAAAAGACCCTCATGCAGTTGCAGTAGTAAAGCTTTACAGACTTCAGTAGGAAATAGTGGACATAGTGCCACGGTGGGTAAGAGAACAACACAGCACAAAGCAGGAGCAGAACAGGTTATTTATTGTCAAGATAATACTATCTTAGAGAATATTTACTTGGGATATGTTAGAAAATGAACAGTGATACTTTATAAAAGACCTTGTAGCTCTGGTTGAGCATGAAAGTGGAATATAGCAGAAAGCTGCAACATGTCTGCCTGGGAGCTTGGGGATAGCACAAAATCCCCACCATCAGTTGCTGCACCACCAAAGGAGTGTGGGAGAAACTAGTAATATATTTAAGTGCTACCAAAATATTGATACACACATATATATTCCTACATATGTCTGTCCACAGAAGCTTGTTACATATGTCCCTGTCACATTATGTCACCACTGCATGTCAGACAAAATGACAAGGAAGGATTTGAGCAAGGGTTTGAAAGTTCTGTCAGGGATGAGGATAATGAGGGATGCCCTCATCAGTATTATGAGGGAAAAGAAAGGAAATAGCAATATCTCAATTTAAAAAACAAACAAACAAACAACAACAAAAAAAACCCCTAATAAATATCAGCTCTTGCCCTTCAAAATGTTGTTTCAGAAAGTGTAAAAAACTGACCCCAAGAAAATCAGCTGCTACAGGAATTACAATTTAGAGCAGAAAATTATTTCCAGCTAGGATGCTTCCCAGGACTAACTTGTAGAAAAAACACTCTAAGGCTGCACAGTCCCACACTGTTGGGGCCTGGCCCAGAGTCCTGCTAGGGGTGGCCATAGAGGTAGGTATTCTCTGAGAAGAGCATTTTGGTCACTGCCCAAATACCTTTTGTCAGCTCCTGTGTTCTGTTTAGTTTGCTTGGTTGGTTTTTTCTGTGATGTTCACTAACCACACACAGTTGTGTAGGGCCTCCCACCCGCATTTCCCCCCTCCTAGATATACCAGGCGTAGGTGGAGCAAGAAATCAGAGTGACAGATGATGACTTGGTGTCTGCCCCAGCCCCTAAACACACACATACACTGGGTAGAGCTGCTCCATGAATTAGCACTTAATCTCAGATCTGTCAAGCTCAGTGAATGCTGATTGATAAAACCTTTTAATTAACAGAATTTTTCAGGGGAAAAAATTTAAATTATAACACTGCCCAAACTATTGCAATGGTTGATGTGGACTAGGGGGTCAGCTTCCCCTGTCCCCTCACTCCCAAAACCAGCCTCTTACAAAGCCTTTCATCTACATTTTCTGATTTCAACCACAGGAGTTTCAAAAATCCAGTAAACTCAACTGTGCCATCTCAGTCTATCAAAACCTCTCTCCCACAGCAACCAGTTGAAAGGCTGGTTGATGCTTACAGGAGAGTCTTACAGATCAAAGCCCACCAAGCCTGCGTAGACACGCCTGCTGTCCAAAAGGCTTGTCTGGACACCTCCTGATTAGCTCCAAGTCCAGCACAGGTCAACAGCAGATGAAAGGCAGGCATTTAGCAAGCACCAAAACTGCTACAAGACTGCACTCCCCAGCTTCTTACCCAGCCCTGTACTTGCAGCTGCCTTGCTCCAAGCCTCCTTACTTGCATCTCAGAAATCTGGGTGTCAGCAGGTCAAGGGCAACAACGTTGTCTCCAGTTGGTGCTCCCCCATGTTGGACATCCTATATCTTTCTTCCTGTGACACACAAGCTCAGCTAGTTCCACATCATTAAGGCTATAATTTTTAATTTATTATCATTATTGTTAATATTATTATTACTAAAAGAGTGGTTAACATTCCTAGGATTCCTGTTGGTCACCCTGCAACCACTGAACACACACCAGCATCAGCTCCAACACTGAGCACTGGGCAGACAAGTTGCTTTTGGTAACCGTGTCACTTCCCTTCCTGGTGGAAAGGGATGAAAAGCACAGCAGTGCAATAACTGAACCCCAGTCAGTCCAGAGCCAGCATTAACACAAGCCAGCAGAGATATCATGATCACAGCATCTTACAGGATTTTTGTTTCCTTACTAACAACAGCCTAATGGAAAATTCCAACAATATTTAAGGATTCTCCTTACCTACATACTCTAACTCTGATATCCAAGTAGAAATAGAGGACACAAAAATCCATCAAGGAATCTCTTTATGACTTGAAAAGGACAAGAGCTGTAGAGATTTTCAAAGCAAATTCTGTTCCTGCAGAGGCCCATAGTCAGGGACCCCAACGAGAGGCACACACACACTGTACGCCGTGCGTAGGTGCTCCATGGAAGGACATGTTTCTCTCATTAGGGAATTACAGTCTCCCATGGGCTTTGGTATCCTCCAGCGTACCTTTCTCTGGAGCACTGCTCTCCTGGATGGCAGCAGCATACCACACTTTAACCCCTGTAATGCAAAGATCAGGTATAAAAGTCTGAAGATTTCTGCCCTGCCCAGGCAGTTTGTACATGGAGTTGAACTGAGTGACACAGCCCTGCAGTACCACCACAAAGAATAAACCATAGACACAGAGGCAGCAAGTGCTGCTGGCAGGGCATGGGAGGTTTGCTATGAAAGCACACAAAGGTATATTGATCTTCTACAACAGTGTCATTTAGGAGGTGTTTGGGAGATCTAAGGTCTATAGCAAAGCAGTAAGTCGTAATTAGCTGGATAACAGAAAGCAGTATGTAGTAATTAGCTGGACAGCATGCTCATACACATAGCTTGGGAACAAAAAACCAAAGGAGGAAGCTGTGATTGTCAGCAAATATGGGGAGAAGAAAAATATTTTAAAAATATATCACTGCACTTTGGCCAGATGCCTCAAGAAGTAAAAACACTCTTAATTCCTACAGATTTTGAAATAAGTTAAACATTTTCTCTCTTTAGGGGATCCAGATTTGGATGAACTGGGTTACTAAATGCAATTTATATTGTATATCACTGCTGCATATTTGGATTCTGTGGCTTCTTGAAGGTGAACAGTTTTTTCAATAATCAGCAGGCAAAAGGCTTAGAAAACTACAAATAAACCATCAGCTGAGGCTCAGCAACACAATACCTGTTAGAACAGTGACCCAAGCCTCTAATCTCTTTGTCAGTCCAAACTTCTCTGATACTCACAAGGAAACACCTCCCTAGCCCTGTCCCTGCCTCCCACCCCAGAGGATGGGGATGACTGCAGTCCCTGCTGCAGCAGTGCTCTGTGCCCAGCCAGTTCTTCTGTCAGGAAGAGGATGGGAACATGGAAAGCCTGCGAAATTTAAGGAAGTAGTAAAACATCCAGATGAAAAGATTATTCATTCATACATTAAAACATAATTATAGCCAGTTAGGAAGTTAAAGCATATGGATCATAATTTTAGATCTCTAAAAGGCAGAGCAGTGGGTTTGGCTTTCAGCACAGCACATGGCTGCTGTCCATAAGGAGGACAGCACAGACACCTTTACAGAAGGATAGAGGAACATTCTAAGGTACTTGGCAGGGGCAACTACTTCCAGTTATTTTGTAAAAACCTGCATAGTTTATGTCATCTATAAGTGCAATTCTTAAGGTTGTTTTCCTCAGCCTTAAGAACAGCAGCAATCAAAGACTTAAAAGAAAACAGAAAGAGCAACAGAGAACAGCCCACTGCCACAGCAGACCACTCACCACTGCATTGACTCATGCAGAGATTAGATACCAGGAGCAATCTGCAACCCTAGTCAAGCAGAACACAAAGTCCTGATGTTCCAGGAAAAAATAAAGCCAAATAAAGTAAGTACTTCTCAGGGATGACTCAAGTTCTTCCAACAAGCACCCACCTCATCAACAATTTGGTCACTTTAGAAGCCACCAGTGTGCCATCATGCCCATGGCACACCACCAAATTGCTCCAGGTGTGTCCAAGGAGACAGCTTCCCCCTGTGTTTTCCCACAAAGTCCCAGCTTCTACAGCATCTTAAATTTTACTATGCTGCTGCCTTCAAAGCATCTAATCGAGACCATCACATTTCTGATACCCTTAGCCACCAATAAGTAAGGCTTAAACCCACTGCTTTTAACAGGCAAGCCCAAGATCTGGTTACAGGAATAAGCCTCCAAAGGCAATCAGAATTAGAAATAATTAGAAGCCCATCACTGAAAAAGGGGACAGACATGCCACCTCTTTTCCCCATCCCAGCTCAAACCCAGGAACACAGAGGCGGTCAGGGGATCGTGGAAGTTGTGTTCAGTTATTGAAATATCAGCTGCAAGATCAGCAAAAGAGCTTAAACACAGACCTCAGACATGCATCTCACAACCCACCCTGCTCCCTCGTAGGGAGATTTGAAACAAAACAAAACAAATGATGAAAGGTTAATTAAGCCACAAAACAAATGAAGACTCCAGTTAGCAGTACAATTACCTCGGAGTGCCCTCCACCAGAGGAAGGTCTGCAAGAAGTGCATGCTCTTTTTTCTCAGTCCCGGAGGAGGTGGCAGCATTAGCAGGACCGGGGCTGCTCCACGGCTCGCTCACAACCACTCCGGCATCCCCGACCTCCCCGCAGCCCCAGCACTGCCTCGGACCAGCCTGCGCAAAGTGCACCTGGTCTGCTCTGCTGATCACTGAGGGGGAGTCTGGGGCTTCTCTCTCATGCTCTCTCCCTCTCCAAATAAGCAATTAGCATGAATAATTACAGCTCTGATAATAATACCAAGCCACCTTTGAGCAAGAGGGAAAAGACTGTAATTAACTCTTTCTCAGGGATCAGAGGAAGTTGAAATAGCGCGAGCCTAATTATCTTCTTCTGGGACGCCTCCTGGCTACCCAGAAGCTCTGGAATGTGTGGGAGGCGGGGGTCAAGTAGCATCCTTTTGGAAATTTCTCCATCCAACCCAATTTTACGTGTCTGCTACCCAAGTGATGATTAGATGTGCAAATGTACACAAAGGGGAAGAGAACCCCCAGTTTCCCTACACCGTGCTAATCAGCAAGGGGCTGTCCATTCAGAGACTGCCTGCAGCGTTATCCCGTGATGAATCGTTGGCCACTGAGGACTTTGGAGCAGTTCCCCTCCTGGGGGATATGTTGTGGTAATGTGTGGCTCCTTCTGTGCACAAAGCAGAGCCTCACCAGCTCTCAGGAGACCGGACCCCAGGCTGGAGAGGGCACTGATGGCCAGGCAGGCTCCCACTATAAACTCAGCACAAAGGCACTCCCACCCCAGAGTTTTCTTCCTGCCCCATCCCCTAGGTGACAAAGCTAGGGGGAAAACACATAAATGATGCAGGCAAGGGCTCCAGATCAGTTCAGGAGGGAAGCTGGGCTGAGCACGTTTAAAATGTCTTTGCATTGAACTGGCTTTTCCCCCTTCCCAAAGCCTCTCCTGGCAGGCAGGTGGGACAGGCACACGTTCATGTCCTGCTCCTAGTTCCTTCCAAGAAGCAAAACACATTACAGGCACCACCCCACAAAGGAGTTCTAATGAGTTCAGAGACTAAAATAATAAATGGTGGCTCTCTGTAGTAACTGCCCCAAATTACCCAAAGCTCCAGAAGGATGCATGGGTCAGATGGCTGCTGTGACATACCCTCTTCATGTTACTAAAAAATGTGATAAATCGAGTTATTATACAATCCTGTCATGCTTTATTGCTGCTGCGCTATCTGGAGATGTTATTAGAGTGCTGCAGTAAAACAGCTGCCCTCCAAACATTCCAGTCTCTTATGAAAAGAGCACACGTTTTGTTAACACCTCCTCTTGTATTCTATTGACCTGAAATATTTAAGAGCGGAAAAATTATTGTGTTCATGAACCCTTATCACTAGTCTTAGAAAAACTGCTGAAATGTTTATGTCTCTAAGCATTTAAGCAATAATTTTCATATTATGAAGATTCCACATAATTCTTTTATTTATGAAGTCAAGGTGCTCAGGGCACTGCAGAATATAATCGAGCATATTAAAAACCCAACATAATATAAATAAAATCACTTCAGTTATTTAATGATTTTGTGAGACCTTACCAAGATATTGTATGCAATATGTATTTTAACTTTCTTTATTTCATCTATTCTTTTACTACAGAACTACCTTCTATTTTGCTAATTTCTTGAAAACTGAGAAAGTAAACATATTCCTATACACTGCCTGAATCCCACAAGTTATTATGTATATTAGTTTCCCTGTAACATGAATAATTCCATAAGCACTAAGTAGATTAAGCACTGGAATAAATTGAAGCCTATATATTAAGACCCAGATGCTGAAATTATTAATAAATAACATGATTAATATGGCTCAATGGTTACGATACCAGGGTCTTAAAATGCTGTTTTGCTCTGAAAAAATCTATACCTGGTGTACCCACACTTACAGTGTGACCCACTGTAATTTCAGGAGTTGGTTAAGCTTGAAAAAGAAATGCACTTGAATTTTAATTTTACTATGACCTAATTGCAAGGGCAGCCAGTCCAGCCTCTGCTCTGGATTCTTTCCAGCTTATGTGTTACCCAGAATCTCTGACCCAGCAGGCTGTTAATGTGCTATTAATGGACACTGGAGGTGGAGGCACACACAGGGATTCTCCCATTGGAAATGTCTTTCCTGCAAGCTGGATGTGCCCCAGGGACAGGGAGGGCCTTGGTGACACTGCACAACACAACGGTGTGACAGTCCCCATCGTGCTGTGGTGGGAGCCAGGGCCCACAGGGAAGCATTGCTGCAGGACCTCTCACCCTGACACACCTGAGAGGTGTTTGAGGCCTTGGATGTGCGTGTGACAGGGTGATGGTGAGGGCATGGGGCAGAGGGCAGGAGCACCCACGGTTCTGCACAGGCAGCCCCAAAATGGGATTCACACAGATCTACAGCAAAGTACAGCCTTGGGAGTCAAGTGAAATATCCCCAATGGATCTGTCAGGGATGGAAAATTCCAAAATTATAATCTATGGGGAAACTACACACAGATATCTGGAGACAATAAATTGGTGTGCAAGCAGGAGCTTCATCTTTAGAAACAGAAATGGGGACACGAGAGGACTGGGGCTGTACAGAGGTCTGGGGCTTTGTGGCTCCATCATCTGGCTCTGAGTATTAAAGATGATCTTTGATTCACAAATTGTGGTTCCTCCTGATCTCTCTAAACAGGAGTGAGAGATGCAGCCTATTGTAGTCTGCTCTATACACTCATGTACCAGCTGCCTTCAGGTATTACATTGCTAAAATTCCCAATGCTTTCAATTAACACATAGCACAGCCATTAGTCATGTTGTCTTTCCAACAAAAAATTGCTCTCCCTGGCTTCCTTCCATTGTGAGTTTCCATTTAATTTATAGGCCCTAATAAAATGTAAAGAAACCAAGACTAATGCTTCATCAGTTTCCTAAGGTTTTCCAACATCTTTGGTGGGGAGGGGAGCTGGCACTTCACTGTTTTATGGCTCTGAGGGAAGAGTGGCTCATCTAGCAGCAGACAGGGAGTTTGCAGCAGGGCAAAGGACAGACTCACACCCTCTGAGTTACATCTGGCACATCTGCAGGGTGGGGACACGATCACCAGCTCCAGCCCCTGCTGCACTGGGATGCGCCTGCCTGCCCCTCGGCTGAGCCTCCCACGCATCCCATGGCTGTGCAAGGCACTTGCCACAGAGGCACGAGATGAAAGGAAAAGGATGCAAACATCAGAGGAAGGGGAGAGACTGTGTCATAAAGAAAACACAGCCAATTCCTTGGTAATTATTCAGACCTCAGGCTTTGCCTTATCCAGCAGCTTCACACAGGAAGCACAGCCAAAGGCAGCTGGGGAAGGAAGAAAGTGCTTTCCAGTGCTGGGGGTTCCTGCTAGCCCTGCCTTGGCCACCAGTTGTACATGATCCATGGCCTCGATGCCCCAGAGGACAGGTTCAGATGTTGCAAGCTCTCAGCTCGCTCATTTCGAAACACAACCCCAGTAACAAACACAGCATCCACTGGACCCAAACTCACCCTATGCCTGTCCACACACATCCAGTGTGTGAGCACAGACCAGCACACTCAGGGTCACCCCACACCTGCCCCATAATGGGCACAAGCCCCTCCCACGTGCAGAGACCTGACAAACTTCTTTGCACAAATGACCAGAGACAGCAAATCAAGGCAATGAGCAACACCCCCAAAAACAAAACACTGAAGAAGCAACGCTTGGATGATTACAAAAACTTGAACTGAAAGCTGTTCAAAATGCATCCAAAAGAGAAAGGGAAGAGGGCTGCCGAGCCTGACTTCCCAAATAAAGTCTCCCTGCTGACAAGTTTGCCTCCGTTTGCAATTCTTGTGTCTGCCTGCACAAATCTTGCCTCACACAAGTACCCTGTGGAGTGAGAGGCCATGCTTGGAGGGACAGAGCACTCAGGGGCAGCTGTCCCACTGCTCCCCACTGACTTGGGCAGTGCAGGACTGATGGCCACCCCCAGGCTGAGCCCCAGCCCTTTCCCAGCAGTGCCACAGGACAAGCAGCAGCTCCGGACCTGCCGGGCTCTTTAAGTGCTGCAGCCTGGACAGCCTTGCTCTGAGCTTCAAGGTGGTGTGAAAGGCTTGGAGGGAAAAGCAAAGAACTGTGAATCTCAGCAGAAATGGGGGTTGTGCTATTATACCCCAGTACCAAGGGAGAAGACTAAATAATTAATCACAAAAGCAACCGAGTGTTAACGAGCCATGCAGGATCAAACCGCATGGAAGATGCAAAGGCCCCCGACCCTCTTCAGTGTGCTGACAAGCCTCATTTTCATAACTTGTCTACCAAAGCTGAGAGAATATGCCACAAATAAATAAATCCATCCCAATGTCCCCCTTGGGCTTCTGCTGGGGATCCTCTTGACAGCTTTGCCACCATGCCAGTTCAGAGCATGTTTTGCAGGTGGGAGTCCTGAAAGAGAAAAGTGTCCAAGGCTTCGGGTGGTCATTGCAGAGGCCTTCTGCACATGTCACCCCACTCCTTCTGTAGCTTTAAGGAAAGGGGGGATGTGCATTTCAAATAGGAAAAGCAAATACATAATGCTGCTTCAGTGCCATTCCTGAATAGCAGAGTCTGTGCAGAGCTGAGCAGCAGCATCCAGGAGCTGTTAGGGATAACACAAGATGGGAAGGGAAATACATGGACATGCCTCTCTTGGGTGCTCTGTCTAGTCAGCCATACTAAGGACAGATCATAGAATCATTCAAATTGTGTATTACCCTGCACACAGTATATCCCTGTGCAGATGACAGGACTATCATATACTACTAATACTAGGACACAACTAGTAAAACACAATTTAGACAGTACCAGCATGAGGCACACCACACCAGACCCAGCACACATCTCTGTTACTGCAACTTGTGATGGAGATCTTAAGTACTAACATTTGCATCACAGTCCCTTGCATCAGGCTTTCTCCATCCTACCGTGAGAAAGGGTTGTGCCATGTAGGGTGAAAGACCATGTGGATTCCATTGTGCCAACAGCTACAGCAAAACAAACTCTAAATAGTTATATATTCTGCTTACACAGCACCATGACTTCCAAAAGGGCTTTGAGAAGTTAAACTGATAGGCAGGCAATAGGCAGGGTTCTGCAAACCATCACTCAGATGCTACAATCTGACAGGAAGTAAGGATCCTGCTTAATGGCCCAGAAGGAATATATAGAACTTAGAGGTATTCACACACTCAGTGCAGCACACATGCACACAGCACCTTTGAGGATCCTCTACAGGAGCTTGCTTTGGCTCTAGTATCTTTGTCCTGTAAAGTCTGAATAGGTTGATTCCTAGGCAGCTGAGCGTGGGAAGATGATTTAAATAAGACAGTGAGATGGACTTTTCTACAGCTTCTGTGAGATTGCAGGGCACCAGCCTCATGAAAAGACCCGTGTGCTGATGTCAGAATGATGCTTCTGAAAATTGTCTATAATAAAACACAAAGCCTTCTTTCCTCCACCAAGATATCAACATCACAACTCTGGTTAAATTAAGGAAAGTCATAATCTAAAACAATACGCACACCTGATGCATTTCCAATATCCAAATGTAAATCTATGGGCCCCAAAAGAACTTTAATCCTGTGAATTTTATCTGAAAAACACAATAGACTATGGAATTACTTCCTCTGCCTGCATCTCTGACTAAGACTGGAAGAGAACAGCGTGATTTTTGTAGGCTTGCCCATCAAGGTATGCCCACAAGACACCAGCAAGGTCAAGATTTACCAGGGACAAGAACCCCACAAACAAAAGGATGCTGCAGGACGTGTTTGCAATTGTAAAGGCGATCTCATACCACAGGTGGGGGCAGAGAACTGAAACTTGGTCAGCAATTCAGAATTTACTGAGGTACTCACTGGCTTGGGGAGGCTTTACTGCAACACTTTAATGATACATGGGCTGAATATTTTGCATTTCTGTGCATAAAACCTCTCTCAGCTGGAATGAGGTTGTGTCCCTTGCGGGACATCATTTACATCAAAATCTCCCCCGCTTCTCAGCAGGACTTTCATGTCCCCCCAGCATTTCGAGGGCAGAGGCATATCTGTGTGTGGGGATAGACATATCGTTTTTAAACATTCATTGAGCTGGAAGTGTGGAAGATGCCAGCATAGGAAGGGTTCAACTGATGTGTAAATGCAGCTCTTTGAAAAGAAGGAATTGAACACCAAGACTGGTTCAGTGAAGCTAAATTGGTCCCCTAAGGGCCAGTGGTAACAGAAACCTTCAGCCCAAATAAGAACAAGTGAAATATTCAGCAAACAGCATTTGATACTTATGTGCAGGAGAAAAAAAAAAAAGTGGTGCAACTGTTAGAAAAAGAAAATATCATGTTACCCCAAGTTACATTAAAAGTAGCAGATAAAGGGTTTTTTGGAAAATACTCTGGGTGTGGCAGAGTTCTGGCAAGCCAGTGCTGGAAACTCCAACATCCTGAGACCATGGGTGAAGCCAGCAATGGAGGTTGTGCCACTGGTCCCAACACAGCAACCCAGTGCTCAGACTGGGCTCCCTCCAGGCACTGCAGCTCTAAATGACATTCCCTGTGACAGTGGTGGGGAGACAGGACAGGCCTGAAAATGGGTCCCCAAGGAATGAACACAGAGGATATCCACGCTCTGACACATGTTTGAGTAGGTCATGCATGAACAAACTTCCTTCTGTGACACAAGGCCACCTCTGGAGACCTTCAGCTTTGATGGGAATTAAAGGCTGAACCCTCCTGTCCTTGGGCTGAACTTCACCTGATGCCTAGGAGTAGGAACAGAGCCCAGTTCTTCTTTTCTCATTGGGTGTGTCCCTTTGGACTGAGAGCATGAGCCCAACACTGCAGCTAATCTATTTGTATTAACCACAGTAACATGGATATGCTGAAGAGTCAGGGCTCGTGCAAGGTTTACTTCCCTGCCCAAGGTTCTCAAAATCAGAGTGCACCTGCCATAGAGGCTTTAACCATCAGCATATCTCCTGTGCTGCTGGTGATCTGAAATGAGCCTGCTCCGCTGTGCCAAATGATAGCACCTTAGACAGACAGACAAAGCCTGAACTTGCTCAACAAGAGCTCAGTTCTTGACCATTTTCCAATAAAGATATATCAGAAACACCACAATCATTTTAATTTCCCTGTGAGGGATGCTAGAATTGTTTTTTGGTGCTCAAATCAGTCTGTTTTATCCCCTCCCTCTATTTCTTCTTCTTTTCTTCACAGAAAGGAATGTGGGTGCTCTAGTACCTGCATTTCTTGAGTCATTTTAATATCTATTATTATGCTCATTGCTTGAAGGCAAAACTGTAAGCAATAGCTCTTTCCAGGGCACAAAGGCAGTTCATCAGAAAACATGACAATACATTCAAAGAGAGAAAATGCATAAGAAATTAACTGCTCAGGGAAGCAACGCTTGCTTTACAGGTGGAACACAGACAGCATATTATTACTATTTAAATTCCTTGCTTTCTGAAAAGTCTCATCTTTATGACCATTCAGCTACATATCACAGAAACAAAAAAGAGTTATTTCTTCCTGCTTTATCAATCGAGGATGATTTTATCAAAGAAAAACCTTGCCAGTACCTCTGGGATATATGACCACAGATTGCTAATATATAGCAACAGTAGCTGATAAACTAACTGGACATTATTTTATTTTCCAGCAGGGATCACTGAACAGATATTGGAAAAAACAATGCTTACTCTTGGAGCCCTCACTTAAAGGCAGAGGAAGAATCATTTCAGGAAGAGAGACCTGTGTTATTGGATTCATATATCTGTGCTTTTCTTGTTGCACTGGCAGTGAATCCAAGTGGGGAAGTATTTTTTGTCTTGCAAAAACAGAACTTCTTTTGCTGTTTCTATGATGATACAGAATCTGTATGTGTCATAGTTGATAACCTAAAATAATCTGAGATGTCAATTCCAACTGCAGATCTAAATAAGGCACATCAGAGATCTGAGCTGGGATCTCTCTGCTCATGTGACTATCCTGACCACCCAGTCATGACCTATTTCTCATGAAAATGTCTCATATTCTGACTGTGGTTACAAAGCCCATCCTGGACTCTTGAAGGAGTTTTGAATGGCAGGTACATCAAAACTCTGCAGATCGCATGCATCTCTGAGTTCTGACTGTCCCTTTTGATTAAAAAACTCCCAGCTACCTTCATTTCTTAGACCACTTATAGGGTTGCAGTAGAGCTGGGAAGGAATTAGAGCAAAAGACTCTGCCTTCCTCACTGCCAGAGGTATGAGCTAAATTCCTAATTTCCCAAAACTTTTAAAGATATGAAAATGTATTTTAAAGAAAAAAAATATAAGCAAGCAGAGAAGGGAGGGGGGGAAAGCCCCAAGAGTAATGTGCAAAGCCTTTAAGTGAAAAAGGGTGATATTTCCTCTTGGTTACATGCCAGCTGAGAAAAGGCTCCATCTCATAGACAGCACTGAGCCTCTGCTAACTTCATGTTTAGTCTGAGGTACCTTGGTGAAAACATTCACACTAAATACCTCAGCAACTGTTGGTTTTTAATCGCTTTTATTCTCTAATTGGCGTTTGGCCCCATTGCAATGCATGCTGATCTCTCCAAGCAGGACAGACACAGCAACAGCATGAACAACCCACTGCAAGATTCTGGACAAATGCCCAAAGCATTCATTTTCTGTTCAGGCCTGTTTTCTCAGTGGAAAAAAGAGTGTGTATGAGGAGAAAACATTATCTCATGACTGTTCTGCTACACTCCAACGCACTCAGATGAGAAGGGGTGTATAGGTTGCAAAGACAGACCATTTATTTTAAAAGGCACTTAGTTTCCTTTTGGTTTGTCTTTCCTGAAATAGATTGTAAAAAAGGAAACCCAGACATACATCTTGGGGATTGATACATCATGTGGCAATTTTGTAAAGGCCACAACCCTTCCCTTGTGCCCTCCCCACAGTCAGTTATCAAGCCCTGAATTACACACTGCTGTTGATTTCCATGGCTTTGTGTGATTACTCTGGCTGTACTCTGTAAAGCAAAAAGAGCAACTGGAACAGAGAGGAAAGGAATTCGCTCACAAAAAACTAGGTTACAATAACCCTCAGGAGATGAGTGAAACCAAGAAGAGGAGAGGAGTTCAGCACGAGGCTGCCAGCCTGGGCTAGGGCACAACTCTAACTCCAGCATGTCAGACCCAGTGAGCCTCAAATGCACAAGGCAGCACATTTAGAGAAAACCTTTTATAAACCCAGATTAAAAGAAAGTAATGGATTTTTTTTTCCAAGGACTTAGATCCTAGGAGGAGGCACACAGTGCTATTTTCTTTGCACTGAGTACAGTGGGGTGTAAGTAGCTCATGCAACAGAGCAAAAAGTGAATAGAGAAATCCTGTTCAGACCCCCTCTCAACACATTCTGCAATGAGATAGATCACTCCTTTTAACTGAGCTAAATGAGCCAGCACAGCATATCCAGGAGGGAATAAAAAGCTGGGGAAGCACTTCTTGTTATTAGCTAACAGTTGAACTAACAGCTGGTGGCCACCAGATTTGTTGAAAGTAATTGAAAAATTACTGTAATTTCAGCCTACCACAAATGTCAGTGTTGTTTAGTTTTCTGTTTGTATCTGTAACTCATGGAAGCATCCTCTTTGGTCAGACTGCAGAAATATGAAATTAAAATACAGACCTTTATACCTTGCCAATATCTGGTCTTGTTATCATCTCAGGACTCCACCAGAGCCAGAATGCTGAAATGTCACATCACATTATTTTGTCCTCTTACTCTTCTGGAATGCATTGTAAAAATATTTTGCTAGTTAATAAATTCATTTCATTTTATGCATTACCATTCAAAGTAATTCCTTCAAAGTATGAAATAAAAACATACTTCCTTACCAGGTATTTACACTCAGACAGGATAGAAAGCCTAGGTCTGCCAGCAAGTATACAAAATGTCCCATATTAGTAACATCAGTCTGTAGATAATTTCAGTTCCTGCCTTTCTAGCACTTTTAAAGGATATATTTTTATACGTGATTATAGAAGAAAGAGGTTAAGGAAAAAGATTTGTTTTTTACTGATACTATTATAATTTTGTCTTGTTCCAGATGTCACACTGGAGGAACACATCAGCCTGGTAGGAGCTTGAATTTTAAGACTTTGACGAGGAGGGAAAACAGCACTACACAGAATTTACTGAGGGTGCCCATGGGGTGATTTTAGACTTTCAATTCTGTCAAATTTAGGTGGATTTTTACAATTAAAAGGAAAGAACTTACTGCCACACTGAGAGAACAGAGAAGCTAATACAATCTCCTTGACATGGCCCTGAGGCACAGGAGCAGATTGGCCTCCAGACAGATCCACTGCAGATTCTCTGTCAGCTCCAAAATAAATGAAGAATTGTGATTTGGCACATCCCCATGAGTACGTGAAGTCAGACGTACACGAGGGTAGAAATGCCATGGATAAAAAGTTGTACAGGTGCAGAGGAATAGGACATCAAAGTATTTCCTCACCTGTTTTAAATGCTGCCTGCCAAGCTGCTTTGTATTATTCACTGACTTAGAAGACTGTG